>ML685793.1:1461786-1499131 GCA_007922175.1 Pelusios castaneus | reverse complement strand
AGGACCCCGTGGGTCCCGGGGAGAAGGGAGCAGGGCTCCCTTCTTGCCAGGACCCCGTGGGTCCCAGGGAGAAGGGAGTGAGGCTCCCTTCTCCCCGGGAAGCAGCAGCTCCCTTTTTGGCAGGGAGCCACAGCTCCCTTCTTGCCAGGGAACCAGAAGGGAGCCGGGGCTCCCTCTGGAGAGAAGAGAGTCATGGGTGGCTCCCTTGTTCCCAGGGGGAGCTGCAGCTCCCTTCTGCCAGGGAGCCACAGCTCCTTTGTCCCCAGCCCTAGGTCGACTTTTGTAATTAAGTCGACTTAGGGTGGCCACACCAGCTTTAAGTTGATTTAACAAATTGACTTAGGCATTAAGTCGACTTAAAGACCAGTAGTTATTAAGTCGAGTTAAGGAAGCCCTTAAGTCTTAATGAAAGTCAGGTGTGGCCGCAGCTTTATTTAGGTCGACTTAAACTTCCTGAAGTCGACCTAAATTGCTAATGGAGGCGTACCCTAAGTGTTTGTGCGTTTCTGGGAATTTTGGATTTCCTTTAGTTGGAGTAAAACCTAGATGGTGATCGCAGACCCCCCCACCTATCTCATTTTAATAACCTTTCAACAGAAAAGGACAGTTTTGGCTGCATAATTGCTGGAGGATTATGCCCTTAACCTGTAACACCAGCACTATGTAAATCAAATATTAGAGTTCATGATCTAGTTTATGATTCCATGTTACTTAAGGAGCCAGTGGATCTGAATAATGGGACACTGTACCATCTCCCCCAGAATCAGAAAAGGGAAAACATAACTGGAGTCGAGAATCCTTACCCCAGCTGGAAGAGAATGAGATGCAGCAAGTGAAATTAGTTGTAGGGCTGCAACTGCGTAACTTCACCCGTTCAAAGGGTCAGCCCCTTGGAACAGCATGCCGGGGCCAAGTTCCTATAAACAACAACCCTACATTGGATAAAGTCAGTGAAGACCAAATCATTGCAAAGAAAGGGGCTGCTGTGCTGTAGTGCATGTCACATCTTTAAAAACTAGTAGCTGTGAGCCCGTGCTATGCCATGAAAGTGTCAGTTGGGTCAAGTAATACTCCATCTGTGCAGTCTCCCTCCTACAACTAATGGAATTATTGCATGCAAATTAGCAGTAAAGAAAGAGTGGTCATTAGTTGTGTCAATTCTGAGAATACAATGGTCTGGGTCTCTTGGCATGGGATAGATGCATGCATGCTGAAAGCCAGTGCTGTGCACGGGTATAATTCATATAGTCAAATGGCTAAAAACTTGAAAATTTAATAAGAGATTGTGAATTGAGTATTCAACCTGGTGATACTCTGAACAAAAACATCTCTCAACCATGTTTACTGCCATTTCCATCACTTCAAAGTGACTCAGACATTCTAATCTACAGAATGAGACACAAAGTGACAATCCTAGGGTGTGGCTACACTTGTAAATTAAGTCGATTTAAGCAGGCTTAAATCGACTTAATTTACTCTGTGTCCACACTTGAGTTTCCTTAATTCAATTTAAGCAGTTCCTTAAGTCAAATTAAGGAAAAGTTAGTTCAAATTAGTAAAACCTCGTTTTACTTCGAACTAACCCTTAATTCGAACAATCAATGTGGCCATGTTAGTTCGAACTAACTGCTTAGTTCGAACTCACCGGCACATTGAGCTTAATGCAACTGACTAATTCGAACTAAGCAAGTGCCATGCATGGCACTTGCTTAGTTCGAACTAGCATTCTAGTGGGGCCATGCTAGTTCTGGAGGTAGATGTTCAATTAAAAATAAACTGAAATATGTTGCTGAATAAAAGATGACCTTTTAGAAAATTCCTCTAGTTCAGACAAAAGATTTCCTCATACAAAGTTGTCTCACAACAGCAGTTAATTTAGCAATGCTGATCTTAAATTTGAGTGGCTGCTCAGATTATAAAACACAACTATGCCTTGAAAATGATATGCCATAAAAAACTGAACTTTATGCATTTTGCATATGATCGTGATTTCCAGATAATATTATATAAAACTACATACGTGAAAACAGCTTAAATATACTTATTGTACTCTGCAACAAACAGTATCCCACCTTCTAAAAGGTGGGCACAAAAATGCCTTATCTACCCATGGGAGTATAAGGCACTGAAGATGAGATTGCAGAAAGTAGCAATAGACATCACTCTCACACAGGCTCAGACAGATCAGAGGGTTGATTCTATTGATCAGAGGGTTGATTCTATTGATCCCAGAACAGCTGCTCCAAAGAGCTACGGTGTGCACTTCACCTATTACCTGTCCAGGAAGGTAATTGTAATTGCAAGTGCAGAGAGGTAGGCAGTGATGGACTGGGTCTAAAAACTGGCCCTGGCATTTAATGAAGTGGGAGGGGGCAAGAGGAAAGGGCTGGGGCTGGGAGGAGAAAGTGGGTGCCACTGGGCCCACGTGGTGGTGGGAGGAGGGTGGGGAAAGGGATGGAGCCAGGAGGGGCTAGCATTCCCTTGGGGGAGTGGCCACCATGCTCTAGCCAGGGTGCCGCTGCTGGGCCCACAAGCTAGGACTTGGGAGACGGGTGAAGCTGGGAGGGGACAGTGAACCAGTCACTGTGCTCTGACTAGGGTGCCACTAGGCCCATATGGTGGGAAAGGGGCGGGAAGGCGCTAGGCTGGGAGAGAGGAGAAGCAGCTGCAATTAGTACTTTTAATAAATCTTTTAAAGTTGTGCTTATATCAAAAGTCTGGCTCCTACAGACTTTACATTGTATATTAGGTGAAAAGAGATATTTTATCTGTAAATTGAGCTCTCTGACAGGTTGTGTTGCCAGTAGAGTCAGAGTTCTCTAGTACACAGCCTCAAGACAGCAATTCAAAGACTTAGGTCATCAAGACTTTTGCCTAGAGGCATAAATATTAGATGTACTCCATGCTTACATCAAGGGATATCTTTTAACACCTTAGCAGAATGAATAATCATCAGGACATCTTTCTCTTAAGATATAAGTATTCAAGTAAATTAGTTCCAAAGGTTACAGGATAGATAAGAATGTGCCCAATAGATAATAGCTTCAGAGAACTAATTACTAAAACGTAATTCTCTCTTCTCTAACAGTATTATCTAGAAATCTATAATACACAGACTAACAAACTATGAGAAATCTGTGTTGGATATAAGCATAAAAATATTTTAAATAATATTGGTAATAATTTGCAGATATTCAAAAATGACACAAAAACAGTTATTTAATATTTGATCTACAAATTTCTTATAAAGAAGGCCCTCTTAATACTTGATAACTTTGTTTTCTGCATGTATAACCTTTATTGCTCCATTTGCATGCAGCTTTCACACTGATGAAACATGTTGATAATATTGTCTGCTACTAAAGGGGAGCAGTGCCAACTTGTAGAACCAATCCTAAACTCATTAATCCAAACACTGTTAAACACAGAAGATTTTCTTCAACTAAAAGAACGGCTAACATAGCACCTTGCGACCCAACTGAGTGTATCCTCAAAGGTAAGGGCTTCGCAATGAGGTCTTGACTCCCAGCATATTTCATTCTGCAATAGGAATGAGACTCCCAGGCTGGCAGGCCAGTCTTTCTGGAAACAAACCACTAGTCTGTCAAGCTTTTTTCTTGCTACACAGTTAATGTCTGTATCCTCCAGCATGATTTGCATACAGTAAATATAATCCTTCCTTCCAATAACCAGTCAGGACTAGAACTGGAGGAAATATTCCTCATAGATACCTTTTGTGTGACATTTGCCAATTTAGGGGCTTGCAAAAAGGCAGCAAAAAAAAAATTGCTTGGAATGAACGTGGGTAGAAATTTTGATCAGGAGTAGAGCTGGGTGATAAATGTTCAGGAAGCATTTCATTCTGACATTTCTGAAATAAAACATTTGAATCTGAAAGGCCTTTTCATTTTGAATTTTACTACATTTTTTTAAAGTTGAAAAACCTGAAAACAAAACGAAACCTTTCATTTTCTTTAAAAAAAATTGTCTGACCCACAGTTTTAACTTTTTCAGCTCACTGAAAATTTTAAAGTTTAATTGCAGATTAATTAAAATTATTCTCTTTTCAGTTTGGCCTCTGACCCAGAAATTAGCTATTGCACAGCTCTAAATAGCAGTACCATTTTCTTCTTAGATCAAAGTAATCTCTATGCCCTGTTGATAGTGTTTGCAGGATCAAGCCTTTAATTAGGTCTCACTCATCTTTACCGGTCAGGTAAATAATATTAGGTGTACTTATCCCTGGCACCACACAACCACCTTGAAGTTTGCAATGCAGGAATCCATCACTTGATGTAAAAGGCTTAAAGTAAAGTGGAGATAACTGTGCAAAGCTCTCTGCAATGTACAACTACACACGTTAACATACCGAATCATGTACTCAGCTAATCATAAGTCTCATTCATAAATCTCATTCACTGTATCAGAAGTGTACCTGTTAACGGTATTGTAATTTATTTGCCCTACCTAAATTTAAAAAGATCATTTCTATTTAACCACTGAACTATCTGAAAAAAAATGTGGGTCAGATTGGATGAACTAATGCGTGAAAAACAATTGATATAACTTTAAAAATATATTACATCCCCCCCACCCCTCTTTTTTTTATGGCCTGCAGTCCATGGAGAGATTCCTTTTCTATCTGTCACTTATGTTTTCTCAACATCAATGCTTATCTTTTTACTTTCACCATATTAATTAAAATTAGGATTTATCGTTTAAATGGACTTTATAAAAAGATTATAAAGTAGTGAAAATTCATTCAAAAATGAGTTTTGTCGTGCAGTGTTCCCTCTAAGCTGATGATGCAGCTGAGCAAGTTATGATACTTCCTGAGCAGCAATTTGTGAGGTATGGTGCCACATGGGCAACGGTTTTTTCGCACCAGAAGCATCAGCATCCCTAAGTACCTTCATTCAAAAGAAAAGCAGAGATGTTGTCTTTTTGTTCGATCTTTAATAAAAAATGTTAAACTGAATACTGTAATTTTATTAATTTACTAAACAAATGTGAAACAATGATACTTGCAGCCTATCTAGCCTCTACCGTCATCTACACCTCACAGTTTTTGTCGCCGTATTTTGCCATGTGGTTATGAATGTCATTTGTGCTACGAATGGGGATAAACTTAAAAAAGGTTTGTGGGACACTTCATAGGTTCTAGACCTCTGTACATATGTTCCAGGCCTCAGATATGCCCTAAAAGCTGCAAGATTTCCCTCCACTTGTTAGGACACATATGGACAAAAAAGCCCTTTTGCTTGCGGGAAAAAAAACTCCATTTCTAAATCCCCTAACTACACCACAATGCAGAATGAAATCTGTGGTCTTAGTTCCATTCACTTCCCATTCACCATTCATTTGGCCTTCCAAAAGGAGTTTATCTGAGACAGCATGAACTGGACCAAAAAAATGCAGTATTTGGCTTATGATGGGTGCAGAAGTGAAGACTGGGATGAACACAGCTACTAGATATCTAATTTCTCTTTCTATTCCCTTCTCTTCAGCTCATTGTGCCATATCATTGTGATCTAATGTCCTGAAGTTCATACAAACTTAGATCATTTCTGGCTGGAGAGAAGAGACACAGCAGGGAGCGGGGACTGGGGAAAGGAAAGAGACACGGCGGAGATGGGGGCTGGGGAAAGGAAAAAGAGACAGCGGGCATCGGGAGCTGAGGAAAGAAAAGAGACATGGTGGGGAAAGAAGAGAGAGACGGTGGGGATCGGGGGCTGGGGAAAGAAGAGAGACACGGTGGGGATCGGGGGCTGGGGAAAGAAGAGAGACACGGTGGGGATCGGGGGCTGGGGAAAGGAAAGAGACACGGTGGGGATCAGCAGCTGGGGAAAGAAGAGAGACACAACAGGGATCAGCGGCTGGGGAAAGAAAAGTGACACGGCAGGGAGCTGGGGAAAGAAGAGAGAGGATGGGGATCAGGAGCTGGGGAAGGGGATCAGGGGCTGGGGAAAGAAAAGAGACACGACGGGTATCAGGGGCCGGGGAAAGAAGAGAGACAGGCCGGGGATCAGGAGCTGGGGAAGGGGATCAGGGGCTGGGGAAAGAAGAAACACACAGCAGGGATCCGGGGCTGGGGATAAGAGACGCAGTGGGATCAGGGACTGGTGAGAGGAAAGAGATGCGGTGGGAATTGGAGGCTGAGGAAAAGGAGAGACACGGGGATTGGCTGCGTGGGCTTGTGCGATAGGTGTGCGGGTGTGCGATGGCCACTGCGCAGCAACATACCCACACAGCTTAGAGGGAACATAGGTCATACGGTATTTTCTCTTTAATGTTGAAAATGTGGGTTTTAATACAGGCCTTTCTCTACAAAACCCCCCTCTTCTTTCACCTGAATCCTGTAGCAATCTTACATTTCTGACATCACAGTGTTAAAGCCTGTGCCTAGTTACACCAATGTAAATCTGGAATACTTCTACTGATTTTGGGACTTACACCAGTGTAACAGAACAGAATCTGGCCCAGTAGTTTTTGTAAATGGTTGTCAATGGTACACGTTTTCTACAGGATCAACAAAAAATATGAGTAAAAGAAAATTTGAGACCTATGGAAGGTGACTAGATAAATTTCAAAGTATTCCTCAATATGCAAGTATTATAGATTTTTAATCCAAATAGATCCAATAGATTTTTTTATTTATAATCCAATAGATTTGATTCCTCAGTCCTCATGAAGACAAAACTCCCATAAATTTCAGAGTTCCCGTCTACCTTTGGACTACACAATTAGACTCTTTAATGTTTAATTCACGCTTCTACTTTGATTTCTGTATTTATAGGATGTAAAAGCGCTTCTTGAATTATGAAAATTAATAAGATTATATGAAGGGGGAGGAGAGGGCAAGTAGGGGGTGGGGATTTTAAGAGTAGGTGGCATTTTCTTCAATACAATTTTGAGAGAAAATAATTGAATTATTTTAAATGCTTGCATAGGAACATAGGTTTGTAATTAAACATTGTCTCTAAATAAGTCTGAAAGCTAGATTCTGCATTTTCAGTATCCATTTACTTAGCCTAAAGCATTTGCTTTGTTTCTGGAGTAATTAATAAATTTAACCTCTGCTCTCTGCTTTAGAAAGCTGCAGCTCTTCTGAACGTACTGTAATTAAAAACTTAATCAAAATGTAAAACTCTGCAAAAGCAATCACAATTTAACATTATGTAATGCTACCAGCTCATCCTAATTTTTCTCTCACAGAAGAGTAATATAAATGGAATCTTTAAGTGATAAAAAGCTTTATAGAAAAATATTGTTATTCAAAGTTTATCCAAATCTTTAAACATATAAATAACCATTTGTGAACAATACTGAACTAAAAATTAACATCCTGAACCAAAATCTAATTTTGGGACAGGTGCATATTTGCAGAAAGCAAAGGCCAAAAAGGAAAAATCCACTGAGGTAAAAGCAAATTATGCAGGTGCCTTTTGCAATGTAAGACATTTAGGATCTCAGGCAGATGTTTGTAACTCAACTAATTTATTCAGGGTTAGGATAATCTGATAGCAAGATAAGGGACACTTGCCATTTTGGAGAGATGAAAAATAGAGAGGTATATGGAGCACCAACTCCTTTCATCATCAAGAAAGGGACAGAGATTGAAAACCAAGAAGGAGCTGAATCCTCATTCTTCATTTATCAAAGTATGAAGAGCTTCTGGTTTTCAACTGTGTAAAGAAGGTCATTGTGGTTTGCTTGGAGGGGTGGTGAAAAGATGAGTCCCAGAGATCTATCCCTGTATGACTGCACATACCATTTCCTCTAAACGTGTAATTATAGAGATCTGATGACAAGATCTGAGATTATCTGCATGTGTTAGCACAATCACCCAGTTCTTTTGTGGACACTATACAGCTCCTCCTTCTGCTCAAAAGTAATTTGCATGAGTGGAAATGTAATGCTCCTTTCCCCGAAGTCAATAGCAAAACTCATAACTATGCTAATGGAAGCAGGATTAGGTCCTTTCCCCCTTCACTTTAAAGGACAAAAGAACCACAATTTGACCCTTTATTTTTATTACAGGTATTTATACTTATTCTTACAGGAAAATGCTCCCATTTCTGTACTACGAACACTCTCCAGCAGGCAACAGGGTTTAATATATTTTTATAATGTAAAGAGGATTGGTTAGAAAAATTGAAGATGAAAAAACAGATAACTGAAATAGGAATAAAAGATGAGAAGCAGGAAGCAGTAAATGGGCTCCAAACACACTGGTTATGACAAGATGGATAGAGGGGCACCCCTTTTCCCCACACCACTAAATGTAGCAAGGCTGAGAGCAGAGCGCCCCACACATTGACCTCTAGAGGTTACCTTAATGTTCCCACAGATTCCCCACTCAGGGGAGGGGGGACTTTAAGGGAATCCCAGGGGCCAATAAAACAAGGCGAGTTCCAGGTAGTGGTGCTCCACTGGAGCCAACTATAAGGGACTGTTGAGATTCCCTTCAAGATCTTTTCAGCTTGGCTTATCTAGAACACTTCACTTCAACCAGCTCTCTGAGATCCAGAACACTCCGTTCAGATCTGGATTTCATCATTCAGGTTCTTTTACTGGCAAATAGCATAGTGACTCTGAATTGGTCAGATTCAGATCCATGGGGTGGGTAATATGTACGCATAACATACATTTACTTATTGTATTGCATTTGCTATACTCTGCACCACACATTTTGGGGTTGGATTGGTTACTTTGCAGGACCCAATTATGTCCAGCATGCTCTGTCCATGTGCTGTTCAGATGGAACCTGACCTTTGCATTCCATGTTTATCTCGTCTGTGGTCCTTCACATCAGGGTGTTGTGGCTTATTTTAGCTAGCACACACATCCTGACTCCAGCATATTGTTTGTCAAGTCCCTATTTACAAGTTAATCTTCCATCACCTTCCTAGTTATGCCCACTGAGAAATGAGACAAGTTACTTATATCAAATCAGACCTACAGGGACCAGGGTAAAGAAAGTCTGGAGCTCAAGGACTTTCATTCGGAGACTACCCTAGTCCCATGGTCTATATTGTAAAGGGGAGAAATAGCTCCCCAACCACATAAAATGAAGGAACCCCACATAGTGTTCCTTCATTTTACCCTTCCCGCAGAATTTACTGCGGAAAAGAGTAATCCAGCCACTGGGCATCAAGCCAAGAGACAGGACACTGAACAGTAGTATGCATTGAAGACAGCCTCCTATTAATATCTCTGTTTGGGCATCAAAGAACAGGTGACCCGCCTTTCAAAGAAGTGGGGTGCCTGCAAATGTCAGTTATTTCAATGGAATTAGCAAGTATTTATCACTTCTGAAAATCCAGTGGCGTTTATTTAGGTGATTAAGTATACAGATGGGTGAGGAAAATAGCTTCTCACTCTACACGCTGTATCCTGCAAGATTGTAACCTTAGTAACAAAAGGAGCAAAATGTAGTAACACAAGAACCCCTCTCTTTTGTAAAAACAAGAACAAAAACCAGAAAAATCCGTTTTTCTAATTGTCCCAGGTGGAAGCTCCTATAAAGAAGTTCTAAAATGTTCATTCCTTTAACGCTCTTAAAAGACAGGTGCTCCACTACACAAGCATCACTCAAAGGTTTTGTGTTTCAAAACTTTTAAATGATCCAATTTCGAGTTAGTTAAACCATGGAATTGTTAGCCAATTCACAACATGGGAGGCTCATTAATTTTTCCTCATCCTGCCTAAAAGAGGATATCATTTATGTACTCAACATAACAAGAAAAAATCCACACAGTAAATAATATATCACTACAGGAATCGGCATTAGATAGCCTCATGAATAATTCTGTTGCAGAATAGGGTAAGGTGTTGAATTCCATATTACAATATTTCCTACTGTACTAATCACATCAACATTCAACATCAAACCTTATATCCATAGCACCTAACTCCAGAGAGATTTCATAAGACTGGAAAAAAACTACTGAGGCAAATCAAGAAATACAGTGCGTGAGATGCTTTTTAAACACATGCTGAGAGAATGAATTAAGCATTTTAAAAATACATGTGATGAAGTAATAACAGCTCTTTTGGGCAGCAATATTCAAAATGTAATTGGCATCCCAATTTTATGCTGCCTCATGCTTCAGGACTTCCTGAGTATTTGAGAACTCCCCAGTGAAAAATATCTGTTTGCCCTCTTGCTCACCCTTTGAAATACTTATTTCTGGCAGCATCACTGCCTTCTAAAGCGGGACACTTGGCTACTAAAATTTACCAGAATGAAACACTGAAGTAAATGTAAGGTTACATGGTCATTTATCATCAACACCCACATTCTTATTGCATCTACTTTCTAAAACAGCCACACTCACTTTTCAAAATATTATAGCTTGTCTTCTCATATATAAATAGCTACGGCAAATAATATTCTTGATTTTTGTTTATATGAGGATAAAGTAGGAAACTCTCACATTTGGAGTACGAGTCCCATTTTCCATTGCATTTGTAGACAAAAAGCTAGGTTAAGGAGGTTCAGAGTGCCTCTGGGGAGCTATTGGTGTCCCTTCGCTCCCAGGGAGTAAGCACCACACAGGGCTGGTGCAATGTGTCTGCACTGTACAGACTGGTAAAAGAATATTCACTTTAGTCAGTAAGGTTCAACTTTTCTATTAATTGTCTTTGATTCCATAGTAAGATATTATTTTGGCAGTCTGACAATTGAGTACATGATTAACAGAGATCACAGAGTAGGAAAATTTCAGAAAGAGGGAACATACAGAGGTTGGGAACAAAAAGAGAACATGCTGAATTTGTGAAAATGGGCAAAAATTGGATCTATTTTTCCATTAAGCTTTTTTTTACATTACATTTTTAAACTGCTGACCTCCTTAGACTCAAGTCTATACTCCCCTCTCACCGAATTCAGTGGGAATATTATGTAAGAAGGCATACAAGATAAAACACAATGTGTTAGTCCCACTGTAATCAAAAATGCCCTAGTTATGAAAGTCCCCATACTAAACACAGAGGCAAGGGAAGGCAAATCAGAGACAAAACAGAATGGGGAACAAAGGAAATCAACAAGACGTGACACTGTATAATGGAATAAAGAGACCATACATCAGCTCTGGCAGATATGGAATTAAAACCTCTTCCCAAAATATTGAAGAGCCTCAGCATTCTACTAATCAGGATCAGTAAATTCAAAGAGAGTGTTGCTCCTAGGAGTAAAATTCAAATGGCATAGATTGGCTAGTCTTCATAATTAAATGCGGACAGACTTGTCTTTTGTGATAGGAATCACTATTACTGTTGCAATTCTGCAATTTCCTTCCAGTCCGTTCTTGAAAAATGGAATGATTTAACTATGCCATTGTCTATATCACCATTCCAACCACTTACATAATAATGCTTTTTACCAATACTGTATCTAATTCAAAATGAACTTTCTGATGTATTTTAGAATAATGTAAAGGTTAATGTGATTTTCTTATATATTTTGAAAGCCTTTTTTCATCTAAATGCATGAAACAACTAACCTTAGGAAGCCTAGAGCACTGGCTGGTAAGATGTAATGTAAAAGCATTTAGAATGGTGGATTCCTAGGATCAAGGTATTATTATTTCCTTGCTTCATACCCTTATAGCCAAAACTGTGTATTTTTAAAGGATATTATTAAACCCATTAATTTTAACATGAGCAGCTGGTTCTTGCTATGGGAACTTGTGTTATAAAACTGCATGGGAAAAGAGAACTTGGAATTATCCATTTTTTAAAAACATACCTCATGATACAGAAAGTGATTTTTTTTTTAAAAAGACTGTACCTTAATTTGGTCAAATCGACTGGTAAATCATATTGAAGAATCCTTCCCCTGCACTGTAGCTTTATTGTACTCAACCTATTACCTTCCTCTTGCACTTTAATTCAGAAAACAAAAAACAACAAACAAAACAGAACAAAAAGCCAGCCATTTTGTTGTAAATATGCTGATGTTGATTTGTGAGGATTTGTTGCTTTTAAAATATTTGATGATATTTTTATTTGATGGCAGGATGACTAGGCAACTTTTAGGAGCCGTCTTCACTGACGGCAACAAATTCGCTGCCGTCAGATTGATCTTCCGAATTGACTGATCGGGTCTGTGAAGACAGGCTCAGCCGATCAAGAAGTCAATCTCTGAAGACAAGCCCGGTAAGTAGAATAGAGCTGCGTCAAAGTGAGGGCATTCCCCGTCGGCTCAGCGCACTGATGACACCATGGTAAGGAGGCAGTCCAAGGGAGATACGGAAGGTATTTTAAGTATTTTGCATATCTCCCTTTCACTGCCACTGAAATCCCACTGCTATATAGACCTGCCTTTAGAATGTTTTTTTTAATTAATTTTTTTTAAAAATTAAGGGACTCAGAATGCTCTCTCAACACACTCCCTTTTTTAAAATTCATGTCATGGCAGTCATAGGATACTCATGTTAAGTCAAACACAAATCAAGTGTGTTCAGATATTAGGAGATCCAGCAGGGGCATACTCAGATCCTGGAGGCCAAATTTAGGCCACCAGGTATGAGATTAAAATCTAGGTCCTCCATGGTAGTATTCTCTGAAATGCTTGTTGTTCCTCATGCAGGGCCAATTAAATAGACAGAACTGCAGGGTCCCCGATATAAGGATGAAACAGTGGTGTAGGGGGGGAAGAGTTTAGGTTTATTAAGGACTGGTGAACCTTTTAGGAAAGGAAGACAGCCTATACAGGAAGGATAGGCTCCACCTAAAACAAACAAACAAAAAAACCCCCAGACTGCTGCCAAGTAAAACTACAAAAGGCTGCAATGGAATTTTTAAACTAAGGCCTAGGGGAAAGCTGACAGGTGCAAACAAGCATATCATTTGGACAGAGATATCCCATGGGAATGGTCTATTAATGGGTTTCTTGATATCCTAGTAAAGAAGAGAGGATAGACGTTGATAAAGTACAGGTAGGAACTAAAGAGTTCCATTCAATTACATCACATGAAGGCAAACAACTACAAAGTGACAAATTTTGTGTGTGTTTGTATACAAATTCTAGAAGTCTAAATACTGAGATGGGTGAACTTGAGTGTCTGGTATTAAATGAGGGTATTGATATAATAGACACCACAGAAATTCGGTGGAATGATGACAATCAATGGGCATGGTACTAGCAGGGTACAAAATATAGGAATAAACAGAAGAGGTCATGCTGATAGGAGGGGGGCACTGTAAGTGAAAGAAAACAGAGTTGAATATAGTAAAATCTTAAATTAATCAATAGAATTGAATAGAAATTCCATGCTGAGTATTGTGTTCATTTCCTTTGAAGCATTTGGCATTGACCTCTGTCAGAAGACAGGATACTCGGTTAGATGCATCATTGGTCTGACCTAGTATGGCCATTCTTATTTTCTTATTAACTGCAAACTCCTGAACTCCTGGAATATTGAGACAGTGAAACAGTGTTTGGCACTAACTAGGATTTTAACATGAATGGATTGGGCTAAAATTCTAGTGCTTGGTACAGAGGATTGGACACAAAACTCCCACTGATAATAGGATTTTAGAATCATTCTTTATGAACTATAGTGTAAATTTAATCCCAGGGATTCAGTTGCTGTAGACTCAAAGCAGATTATAAACACAAGAATGGGAAGACTATTGAGGGACTCGTGAAAAAACTTGGCAACAGCACCTCCAGTTTATGACTAGCCAATTCTTTGAACATTTTCAACAATAATTTCTAAAAGCTCCAAATGTAATGGGCTTCCATATGTGAGGTTCTGGTTTTAAACTGATATGATTTGAAATCTGTCATTTTAAGATGTTAATAAAACCATAAAATCAAGCTTGTCTAAAATGTTAACCACCATACAATAGCTTTGGACTTTATACAAAAACATCTTTAAATGTATTTTATACTACATTTCATTAACCTTACTTTAGAGTTTTTTTTCCCCCAGCCAAATACAATGAGAACATAAGTTTTAGCTCATAAGTACAAAAGCTTTAGCTCATAAAGCTTGTAGCAGCTTTCAAGAGACTGGTTACTACCAATCAAGAAATTATTTGAAATACAAGGGGAAATAAACAAACAGTCTTTACCAGCAAGCCAGCATTTCAGCTAAAGGAAGGTTACCCACCTTGTGCGGTAACTGAAGTTCTTCGAGATGGGTGTCCCTGTGGGTGCTCCACCTTAGGGATTCCAGGGCATACCACGTCTGGATCAGAGAATCTTCTAGTAGTGTTCGCTATGGCCGTGCAAGCGCGAAGAGGTGGTCTTACGCCTGCTTTCGCACCTTATCGGCATGCGCGCGGCTCAACCCCCTCAGTTCCTTCTCCATCCGGGAGCGAAAAGTATACACTCCGAACTAGAAAGGGGCGTAGTGTGTGTGGTGGAGAACCCACATGGACACACATCTTGAAGAACTCCAGTTACTGCACAAGACGGGTAATCTTCCTTTCTCCTTCAAGGAGCATCCCTGTGGGTGCTCCACGTTGGGAGGCTCCCAAGCAATGTCCAGGTTAGGATGGAGGGACTTTGGAGTCCATGTTATGTATGGTAGACAGGACCGATGGTCCAACCCTGGCATCAGAATGCGATGCTTAGTCAATAACATAAAGATTTGTGAACGTATGGATAGAAGCCCAGGTAAGGGCTTTGCAGATGTCCGCAAAAGGGACATTATGTAGAAAAGCGGTTGTGGTGGACACCGCTCTCGTGGAATGTGACGTTATCTGTTCTGGTGGGGTAGTCACTGTGATGGCGTAGCAAAGGCGAATATAATTAGATATCTATTCTGATAATCGTTGGTTTGAGATAGCATTACCCTTGGATCTCTCTATTGTGGAGACAAATAGCCTATTAGTTGTTCTGAAAGTCTTTGTTGTCTCCAGGTAAAAGGTTACACCGTGCCGTACATTGAGAGTATGGAGGATCGCATTGCGTGGTGTGGAATGAGATTTCAGCATGAATACAGGTAGGCAGTGGTTTTTTTCTAAAATAAATAAATAAATAAAGATGCTGGTATGCCAGGAACAGTGGTGGGGAGTTGGGGGGGGGAGTGGATGTCAGGACTCCCCTCCCTGCCCACCTGTTCTCAGACCCCCTGGGCCCCCTCCCAGCTCCTCTCAGCCCCCCTGCCCTCTCTTCGCCCCTCTCATCCCTGTGGCCCCCTCCCTGCCCTCCAGTTCCCCAACCCCCTGGGCCACCTCCCTGCTCCTCTCCCCTCCACCCCTTCCCCACTCCTCTTGGCCCCCCAGGGTCCCTTTCCCACCCACTCGCCAGTTCCCTGACCCCTGGACTCCTTACCCACTCCTCTCGCTGCCCCTGCCTTCCCCGGCCAGCCAGTTACCCAACCACCAGGGCCCACTCCTCTCAGACCTAGCATCCCTTTCCTGGTCCTCTCAGCCCCCCCTCCCCGGCCCCTTTCCTGCTCCTCTCGCCCCCCGGGGCCCCTTCCCCACCTGCCCACCAGTTCCCCAACCCCCAGGATCCTTCCCCACTCCTCTCACCCCCCCCTTGACCCCTCCCCACCCGCTGGTTCCCGGCCCCTGGGCCTCCTCCCCCTTAGCTGGCCGGAGATGCAGGAATGGCCAGAGTCACTCCCTGGCTAGGCTGCTTCAGCTCTGAGAGCCACGCATCTGAGCATGCTCAGGATGGGAGATTCAAAAAAGCTGTAGCCTCACTGCAGCTCCCAGGCATGTGCTGGATTCCAGTGCCTGGCGGGCCGGATTCTGGCCTGCTGCCACTGCTCCTGGCCCCTGCCAGCCCCACTGCCCAGCTGGGGGCCGGGGTCAGCAGGACAAAAGAGACCCACTCCTTTTCCCTGACTCTGGCCCCCAGCTGAGCAGTGGGGCCAGCCAGGGAAAAATAAGTGCCAGTAGGCTGTACCAGTGCATACCAGCTCAAAAAAAGCCCTGCAGGTAGGTGAAGTGTTTGATTAACATGGAAGACTGAGAATATTTTGGGAATGAATTTAGGATGAGGTTTGAGTGTCACTTTGTCTTTATGTAAAACTGTATATGGTGATATGGCCATTAGGGCGGCCAATTCACTGATCCATCGTGTGGATGTAATAGCTACTAGGAAGGCCATTTTCGTGGACATATGGGTGAGAGAGCAGGTTGCAAGTGGTTCGAATGGTGGTTTAGTTAGTATCCGGAGAACTAGGTTGAGATCCCATAATGGAGTAGGTGGACGAACATTGGGATATTGATTTTGGATGCCCAGTAGGAACCTTTTAATAATTGAGTGTGAGAAGAGTGAATGTTCATTATGGAAGGCTGAGATAGCAGCAAGGTGTACCTTGAGAAAGCTGAGGAAGAGTCCCATTTGTTTTATGGACAGTCAGTGCACCAGGATCATTGGAATGAGTGTGGAGGTAGGAGTAATCTTATGACGATTATACCAGTTATGAAACCTGAACCACTTTTGGAAGTAATTTTTGCGAGTAGAGGGTTTTTTGACTGTTCAATAGGACATGTTTTACTTCTTCTGAATACTGAAGCTCCTCCTGTTGGAACCATTGAGGAACCAGGCTATTAGGTGTAATTTCTTGAGGTCTGGATGATTCATGCGGCCCCTGTGTTGTGTCAATATGTTCCTCATTATGGGGAGAGCTATGTGTGGCTTTGTGGACATCTCCATGAAGTAAATATACCATGGTTGTCTGGGCCAGGCAGGAGCTATCATGATGACTGTTGCTGACTCATGTAGGATTTTCAGTAATGTTCGATGGATTAAGGAAATGGGAGGGAATGCGTATAGTAGGCTCTTGTTCCAGGGGTGTAAAAGGGCATCTCCCAGGGATTCTTGGCTTTCCCTGGCTCTTGAGCAATATTTCAAGCACTTGTATTCTTGTGTGTGGCAAAAAAGTCCATATTCAGCTGAAGATGGTGAGGAAAGAAGGGAAAAGCATGTTCCAGGAAGGTGAGTCGCTTGAAGAGAGAAAAAGTCGATGAGCTGATAAGAGGAAAGAAGCCCTATCTGAGACCGCGAGTGGTTGAGAAGGAACTGAGGGGGGGAGGGGACGAGCCATGTGCACGCCGAAAGGGCACAAAAGCAGGTGCCAGACAGCCTCTCAGCACCCAGGCGGCCATGACAAGCACTACTAGAAGATTCTCCAATCCAGATGCGGGGTGCGCCAGAATCTCCAAAAGTGGAGCACCCACAGGAACACTCCTCAAAAGCAGACAGACTGTTATTTTTTCTGATTACAGCCACAGTTTAAAGTTTTCAATTCTCATTTTGGTGAGGAAAAAAGTTTTCCATCTGAAATGTTGGCAGTTCTGTAAAGACTGGTTCTTTGTGGAACAATTTTAGATGGGTTTAAGCTGACAGCCAATATGCTGATAGCTGCCCAAAGCTTTCAGAGGCTACAGGGTTGTTAAATATTTTGGAAAAAGCTATGGTAATTTTGTATTTGCATAAAAGAAATTGAAGATGGAAAAAAAGGGAAGAAAGAATATGAAATGTATTTTAAAGTCAAAGGAAAAACTTAGGGGACTTCACTGCAACATCCTTTATGCACACTGAAGCAAGCGTTCTAAACTGCCTAGAGACAACTCTTTAGGTCACTGCGCTATTAGGATGCACGTACAGGATGCACTAGTCTCCATAATATTGACTAATATACACATTTAGTATGTCTGATACTGCATGATAGGAAGAAGAAATTTCTGAGGTTAACATCAAAGAAACAAAGAAAGGGTCTATCCAGCCTGTTAAAAAAACCTCCTTTAAAAAAAACAAATAAAAATGCAATATGATGGCAGTGGGCAGGATTGTACATGCGCTTGCACACACAGAACACAGGAAAGGTCCATCATAATGCTGGCTGAGGTGGGGGTGGGGAGCTCCAGCACCTACTGATATCAGGGTTAGAGTAAGCTGCTTGTGATTTTTTTCATCAGAAAATGTGGATTCATCAAATCTAGGCTTTTCACAGACAGACAAAACTTTTGTCAGGTTAGAATTTCTGGTCATATCAATAAAAAGACAGAGTCACCCTGGAATAGCTAACAGCCTAATGGTTAGGGAACTAAGCTCGGATGTGTGAGAACATCCCCCCAGGAGAGTGTCCTGATGACCAAGCTATTGTGGACTGGATCTCTCAACAAAAAATCCCACCGAACACACCGCTGAAAAGTTGTTGTTTCGCTCTGGTCTGCAACAGGAACATTTCTGAAATCTTTCTGGGGGCAGGGAGGGCGGCCCAGAGGCTGGGCGAAGGGAGAAGGGAGCAGGGCAAAGCAGCCGTGGGGGAGAGCCGTGGTGAGGGCCCCACAGTGCCCCAGGGAGCAGGACAGCAAGGGGCCCACGTAACCGCGGGGCCCGGGGCGATCGCCCCATTCACCACCCCGCTTCCCTCCCACCAAGGATGGCCCAGCTCTGACATGTTCCTAGTCTCTTTTTGCCATAAATTGGGACCAGATGACAAGGGATGATGGATAGCTCCATGACTGCCTGTCCTGTTCATTCCCTGAAGCATCAGGCACTGGCCACTGTCAGAAGATAGGTTACTGGGCTAGATAAACATTGGTCTGATCCAGTATGCTCATGCTTTTATGTAAAAAATAATTAAAACAGAAAATGTTTAGTACAGAAATTATCCAAGACAACAGCCTCTCAAAGATAGTGATAAGGTAAGATAATGACCTTGGCAAATAAAGCATTTCAAAAATCTTGGCCTACTAGGAAACATTTATATAAGTTTCCCAGTCACAAATGTAACATTCTGGAGCAAAGTCACTAAAACACAGTTCAACAAACAAATGTTCCTTTAATGTGCCTCTCCCATCTCCTGCCAGCACCCCACTCACCATGTTGTCCTCCTTGGTCAGTACTGGAGACCCACAGTTCTGAGGTGATTTTCTATGAGTTCACTTTCCAGGGAAAAGGGGGAAAGAAGGCACTCTCTGCTGATACCTCTACATTGTGACCTGACTTTTGTGATTTTAGGTCTCAGTGGGGGATGATGCAGGCTGGCAGTCTCTGCACAGAAACACTGTGACCATAGCAGGTCTAAGCACTAGCGCTTATCAGTGATTTCAGCTATAATGGTCAATTAAAATAACAAAACTCTCTGTATGGAGTCCAACTAAGAGCTACGTGCATTATTTGACCAACCCAATCCTTGTTAAAAGATAGCGCTGATTACTAATCAGATAGTGCTTGTAACTCAGGCATCCGTCCCGTTCCCTCCCCCACCTTCTCCTCTCTCTCAACTGCAAATCAATCTGCCATGGCATCTGAACCTCTTACTCCTTAGTGAGTTCAGTTCAGTCATTTCCAACCCATGACTAAATTGGTAAAACACTATGTTACTAGCGGCTGACAACTGGGGGGGGGTGTTGGGAGGCCTCATATAATCTATAATTCTCAACATGGTGTGCCGTTTGCTTAAGGCTTGATTTTAACATCACAATCTACCCTTTAATAAATGCAGTAGCACTGAGCAAGATATTTCACCTCCAGGTGCTATATACACCAACTCTTCAACAAGTGACAACATGATATTTTTGACATACTTCAGTATTTGTGTCCTTACACTCTTATTTTTGCTATTTTATGTATTTTTGGAAGCAATACTTAAGTAACTTTTATTGAAAAATTTTACATACCATTTTGTTCATAAAGGAAAAATACTACATATTTACATTACTACACTATGATCCCTGACAGTTGATTGTAAATGTACATGCAAATGTTTGTGCAATCATAATTTTACGTTACTGAAATGTAAAAATGATAAATATAAGAACATACATGTTTAGAATACAATATTTTACATATATGACTCACTTGTTTTGTTTCAATAAATATTCAATAAATATTTCATTTCAATTTCTGTATGAAAAGTAATAGCAAGATATGCATTTATCTAATAATCATTCCTTCATTACATGATTTTCTTGTACTTCTTAATCTAGACTAATTGAAAACATGAGTCTTTTCCTTGATGTGCATAGAAGAGAGAAGCATTAATAGAAGCAGTGCATGTACATCAAATCGAGGATTCAGACATATATTTTGGCTCCCTGATTTTCAGGGTACCAAGAACTGCTCTGGACCCAGAGAGCAATGTAGAGCATTTCTAGTGTTGCTCTAACTTACAGTGGTTACAACTACGTCCAAGGGATCATGAGAATGCAAGACTGATCTGACCACATCCCCTTTTCCCTGATTTAATACAGTCACAGAACTTTCCCACTGATTTGTAAATAGCATGATAGAAAGATTTCCTAAGATCTTATTTTTTTCTTTTAAGACCTTTTATTTTTTTTCTAGTCTTCTATAGACAAGATTTTTCTTTTTAAAAAAAGAATATAGAAAGATTTTTCACTTGAGGAGTTGCAGAAAGAATTCTAATGATGCTCCCCTACCCCTCTGACTCACATATGTATCTATCAGATAGGTGAATATTAATTTTTCAGATGCATCTACATACCATAAAATGATTTCTTACCTGGGGATATTATGTAGAAGAAGTCTTTAAACTCATCCATCCAGACCTCTGCTAGTCTTCTGTTGTTCTTGTTGATTACATGACCAGTGCCACCAGGAAAAGTATATGGGGTTGCCTTACGGAACACATGTCCAACGTGAGAGCATGTTACGATCTCCAGGGAGCCTCCACACTGCCAAATCTAACCAAAAATAAAAAGAATCCTTCAAAAATTCTGTTGCAAGAAGAAATCATTGTTAAGAAAACTATTGATAGATGTCTACTTACTTTTATCTTCATTTCAGAAACACTGAAAATTACAAATCAGTGTTAATGCAATTATACAGCATGGGACAAATTCACTAATGATAAAGTAGGTGCAAGACCATAGACTTTAATCATCTTGTCCATCTGTACACGCACCCCTTCTTAAGTTGAATTCATAATATTTTATAATAATAGAAAAAAGCTTTGGTAATTTTACTGGCCTTGTGGTTTTTGGCAATTTAGAAGATGGTGTAATGATCCTTGATCATAATATTACAGGTATAAGTGTGCATATACATAGATACCATGGTCATCATTCAGGTACATATATGAAGAATTAGGCTAAAATATATGTTCATTGACTCCATAACAAGAGTCCTATATATGGTAAGCTAAGCAGCTCTGCTACCTTAGTCTAGTAAGAAGAAATCTATATGCACAGGAGGAATTTGATAATATCCATACAGTGAAAAGTACTGCTTTACATATAGTCCTGGAATCAAATTTTGCATTCAGTTACATCCATGTAATCTCACTTATTTCAATGGGATTGCACTGGTATAAATGAGGGCAAAATTTGGCCCTATGCCTTTAATATTCCATCTGCTCTGCAGACTTAATTACATTGAATAACAAAGAGTTCTTAAAAAACAAGAGCCACCTGCAGAACCAATGTAATTTTAAGGTTCCATGACTATACATAGGTTAGTGTGTTATATGCTCTTGCCTGTAATTTCTCTGCTCCTCCCAAGTCCCTCTGTACAAGAGACTTGGGGGAAGGGAATAAATTCTTCCTCTGTCTGACTCCTTCTGCTTCCCAGCACTGTTTCTGTCTCTGGAGCTGCCAATGAAGCAAAATTAGGTCATCAGCTCTCAGTGACCATGTATGTTCCTATTTAAAATGTTACTATCTTTTAACATTAGAGTTGAATCATCTAATCTTTGATTCTGTGCAGTAGATTTCACTGCAAACAGCCCAACAAATCAGATTTTCCCTCTCTACTTGTCTTTTTTGGCTACCAAGGAGTAAAATAGCATTGGAAGAATTTCAGCAGTCCGTTAACATCTTTCTGAGGTGTCATAATTCACCACTTCTATGTTTCACCATCCAATAGCCCTGCAATTTCGTAGAAAAATTCCACTCCAGACATAGACCTGGCCTACCAATTTTGAAACTGTTATTCAGCTGTGTGGATTTCAAAGAGGGGGGGATGTGGAATAGGGGGAGAGATGAAGAGAGAAGGAAGAAATCACACTTACAACAGAAACTTATTCTGCAACCCTAAGTATGTAGCACTATTACCACTGCACAATCTAGATTGACGTGCTTCCAGAAATCAAGGGCGTTTAGCAGTATCATAGTGCGATATGGAAGTTTCATTCTATCTACTAGTGACCTTTGCATAAATCTCTAACATGGTTACTACCATTAAAGTTTTCAGAGTTTTCACTTTACAATGCACTTACTCGTATTCCTCAGAAAGTCCTTTCCCATATTACCTATATTATGTAATTTATTTAGAACTCAGACTGAACTGACCTTCACCCCCTTTTTTGCTATAAGCAAAAAACAGCAGCCACCATCCAACCAATCCACCTTTTATGTCCCCCTCAGGCCCTACTTTGACCTTCCTCCTTACCTGACCCTATAAACTATGCTGTCAATTTACAGCACCTCCTGATAATACAATAAATCAACACAAAAACTTTCTGACATCTTAAACAAGAGAACTGCTACATTTTTGTAATTAGAACTCCTTGAAATAGACAAACATTGAAGAATGAACTGTACTAACAGAAATGTTGTTGCCATAGTAACAATGTAGCTCTTATTTAATTAGGGTTCAACCTTTTTGTGTAATTTTATTAGTATGCTAAGTAATGTATTCTGGTGGGATTAGCAATGACAACATCAAAACATTCTTGCATTTAACATCTTGTGTTTTATAGTTCAATGACAATTAGTACAGATGGAGTTTCAAATTGACACACTACAGAACACTTGTTATTTTTTAAAAACAGGAATGGATGTGGAAATTTAAATATACATTATCGCATATATTTACAAGCCACCAGCTAAACAAAATATTACATGTATTTCAACACAAGGCCTCTCATTAAGCACCAACATTGTTGAGATATATCGCTCGTGTCAGATTATTTTCCTTCTCTCCCCCCAGTGATTACATCTTCATCAGGAATTCCCCAAATATCTGTCTGAAACTTATATATTACTAACTTTTCAATGCTGATACAACCTCCTCTCCAGTAAACTCACCATAAGACTAGAGAGGGGTTTACATTCTGTTGTGAAGAATAGAGTTTTAACTTTTCAGGTGTGAATCTGTTTTGGTTTGGGGGGGGGTAGTTGTTTGTTTGGTTTGTTTTTTGGTTTTTTGTTTTGTGGTTGTGTTTTTTGTTTGTTTGTATTTGTAAATTGCTTTTAAGTATTCACTGGGAAATTGATTAGTATTCAAAAGGTAGTACCATATTTAAACTCTATGGAATTGTTTAGACATGACCATAAGTGGGATGACAAGCAACCTGTTTGGATCACTGTCTAGTCTTATATTTGTAGATGAAGACATCTTTGGGCTGGAAACAAGTCTGGTATTTATATGCAATTATTCAACTAGCTAGCGAACCCTGCTTCACTATAGTAGTTTCATTTCTTTCAGTTTTCCTGACTGGCAACAACTCTTTTACTGGACAGTGGGCCTTTAATTCAATTTTTGTTGAGAGTGTTGGGGTTTGAGTTCTACAGCCTACTTCCAGTGAGGGCAGGTGAAAATGCAATGGGAGAAATTCTATCTTTGAGTTTTCTGTTATCAACCTTACTAATGCCTTGCGCCCATTTCTCTAGTATCTAAATGCCACACAGTCTTTTTAAAGCATATTTATCCTCCCAACATCCTTGTGAGATAGGGAAGTGCTATTATCCCAGTACCTTTAACACGAGAACTGACTATTAACAGTGTGAATTGGCTGGACTGATAAAACAATAAATAAATCCACTTATTCATGTCTGAATATTGGTAACATCATAATAGAATTTTCTGAAGCATTCATGGTCCATTACTAACTTTGAACACTCAGTAGTGATCTTCCACTGATCTGCCACACACCATCCATCCATCCCTTTGCTGCTGTGAGGACCCTCTACCATTTTTTCTACAATAACTTTCTAAAAGTTATTTCCATCTCTATGCCTAACGCGACCAAAGTACATAAGCTTGCATCAGCTGATTTCCGACATCAGGATTTTCTTCTTTCCAATAATGTTTCTAACATAGGGGTTCATCTTTTGTTTTCATCCAGGAAATGCACAAGAGTCTTCATCAGCACCACATTTCAAAAGCTTCATTTTTATTCTTGTCAGCAGCATGAACTTCCCACTAAACACATACGTAAATTGCTATGCAAAAGATAGCCTTTTCATCAGTCATATCTTTGTACATTTTGAGATTTTCTCCACACTTTCTTGAGAGGTTATAGCTAAGTGAGCCAGACTTGGTCCTCTTCTGATTTCTTTGTAACAGCCTCCTGGGTTGTAGAACTACCATCTCAAATAATTAAATGTATCTCTACAGCTCGTCTATTTATTGTAATGTCACTTGCATACTGTTTTCATCCACCATATTAACATACATTCATTTTCTTCCATAGTCAGAAGTAGTCCATATTTCTCACTAATTATTTTTACAGACTACGACATTGCTGTATTGGATCAGTGACTGTAGGAAAGACCATCATGTCATCGGCATATCTGAGAGTTAAGAGATGTCCTCAAAAGAAAATCCCAGTTCCTTCCACTTTGTCAAAACCTTCCTGAATTAATAACTACAAATATTATTTGTAAAAATGCAGAACAAAATCACAGACCTCCAACTTAGACTTCCGCCAATAGACTTCCAATCTACACATAAGACAAGTGAGAACAGAGACACAGAGGGGGGAACAAATAAACAGTGAGACATTATTGGTCAGTATGATAGGCAATGGTCTTTACAAACTACTGGCTTAATGTCTGTCAAGATTTTTGTAGTACCATGGCAAAGGAGAGTTTTGGGTGGGATTTAGGGTAGTTTTATGGATGTTTATGGGAAGCAACTCATAAGCACATAGGGCAACATGAGAAATAAATGATTGATTGATCATTTTGATTGATCAATGATCAATGATGAGATGACTGGATTTGTGGATATGGGAAGAGCCGTTGACATGGTATACCTTGACTTTCGCAAGGCTTTTGATATGGTTTCCCACAGCATTCTCGTCAGCAAGTTAAGGAAGTATGGGTTGGACGAGTGGACCATAAGGTGGATCGAAAACTGGCTAGATCAACGGGCTCAGCGGGTAGGAATCAATGGCTCGATGGCTGGTTGGCAACCGGTAACAAGTGGAGTGTCCCAGGGGTCGGTTCTATTCAACATCTTCATTAATGATCTTGATGATGGAATAGACTGCGTGCTTAGTAAGTTCGCATATGACACCAAGTTGGGGGGAATGGTAGATACTCTGGAGGGCAGGGACAGGATCCAGGGAGACTTGGGCAAATTGGAACACTGGGCTGAAAGAAACCTCATGAGGTTCAGCAAAGACAAGTGCAAAGTCCTGCACTTAGGACGGAAAAATCCCATGCACTGCTACAGGCTGGGGACCTATCGGCTAAGTAGCAGCGCTGTAGAAAAGGACCTGGGGGTTATGGTGGACGGGAAGATGAATATGAGCCAATAGTGTGCCCTTGTTGCCAAAAATGCCAATGGCATATTAGGCTGCATCAGTAGGAGTATTGCCAGCAGATCGAGGGATGAGATAATTCCCCTCTATTCGACACTGGTCAGGCCGCATCTGGAATACTGTGTCCAGTTTTGGGCTCCCCACTACAGAAAGGATGTGGACAAATTAGAAAGAGTCCAGCGGAGGGCAACAAAAATGATTAGGGGGCTGGGGCACATGACTTATGAGAAGAGACTGAAGGAACTAGGCTTATTTAGTCTACAGAAGAGAAGACTGAGGGGAGATTTGATAGCAACCTTCAACTACTTGAAGGGTTGCTCCAAAGAGGAGGCAGCTAGGCTGTTCTCGAGGGTAACAGAGGACAGAACAAGGAGCAATGGTTTCAAATTACAGCTGGGGAGGTCAAAGTTGGATATTAGGAAAATCTTTCTCACTAGGAGGGTGGTGAAGCATTGGAATGGGCTATCTAGGGAGGTGGTAGAATCTCCATCTTTGGAGGTTTTTAAGACCTGGTTAGACAAAACCCTGGCTGGGGTGATTTAGTGGGAGTGGCCCTGCTTTTTAGCAGGGTGTTGGACTAGATGACCTCATGAGGTCCCTTCCAACCCTATTGTTCTATGATTCTATGATTCTAAAGCACTTAGGTGTTTGTTTGAAAATATAGCAAGTGGACTTCAGAGATTAGCAATCATAGTTTGATTAGAAAGGAGCATTGACTGCTCAATAGTGAATGAAAAATGACAGGTAGGGTGAGGATTAGAGGGCCTTGAAAGTGACTAAAGCAGATTATATTGGATGCATTAGAGAAAGGCAAGCCAGGGGAGGGATACAAAGAGAAGGGTGATGGGGTCAAAATGATAGAATAGGAAACTGATCTTTGCAGCAATATTCTGAATGGAGAGAAGGGGGGCAAGATTGCATTTGTCAAGGCCAGAGAGAAGTATGTTTAAGCAAACAAAATGTGAGATGATGAGAGCCTGGATGAGAGTTTAAGCTGGGTGTATGGATAAGAAAATCTTTATCTCAGATCTTTCTGCATAACGATTGGCAAGATTTATATAGATAGTCAGATATAATCCTCTTCCTAATATTAAGTCTTTCGTCTCTCTTCCTCTTACTCTTCCCATTTCTTCATCTTACTGGGATTTTACCTTTGACCCATATTCTTGTATATTGTTTGTCAGCTCCTCATGTTCCCATCTGATTTTTTTTGCTCTGCTCTTGATTGTCTTTTAACCCTCTCCTTCTTATTACCTGTCTCTGTACACTCTGGTCCCTAGTACAAACTTTACTCCCTTCCTAGACTCAAACTATACTATTTACAGCATCTTGCCATTGTAATAAGAGGTAGGATCTTGAGCCTCTCTTTTCCCCTACCCTTTATTATTTATTTGTTATTTTATATTTATAATTGAATGTAAATATGATGGGTTGCACACTTCCCCCTGGATGGGTGCCTTCTGGCAATGTTATAGGGGCATAGCTCAAGCAGACAATCCCGTCTGTGGCCTGTGCTCCGTCACCTCAATCGTCATTGGGGCAGCCTTCTCAGCTCCATCCTGGCTCCCCTACATCTTCTACTGGCCTCGGCCCTCCAGCCAAGACACAGTCAGGGTTCTCTCACTCCTTCTAGGGGCTCTTGGACAGTCCCAGCTTCCTGCAGTCCATCACCAGTGCTAGTGGTCTTGGGGAGGTGAGGAGAGACCAGGGCCTGCCCACTACTCTGGGCATCAGCCCAGGGATTCTACATGCAGCACCCTGCACTGCCTCAACCCCCCCTTGTCTGCACACATCTTCCCTGGGCCGCTTCCCTGCAGCCCCAGTAACTCTTTGGCCCTTGCTTCAGGACCTTGGCTCTGTTCTGTCCCAGCAGCCAGACACTGAGTTGTCCAGGGTCTTGGCCTTCTAACCCCTTCAAGCTCTGAAAGGAACTAACTAATGCAGCCTGGCAGCTCCCTCTTATACTGGGCCATGGGGCTTTGACTGATTCCCCGGCAACCTCTTCTGATTGGCTGCTGCTCCCAGAGCCCTTTTTAACCCTGACTTAATTGGTGTGGGACAGATGCCCTGTCACAGTAAAGTAAAGCTGGGGCAAACCTGGGTCCCTCAGTCAGCTCCTTTCTTGACACATGAGGAGCTGCTCTGAACAAGACCTTTACTAGTGCTGGAGTGGAAGGCAATTCAGGTGCTCCATTGCCTTAGAGCTCTGTCTTAACAGAGAGGCGTGTGCAGAAAAGGATAGATTCCAAGTCTCAGTTTAACAAAGACTCAGCACAATAAAAAGGATTAATGCTTAGTTTTGGAGCTCACCAAACTCAGGTGGCTGGGAGACCTGTAAGATGAGCAAATTCCAAAAACAAGGGCTCAGCTGAGACAACCCTGCTGCTGGCGTCAGACAGCTTTATCCAAAGAACATCAAAGTCAAACTCATTCGCGTTCTAGGGTAAGAAATGACCGTTCAGTATTTAAAGATAGTCACAAACATCATGAACTCTATTGAGAACCAAATCAGAATCCAGCACAAAACTTTGTTTCTTGTTCTATGCTCATTGCTGACCCATCTCCTCTTGAGAAACAAGAAGTTGGATTCCACACTGCCTGTAGTTTCTGGTGGTCTACAATATAGCACTGTTGTGTTACAAGGTGACAGAAGTGTGAACAACAGTGACAATGCACGTATTAGGAATGGCTGCAGTTGCATTGTTGATAAAATAATTTCGGTCAACAGCAACTAAATGAGAACTGCAAGGGACCAAAGTATCTCAAACTACAAATCAATCTGATAAAAGATGGGCACACCTTGCTGATAACCGATGGGAGATCTTGACTCATCCCACTGCTTCATGCTTTCTCCTTCCACAGAGCGCCATTTTTTTTAGAAATACTAAGTCAAAGCAAGTTCACATTCAGGTCCCTGTGCTTGGTTGCTGGTATGTATATTGCCATCTTTGGATACACAGAAGTGAAACATCTCCTAAGCCCACTTGTCCTTTATAGCATAAACCATTCTAATCTAGTTAAAGCAAATCTTAAGGTTATATTCCATATTTTAAACCATCCTTCTAGTTGCTTAGAATAACAGCGATGCTATTGGTAGTGCTCAGCAGATAGAATCTCCATGTCTGACAGTATAATCATAGTTTAGGCTGCTATAGAATTCTCCCTCTGTTACCATGGATACTTAAACTTGACAGTTTAATAAAAATGTAGTGGCTATTTGATGTCTTGTAGATCACACTGGAGAAAGCAAGGCACAGTCATCTTCTTACTGCTAAATACCCATCTGTTGATACAGATGCTTTATGAATTAATCTTTCTAATTTCCAACCTTTTCAAACAGAATACTGTGATTGCATGCAAAGGAGATGATTAGAAACAACACTTCTGGATTGTTGGTGAGAACCTCATTCTTAAGTCAAAACGCTCCTGCATGTTTAATTTCTCTTTTCATGGTGAAAAATGCATTTATTTTATAGCAGAAAATACCTTTTCTCTGAGTTTACAATTAATTCTTTTTTAAAAAATGTTTTAGGTTATGATTTCAAAAGATGTGAACAGTAAAAACAAATTTTTTACATGCATCAGTAACCTGTTTCACAGGATTTTAGAAAGGGAAGTGAATATTTTTTACTCAAAAGAACATGTTTATCAGAGCTTGTATTACTGGTTCAATTAGAGTATTCATCAATCTCAGCTCCCATAAAGGCATTGAAATCAAAATGCAAAAAGACATGTTGTTTTCCCTCACATGAAAATGGCTGAAATCAACACAAGAAAGAGCTGCCTTAAGAAAATGTGTAGAAAATGTATTTAAAATAGGCATTATCATAGCTTTTAATAAAATATGTTGTAATAATTTAGTTAATTCAATTAGCTAATTCAATGTCCTGTTGGTACTTGCAGCTAACTTCTTACAAATATGAATCTTAGGATGCAGTACAGATAGCTGTGCACAAATCTGCATTCAGAATAGATGGATGTTAGGTGCACAAATTTTATTGTATGCCCAAAGGAAAGAGCAAAACTAAGTTGGAGTCCTGGGGTCATGGATGTCTATTAAAGCATGTAAGCATTCAGTGCAGTCTGGGTACAAACTGTGCTCCTACAATTAGTCAGCAGAGTTGAAAATTTATAGAATGTTGAAAAACCTTTGGGACTAATTTTTCAGAATGACTGTTTGGCAGCTACATAGAGACTCAAACACTTAAAATAATTTTCAGTGTCACTATGTACTTCAGTTTTACTTCTGAATATAAGTGTGCATGCAACTTTTCCAGCCTCATTGAGAGTTACACTAGCTCACATTATTTTGGCCAATTATATACAGCAACTTAAGTCTTCTTGACAGCTATATCAGAGACTGTGCCTAAAATAATTTACTTGAACATTTAAATGACCTGTGTAATCATTGCAAATTTTCAGGTGCAAAAACAAAGGCCCAGATAAAGTCTGGCTAAGAATCCAGTATTAATAATCCTTTCAACACATTTGTATATGTGTGATCCAATATTATTCAACAGTTGTACCAGAAAAACAAAATCCAGTAAAACGGTGCAAGCTAAGAAGTAACATATAAAAGAGCTTGAAAATAGCACAAAGGTCAGACATGTCCTTGGTCATGTGTATTTCAGCAATGCCCTTATTTAGGCATATAGTAAATGGCATGGGTTTGGGTTATGGTGACCCTCGCTGTTTTTCCTGCAAGAAATTCTATTCTGTAGTGCTATGTGGGTGTTATATAGTGATTTTGATGGCGGCTATAATGTGTTTCTTGAGGCAGAGGGGTGCTACTTAAGTAACTTGGCTGAATTAAACATCTCCTTGATTTATTTAAATTTCTACATAGAACAAAGGTTATCTATACAAAACTCTGGACACACATAACACTACCTAGAAAAACAAGATTAAACAACATTTTATTCTCAACACTGTATAACTTTAACTTTCATTTGGCCTTGACACGCTCCATTTTTCTAAAGGACAACCCCTTTTCCTGGCTTAAGCTCCCTACTTAATGCTCCATTCACCTCAGAAAAGCCACCTATTGCTATTTAAGGCTCCTTTTCCATTATGAGCAGGCTCTGGGGATTCCCTTATGGAAAGTCCCCTACAGGATTAAAGAAAATTAAAATATTTTAAAAATCCTATAGAATTTGAAAAAATGAGCGTCCTGTGGCACCTTAAAGACTAACAAATTTCTTTGGGCATAAGCTTTCATGGGCTCCAACCCACTTCAGCAGAATTTGAGAGAATTAAATCCTTGCTACAGAATTCTTTAGAATAGGTTTTAAAAAACCTAAGGAAAGAATGTGATACAGAATAAGACTCTGACAGGGCTTACAGTAATTCCTATAAAACTCCATTAAGTGTCTAAAAACTTCAGAAATTGCATTTTTACTAAACTATTACGACTTTCCCAGAAAGGTCTCAGTTATGCTCATTGGCCAGCTGCACTATTTAGGTGTCTAATTACACACACCTAACTGGAGGATTTGCTCCTCCCTGTCTAAATGTTTCACTTTATTTTTACATGGGGCAGTGAGCAATATGAAAAATTAGCAGCTCCCAAGTTTATACTGTATGTAATCCCATTATAACCATAGCATGTTCTTGTATAGCCCAAAGCATTTACTGAAAGATAAATGTGACAACTCATGATGTGTACTGCTTCTTTAAATCAGTATCAGGAAGTTATACAGGACACAGGTGAATAAAGTTCTGGGCATAAACTGTGCAATACTGCAGAGACACAGAGGTATAGAGTTAGAGATAATATTTTCTTTTATTAGAATAAAGTCCTTTGTTCACTGTGGAAGGAGAAATATTTTTCTTTTCTTTTGCCAAATTGCTATTGTTGTATGACACGCTACAAAGAAAATCATTAAAAAGAAAGCACCAAAGATTAGTTGCACAGCTAAAAGATGAGATATTGATTCATCTGGAAAACAAAAATCATATTTAGTAACTTTGTACTACCATTATCTTGTGGAATATTTTATGTTGCGATTGTTTCCCCAATAAAATAGAGAGACATTTCATTACATATCATTAAGCTGTATTAACTGAGCTAAACCTTGTATTGTTTCTGCATGTAATAAGGGAAATAGGACGTCTCCAATATGTATTTTTGTTGAAATGAAAACTTTGTGAAGTCATTCCATTCAAACATACACATTCCTCATCTCAAAGATCTCCATGCAGTGCAATTACTCCAGCTGGGGGTTAGTCAATATACTAAATAGAAACATGTAGTGATTACATTCCTAAGCCTTTTGAATAAAAACACCAATGCCAACTCCTCATCCGTTAGAATAAAAGAGGTTATTGAATACTGATTCACCTTCTGGAAGCCAGTTTTATAAACAGAGGCATCAACTTACAAATTCGCTGTAATATCTAGTCTAGGTTTACAGTGGATAAAGTATCGAGTGAGAAAGGAAAATTTAATTAATCTGTTTAATATTTGTGGTTATAGATGATGCCATCTTCACTGGGAAGTGTGTCTGCAAGCAATGAGACTACAGAAAGCAGTTGTAGACATCAGCCCAAAGGGGCAATTATAGTTTGTAAAACTTTTGAAAATGACAATTATTGAAACTTAAAGGAAATATTTAGGGATCTAGATGCTTTCATGACTGCATGCCAAGAATGGTACCTTCTTAGTCAGAAGTACACAGTTTGTTCTACTGATTTAGAAAGTAAAGGATCCTCAAGATACCCTGTTCCAAAGGGGTAGCTGTGTTAGTCTAGCCCAGCAAAACAAACAAGGAGTCTGGTGGCACTTTTAAAAACCAACAAATTTGTTCATCTTTAAAAGTGCCACCAGACAAGATACCCCTTCCCTCTCAACTTGAACACTAGACCAACAAAATAGGTATTAAAAGATGTCACAAAGATGTCAACAATTCCAACTCCGGCTGACTCCTATTCACATTACTTTTCTCCACAGAATGCCTGGTTTTGAAGTCTTCTGATTATAGCAAAGGTTCCAGCAAACTTCCTGCAGTAAAGCCATACTACTGTTTACTAAATCCAACAGATCTTTGACTCTCTTTGGACAGAATAATCATTAATCTACCTTTGATTTCCTGCATCTTTTGAAAAATGTTTTGCTCCATCACAATTTTGTTTTTGAAGTTTCTTTGATAATTAACATATGGTGTGCCTCAACAGGAATACAGACACAGACTTTGGGGTTATTTTATATTTGAAAGCAATAGCCAAGCAAAACACTTCAACACAACAAAAAGTCTATTAGGGGAATATACCTGCATTTTATTCTTCAGAATAATTCACTTTCAAGTGGTCTTTTTTCTATTTTATGAGCTATGGGATCTTTATCTGACAAAGAAACATTAAGAAAACTGGTTTGCTAAGGTACCTCTGAGATTGAAATCTCTATACCAGGAATAACAAAACAGTACATATTTGCTCTAATGGAGTGATATAACCATTACTTTAATGATGCCTCAAGTGAGCCGTAAGAAACAAACAAACTAAAACAAAAAACAAACCAAAAAAACCCCAATTCCAAAATGTGAGTGTTCCCATCTTCTAGGAAGTGTCATTATTAGAGTACAACACAAATACTATGGTGTGCAGTAGTGCATTAATAAAATTCAGCTTTTACTCTTCAAATTGCTTTGTTAACATCTCGTACTCCATCTTTGTACTTGTTCTTCAGTACCTTGTGGCAACCTTTTGTTCATTCAGATCTACAAAGGAAATCTGCTTGGCTGTGTCAAACATGGCTGTTGGGGGTCTTTTTTTAGAGGAGGGACTCCAACATGGCCACAATGCTCTAACTAATGGGTGCAAGCACGAATAAGTCAAATGAATTACTAGAATTCTGCAAGTCCAAATCAGAAAGGGAAACAATGGGTGGCAGTAAGAAATTGAGGGGAAACCATGAAGTATGGTCATTCAGAAGAAAAGACACAAACAAATATTAAGACTATAGTGGCTGTAGGGAAAATAGTGAAGTTGTATGAAAACCATGTCAAGCATCAATCAAAGTAAGAGCACCAAAAGTACATTTGCCCTAGGACTCTTTTCATTTTTTGTCTAACACCAATGCGTCACTGACTCTCTTAGATCAGACAATGATAAAAATGATTACATGTGCTATATTAGTGCTTTCATTATTGCTAACACTAGTGGAGTTGACCTGGTGCTGGACAAACAGTGAAAAACGTAGACAAGTCCTAACTGTTATCATCTATTTCCAAAACGTATTACATGAAACATAAGCTGCATAAAATCTGAGCTTATAAAAATGAAGTACAACAGAATAATGTGCACAATGACAATATTATCTTGAGTGTAAAAATCTTCCACACAAAAGGGAATGGAATAGCTATGTGAAAGAATGAAAAATTGCCAGTTCTGTAAGTGAAAGGTAACAGCTAATAAGTGCCAATGGGCACCTATCACTGTCATCAATGAATTTTGCAGTTAAAGAATTAGCAGGCATGAGTCATCATGAGATTAACTAGTCTCTCTCAGTATTTCAGAATGAATTGCCATACCTTCATATGTACTTTTCTAACTATATATGAGTTAAGGTAGTCCCAAGATTTTTAAATCTTAAGCATTCTTAATTTCAGAAGGAAAAAAAAATATTTTTCATATTTGTCTTGATTATTTGTAGATTTGGTAGGTTTCTGGTAGATTATTTGTAGATTTAAAAAACTGGCTGAGAGAGAGAATGAACGCACAAAGGGTATGAATGTTTTTGAAAAAAAAAAAAAAAATCAAACTTTTCCCCAAATTTGAACCTGTTTTAAGCATGTGCTTACATGCTTAACTGAATGGCATGACTAACTTCATCAGGACTATTCAATGATTAAAATAATCCAATGAACTCAGTAAAGCTATGTTGACTTATACCAGCTGAGTATCTGGCCCTCAAAGTACAACTTTTTTTGAGTTATACCTATAAAAACAAAAAGGTAGCCAGAATTTTGTTTTGTCATAAACAGAAAATTGTATATGTATAATCTCTCATGACTCCAAAAGAGCTGAAGTGACTTTTACTTTAACTTGTATATATCCACCTTTGGAAAAACAATCAAGGAGTCCTGTGGCACTTTTAAAGACTAACAAATTTATTTATCGCATGAGCTTTCGTGGGAGAAAATTGCGTTTTCTCAGACACTTTGAAGATGGGGAATTTACAGAATGGGAAGAAAATAAATGCAAGGAAATGTAGGTCATAGAATCAGGTCAGACTGTTACAGCAAATCAAAGCAGTTGTATAGATTCAAAAACTGGGGAACAGTATATAGAGGAAGGTGAGATCAAATCACCTGATGTAATGAGAAAAAGCTTTGTAGTCCCAATTTAACCCTAAGGCAATGGTGTCAAATCTGCATATGAATTCCAGTTCTGCAGTTTCTCTTTGAAGCTTTGATTTATCCATTTGTTTGAGCACAGCTATTAGCAAATCATCAATGGAGTGAGCAGGGAGATTGAAGTGTTTCCCCATTGGGTTTTGAATATTGTTATTTCTAATGTCAGACTTCTGTCCATTTATTCTTTTGTAAAGAGACTGTCCTGTTTGTCAAATATAAAAGGCCACGGGTGTGGGGGAGGAGGCGGCATTTCTGGCACATGATGGCATAAATCAAATTGGTGAATAAGCAAGTGAATGAGCCTTTGATGGAGTAGCTGACATGATTAGGTCCTGTGATGGTGTCTTTGTGCAGATATGTGGGCAAAGTTGGCAATGTGGTTTGTTGCAGGGATATGAAGCAGCTTCTAAAACATCTTTCCCAAAAGTAATTGCTTTGTTATGAACTTAGATCTGACTTTTCTTTCTTAAACCTTTCATTTTCCTCTGTGTCTTTCTTGAGACAAATTCTCTTAAATATATTTGTAACTCTGATTTGGGGCCTGATCTTCTACAGCAGTGTTTCTCAACCTTTTGTGGGTTGGGACAGGCTTGGCAGAATGCACAAACCTACTGAATACACCAGTCCACTTCCCCATCCCCACCACCAGGTTAAATCCAAGCCCCCACCCCTGGCTCTCCATGACACACTTACTGCTGTGTGGTGATACAGTCATGTGTCCCGACACAGTGGTTGAGAACCACTGCACTAGAGGCCCATTGTATTCAGTCCCTTTGTCAGAGAGATGGGCAGACATTTGTGGTCTGATTTTCAGAAGTGACTAGTATCCCCAGATCCCATTAAGTTCAAGTGCTCAACATTTCTGAAAACTTCTGTGTTTGACATACAGCGTTCACCTCTTCATAATTGTCCAATTATTGATCTTCATAAAAAAATTATATGGAACTTGCTTCCCCACCAGCACTGCAACCCATGGTAGAAGAAGCCACATAGATTGAATATAAAGGGACATGGAGAGGACTAGTGAAGATATATCCCATAAAAGTTATTAATAAGAAAAATATGTCCCTGTTTCTCCATAGAAAAAAACTGAAATTAGAAATGTTTTGACAGCTCTAGTTTTTAATTTGATCCCATTAGCATTTTATTAATCAATTTCTGCTTGATGTCTAACTTTTTGTTTTAATTAGGTAATGTGCTCACCCTCATTTTAAAATGTAAAGGCTCTGAATACCAAGGAATAGCATATAGTGTTAATGCCTTCCATTTCCATGGTAATCTCACTGCACCAAAAAAAATTTTTTTCTATTATTGATACCTGGCTCTCTTATTCTTACTTTGATGCTTATTTTTCAAAGTGATGATTTTTCTTGAAATTTAAATGGGCAAATCTTCTGAAGGAAGACATGAAATAGCTTTTTCTATTGCAATGTCTGGAGAGTTCATCAGAAAACGTATAAGCTTATTCTGCCCAGTTTTAATGAGTAAAGAAGGATAGTTCTATTTGTGAAGCTCCCTCTTCTCCTTACTACAGGTCCCTCTTTTAGAACTAGCACTTTCTATTCAGAGTATTTCTGTTACTGTCCTTGACCATTTCAAATATTCTGGAGTGACATTTTTAATCTGAACTTGGAACTTACTGTCTAATGAACTATGCCCATTGTTTACATAAAGTGTCAAATGTTGAGGTTTTTACTTAGAAAAATTTCTGCTAACTTCCCTAAATGGGAGCAGATGCAAATTGAGCAAAGACCTCAGGATTTGACTGTGTAGGTCTAAAGGAAGTATTCAAAGGAGAAAAAATGATATCAACAGATACTCTGCTCTCCAGAGAATATTTTACGACTAACCAAGACACATTATGAAGCTAAATACACTGGGTGAAATCTTGGCCTTATTGTAGTCCATGGAGCCAGTATTTCACCCTATAGTAAATTGTTTGTCATAACTAATTGTGTTCTTTAAAATAATCCTCAATTGTAATAGGTTTATAGTTCCTAAGGGACATTGGGTAGGGAGAAAGTTATTGTCTAATGCACTACATTTCAAAGCAGCTAAATCCTAAGTGTTCTTACCTCTGTCTGGGTAGATACCACAGGGATACACCAATTACCAGCCAGGGAACAGCGCAATATAGGACCTCAATTCAGGTGAGCAGGCACTTTAAGTCTATCTTTATTAAAATTGGTTCTTAAACATGTGCCCAAAGCTAACCTGAATTGAATATTATACTTTTCTTGACAGGCACAGACAGTGGGGAGATGGCACTTTGTCCTTCTCAAAGGCAGTGGATGAAATGCCCTGAAATTAGAACTACAATAGTCTTTTCCTGGACAATTATAGACTATTGTGTCCAGGTTAAGTGGCACAGGGTTTAATTCACATCAACAATTGTAGCTGTAAAATGCCTGTTCTTTGCAGTTAGGATTGCACATAATAAATAACAGATATTCATTTACTTTTATACCAAGCAAGAAGTGTACCAGTATTAACAGGTACATTTACACACACACACACACACACACACACACACACACACACACACACACACACACA
>ML685793.1:1445683-1461776 GCA_007922175.1 Pelusios castaneus | reverse complement strand
ACACACACACACACACACACACACACACACACACACACACACACACAGAGAGAGAGAGAGAGAGAGAGAGAGAGAGAGAGAGAGAGAGAGAGGATACATCTGATACTTTAAAGCAAAAATACTCAAGGCAAAAGCAGCTTACAAAAAAAAAAAATCTTTACCCTTCTACTTCACTGGACAATAAACAATCTATGCTTTAAAGACCATTTGGTTAAGATACTGCCAAAGTCTCATTTGATTTCTTCTAGAAGTAATAATGTCCGCTTGACAAAATATTAGGATTTTATGGGTAGAAAAAAAGATTATTTAGTTTTATTTTGCATACTACTTTGCCTTCTAAAGACTGTAATACATCCTATAGTTTTAAAAGTCATTTTTCACATCCCTCCTAATCATTTATTCATCAAACTTCAATTTTCATTTCTTTTAAAACATCATTTTCAAAATAAATGCATTTCATTCAAAGAGATTTCATTCTTGTCAGTGGCAAGATGCCTCTGACTGATAGAAATCAAGTCACTGTGCTGCAGGATATGAAATTACTTTCAGAACACGGCTCACATATGTTAAAAAATAACAATAGTAATCCCAGTCACAGCTTGCAAATCCATGATAATATACATAGCTGTAACTTTCTGTTGAGAAGCATAGTTGAATTTTCAATACTGCATACTTCTTTACTTAATTTATGTCAATTGGTATCCCTACTGTTTTAACAAAAGCCTTGCTGTTATTTATGTATTTATTTATATAGATGAGTAATCCTTTGAGTAACTTTAAAATATTATCTAAAAATCTTCCAGAACAGTGATAAATGTTGCATGCAGTGGAAGAACCCCCAAAGCACCATGATGCATCTCTTGTTTTATTTAGAATTTTACGTTAAGCCAGAACTTGCATTTGAACTAACACAAAAGTTGCCCCATCCGCAAGTACATATCATTACAGTATAACTGTTGGTTGTCAGAAAATGAAGTAAAATGGCAATTACCCTAAAAGACATTTCAAGATTCTCTCCACCCCAGATATCCATTCCTGCATCGTAAGTTCCTATCTCTTCAAAGTAGTTTCTGTCAATAGAAAATAAGCCACCAGCCATAGTTGGGGTCCTAGTTGAAAACAAACGAACAAAAAAAAAAAGAAAAGAAAAAAAAAGAAAAGAAAAGAAAAATACCTTTTGAAAGACACCGTGGAATTTAATAAATGATACTGTAACACATTTGTCTCCAGACCTTTTGAATATAAAAATATATTCTAAGTACATTCATCAAAATATACAAAATAAATAATACAGTTTAGAATTTCTAGAGCTCTTCTCTAGCTGTAAGTCAAACAGTGCAGTTCTTATTCAGGCAAAAATCCCACTGAGGTCAATGGGAGTTTTACCTGAATAAGAACTGCAGCTTCATTTTGTATATGAAAGTCCACTTAACATGAAGCACCTAAAATTATGCATCAGTGGATGGAATATTGGCCTTTTGCACCTGGAATAGTAGTTTAAATCCAATCTGAAATGTTTAGCGAGGAGCATTTAATGCCTTCTTCTCTTCTATTAGAGAGATTATATATTCATAAAATTACCAGGCACAATCTCTTTCAACAGGATTATAAATCCTTACAACAGGCAAATCCAGAGTGCAAATTCTCTATGAGTACAAACATCCTGTTTCCCTACAAAGAGTTTTTAGAGTTTAAATCTACATTAAATGACTTTTTTTTTAATCTGAGAAAATAGAAGCATACCTTACTGAAACAGTAATAATTTCAGACTTCATAGACACTCAGTTTTGGGTTCTGTTATCATAAGATTAAAGGATAAAATGCCTGCATAATCAATGGCTCTAGTAGTGTACTCTCAACCTAAATATGAGTGAACAGCTAAGAGGGGAGGACAAAAGTTTGACCCTGCAAACATATCTCTGCAGAACTTTAGTTATATGTTAAAGTGTTTCAGAATACAGCCTTCATGTTCTATATTCTCTGTCACTGAAAAATTTCCCTCAACACTTTAGAACACTGAACACTATTTTTGTAAATTTCTTAGGACAGAATTGTGACTTGTCCTTACAGCACCATATAAGGTGCAAGACACTTTGTTACTTTCTGCATTGATTATCTACATGACAGGGGGAGCATGAGAAGAGCAACTCTTGTGGAGAGGCTACTTCACTCTTGTAGGTTGGCAGGCAGTGGGTAAGGGGATTGGTAGGTCTTGGCTCTGCCCGGCTCCTGCAAATGCACTAGTCAGCAGATCTGAGCCAGTGTGCAGGATGAAGTGATTGGCTACCAGTACAGATCAATCTCAGATTACTTCCTCCAATACAAAAGGGGAGGTACAGAGGCTTGATGACTGTTTCAGTCACAATTAATTCTCTGAACTGCTCTTGGGACTGTGCAGCTAAACACTGCCCCCTCACCGAAGGTGGTTTCCAATGTTACATTCAAGCCTTTAATATTTAAAGTGCTGAGGTGATGAGATACTTAAGCATGCACATAACTTTAAGTAGTCCCATTAAAGTCATGAGGCCATATGTGCTTTAGATAAGAACATTGGAGCACTAAAAAAATAAAAAATAAAAAAAAATAGAAATAACTATCAATTAGGGACTGGCAATCAAATATGGAAATTAAATTGTGGTTTTTATGCTTAGAATTAACAAAATGAATGAGACTTTAGTTTCAAAATTTATATTGTCTTTTCTATTGCATTGTATGCAAACATGTACATAGAAACACATACAAACAGCTTTAGTATTGAGTTGAGTCAATAAATTAGTAATTCACCACGAATTAATTTACTCAACAAGTTTTCTTTTACACAATGGATTGTTTGTGAAGACCAAATATCAAATATTCAAAGCAATGTTTACAATTTGTGGTTTGCTCCTTGTCTTTGGTTGGATATGTCCCAGGTGTCTCTTCCCTGAATGGAAAAGCAACACAATCACTTCCAGCACAAATACTTGTGTCTAAGTTTAAAATTTAGTTTCCAGGAATGCTTGAAAATCTGATGTTGCAGTTGGCTTTGTGCAAATGATGATATCAATCTGATTGCTCAAATGAGCATAGCTCAACAGAATTCATTCACTAATATGAGTGAACATTCAGGGTAGTTGTTTGCATTACCAATCCAGCTCTATTGTACTACATATATTATACACACAAATACCTGAATACATATACAGGCTTGTGCACACCCTGAGGCACCCCTTCCACTGTTAATTTAGCACCAGTACAACTTAATTGGTGCTTAAGAATAATGCGAACATTTGTGTGTACTGGCCACCCACTTTCTCACTGCTCAGGTGGTAAAGAAAGCTGGATACTGGTCTATACTACCACTCCCACCATTACAAGCACTAGCGAAGCAATACTCTGAAGAGATTTCCTTGAAATCCTCCATGTAGGTGTGTATTTTATACACCTAGACACACACACACAGCCGATACTGCACAACTTTGACCGCTTTAGACATTACAAACTGTAGTGCCAGTAATAACCTCTCATTTAGCAATATATTTAATACATTTAGGAATTTTGCCTTTGCATAATTATGTACTCTTTTGACAGAGTTTACTGTCATAACTCCTAATAAGATAACATAGTTCAGTGAAGAGCAATCAGATGATACTGAACCACTGAATTTACCTACATTTCATAGGTCTGTTTTTCTACCCATGGTCACCACACTGTATGCTTAGATTAATTACCTGTCTGTCATTTGAATATAGTTAAGACTTCCTAGGTCTCAAAACTGCTTTACTGCCCTCAATCTTGCTATATTCATGCCACAAATAATATCAATGACCCTTTGAGCTATAATAAGCAACAACAATGAAACTGAACGGTTGGCAATGATTTTGTGGCTATGGCCCCCAACTGTCTGGGGAATTTCACTGTATAATATACTATTAGGTGAATATTGTCAAGGGGGGGAAGAAACAAAAATTCCTGTAATTTGTATAGCCTTCTTCACATAATTATTTTGTAACAAGTGGTTACCAGTTCAAAATATTAGCTTTAAATGACATTCCTATTAGTGGCTAGTTAGAAATTTCTCTTTATGAAATCACTACATCGACATCTAAAACCACATTAAGTTTGCTGTGTTTATCCACATTTTGGAATCCGACTAGATTCATCAATGGGTCACCAAGATTCACAAATGTTTGGCGCAAACATGCACCTAGCATTGCGTGAACAAATGTAAGGCCAGCATATGAGCCCTATTTGGAAAACACACATGCAGGAGACTATCCTGCTAAAGTGAGTAGTCCTATTCGTCTCACATAAGTAGAGTTACTCATCTGCACATGGGATTGCAATATTAAGTCCCAATGTTCTGCATCAAAATTATGTGAAAATTTCCATTTTTGCACATTCATTGCAAACTCTTAGCTGTTTCAACTGAATTTTACTTTGAGATTTGGGTGTCTTTAAAATTTGATAGAGGGCTTGTGGGTGCAAATGAACACAAAGGAATACTGTAAACCATGTTTGCCTCAATCCTTACAAAATGGTTTTATTATAAAATTTACATACACATCAATAATGCAGTTGACTAAATAAAACATGACAGCCAAAACTATTATATCCTATGTAAATTGAACTTGTTACATAAGCAAATAGCTGTGCAGCTGTCGTCGTAAAAACTAAAATACCAATAATAGAAAGGATAAAGACCTATTCAATCTCGTTGAAATTCCTCTATATGATTGTTATGTATTGTGTGTGTTAGGTGTTGATTGTTTATGACTAAGGCGGTGTAGTCAGATTTATTTTCTAGTCTTATTTTGGAGAGAATGCTCTTTGGTTAGTTCGATTTTTGCCAACCCATTGCATGAGATCCTCTTCCCTGGTCTGGCTCCCTTTTATGCTGTAAAAAAGGTACAACAGAGCATAAATGGATCCTTAAAGCCTTGCACTCTGCTGCGGGAGGATTTCCTCAGTGCAGACTCTGTGGACGATTGTGTCCCAGTGAGCACCTCGTAAGCTAGGACATAGGGACTGGGAGATGCATGCTAGTGGCAAGGTTCAAATTCTAAGCAGCACTGTGACCCAGAGGGGAGCCTGCCAAAAATGAGATAAGGCCCCCAGGGGCTATCTAGGCTGAGATCCTCCTCAACCCCTGAAGTAGCTGGGAGGGAAGAAAGGTGCCTTACAGCTGCATTAGGCCCTCCTGTTCCATGCTGTGAATTCTGTGTTGTACCTTTCAGAAGAGCAGCACAGAATATAACCCATTATATTTAACTTTAGCTCCAAGAATTCTAAGCTGCAGTTGATGAGTTATACATTTTTACACTGACAAGATGGGTGAGACAGTATCTTTTACTGAAGCGATTTCTGTTGGTGAAACAGACAAGCTTTCACGCTTACATATAGGTGACCTAAAGAAGAGCTCTGGGTAAGATCAATAGCTTCTCTCTTTCACTAACAGAAGTTGCTCCAATAAGAAATTTTACCTCATCCTACATGTCCTACTCTCTTGAGATCAATAGAGCTACAACAACACAGCATCCAACATGTTTTTATAGTCATAAAATACATGAATCACATTTAGCAACAAATATCCTCCTGAGTGCATGAGGGAATGTGGATCAATCACCATTTCCCAGGGTTCTAGGAATTGTGAATGAGACATAAAGCTTTTTGCTCCCAGGTCATTGGCTGAACTGTAATCCAGTTCAGCATGACACACAATCCTTTCCATTGGATGACTGTGCCACTGTTTGCCATTTGATTTGATAGTCTCAGTGAGCAGGGTGTCCAAAACCCAAAAAACACAACTATATTTTGCACCTACTAGTATCCTTGTTGACCCTCTCTTAACAGACAGTCAAAAATGAAAACTATATACCATCTTAAGGTATATATAGGAAATAAAGACATTATCCATATGAACTCTGAAATAAGGATTCTCTTTCTGTAGGTTCCTATTAGTATCAGACATCACCCAATTGTTGGAATGGAGAGTGAGAAAGAGATAAACAAGCTATGTTTCCTACTTTCTATATATGTTTGTTCTCATCTTTATTCATAGTAGTTTGTATAGTAATAAAATGCTTAGGAAAAAACCAAACACACCTAAATAAAAAGTGACTCTAAATAAATTTTATCACCTAATGAATTGAACTTTTAAGAAGGAAGGATGAATATGGGGATATCTAGTAAAGATGAGCTGGCATGGACAACTCTAACATGCACAGCTCAAAAACATCTGGTATTTTTGAAATCATGGGTATGAAGACACAACCTGCATTTAAACTGTTCTCACCACTGACAGTATTGATATTGCCTGAGGCATGGTAACACATTGGCACACTGACAGAAGGAGGAATGAACTTTCTCAAAGACATAGTGAGCTCTGTAGTGTACAAATAGCATGCAAGGTTATTCAAAGGATAAGAAGGAAAATATTAAGGAAAGAGCTCTGCTTAGCAAAAGTATGCGATATGGTCAACCCTCTCAACAACTTGACAAAAGTGTATGGCTCAAAATTCACAATGATGCTTGTTACTCCATTTTAATTAGTCACAGACTGATCTAACATGCATGGCTGTAATTATTTACATGACGCTCTGATTTGTAATTCTTCTATTTTGTCACCTAGAGCTAAAAAAAGAATAATGTTTTGGATGTTATGAGAATTGTCACTCATATGTGCTCCCATTGTCTTTTGATTTCACAGCTCCTCCTAATGTCTAGTATACCCTTTCTGCCTATGGCTGCTAGTTTTATAACCACAGTGTTGGTTACAATCATCCTGGAGGTTAAACCAGTGGTTGTAATAGAAAATTTACTGGAAGACAAAGATATAGACATCCCTTGTATAACGCATGCAGTGTGGCACTGGTCTGCTGCTTGGTTGCTGGAGCAGGCTTCAGAGAGGGTCCTACATGATCACATCTCCCACTTTAAAGCAGAAGATTTACATAACATTGGATCCCCCAGCCCTACCCTTATCCAGCCCTACCACACCCCTTCTACTCTTTGTGCACAACCATGAAGGGATCTCCATTGGAACAAGGAGCTATTATTGACAGGAACTTTTCACTTCTATATACCCCTTCTAGCATCCAGTCATCTTCTCCTCCATTACATAACATCACCCCACTGGTTCCACTGCCTGAGGAATCTCTGTACTCCTGTGCTGGAAGAGGGGACCATGTATGTCTTTATGTGTATGTATAAAAATAAAGACAACAGAGTCCTGTGGCACTTTTAAAGACTAACAGATTTATTTATCGCATGAGCTCATGCAATAAATAAATCTGTTAGTCTTTAAAAGTGCCACAGGACTCTGTTGTCTTTCTACAATAGACTAACATGGCTACCCCTATAAAAATAAAGCATTTAGAAAAGGTCCAAAAATCTATTGCAGCTCTACAGGCCAAAGGTTACTCCAGTGAAAGTCAAATGGAATTTTGCAATTTACTTAAATAAGAGTAGGATAAGTCCTTGGTGAGTAAAGTAGGAGCTATTAACTTTACTCTTCAATAAAATATTAAGATATAGACTCGTCGACAGTCCTTACAACTTATTCTATTTCAGATACACTTTTAAAGGAAGTCTCCTACAGTAACTTCCACAGGTTGCTTGGGCCAAGACACTGAAGAAAGCCCAATAGCAGTCCATAGTTGATTTCTGCAAGTGAACAAATGATGGAAAACCCTTCAAAGGTATGAAGAGTCAATTGGGTCTAGGAAGAATCCCCAAGGGAAATGCTTGTCTATATTACTTTAGCTCTGGGAATCAATTTACTCTTTGGGATTCCCCTCCTGACCCCTCTTTTTTCCTTCCTTACTCTGTAGTTTGTCACAAATTTTCTCTTTGTGGTCTGGGGATTTTGCTACAGACTATAATCCTTATATATTTGGAAAAAAATACAATAACCAAGAAAAATTCATTCACCTCTTGAACTTTAGAAAAGGTCCTGGATTCATTCCTCTGTTTGAATTTTGTTTGAAAATTGATTGAATGGTTGGTTATTATTATTATTATCCAAATTTGTTTCTTTGTCCCTTACCTTACTCTCCAGCTGAAAGAAAGATGGAGAATTTATTTGGAATTGTGAACAAAGTAATGGGGTCTAGTGACTAGCGTAGAGGACAGCAGGTGGAGTGAGCTGGATTCTATCCAGGCTGGCTGCGTGTGGTTTTCAGCAGGTCACTTACCACATTGTAAACTGGGGATAGGATCCACTATTCTGAAGTGTTCAGAGTTCTTTGGATGAAATGTGCCATATAAATGGAAAATATTATTACAGGAGCTAAGATGCCATGGTTACCTGGTGACTGTATCAACTATATAGATAGATCAGTAGACTTCCTGATTTTATAGCGAGGAGGAATCAGGTAAGGAAAGAAGGACCCTGAAGCAGTGTTTAGGAAACAAATGGGGAAAATATCGGGGCAAAATGATAGGAGCCCATTTTTGAAGAATAGTGTCAGCGGTGACTGAACATTGGATTAAATTTGCCGTAACTGATTTCTGAATCTCTGTTTGCTACGCTAAGCATGATTAATTAATGTAAAATAATAGACTTTTGAAATCACACAGCTACTGTTCACTGCAGAAATTTTTAAAAGCTAGCTGACAATTTCTTTTTCAATTATAGTTTACACTAAGAAAATTCTTTTTACAACTGTGTCAGATGACAGTTATCTGTAGGCTTTTACAATAGTCATTGAATTAATTAACCCTTTCCCGTAAAAATGAGAAACTGCAGCAAAGGCAGATATTTATGTTGTTTCAACACCTCAATCATCTTACAAAATTAAATGACAAATGAAAACGCCTCCTGTAATTCCTGGGGCAAACAAAACAAGTAAGTTTAGCTCTTATTTCCATCAACTGAGGAAAAAGACCAGATAAATTCTACTGCTTAGAGTTTACACTAAATTTCATGTTTGATGTTTCATTAGGATTAATATATGTGATGACTGAGCTGTGCTCAGACTTATCTTCGTGAGTGAGTTGAGTGACTTCTTTTGAGTGAATTATCTTTCTTACGAAAGATGACAAAGGTCTTTACACACAGCAACTCATATTTTATATTAGAGTGTGCAATTGTTGCTATTAAATATAAAAAAGCAAAGGTAGGTATTGATCAACATTAACTTATAATGGATACTAGACACTTTCAATTATATGTATACAACCCCTTTACCTTTCAAAGTGCCAAAGAGCAGAATTTGGGTAAAATGATTATATTATGCACACATGCAAGAAAACATGAAAGTCAGTGGTGTTATATACACTTATAAAAATTGGACAGAAAAACAGATCACACATGCACACTCACACTACTTAATCCAGATGCTTACAGAAAGAGGACAATCACAAGAAGAAATGGTCTGTTGTTAAGTTTTGCAACATGAGGATCTTTTTTGATTCCCAGTGGCTTGTAAAGTAGCAGCGAATGCCAAAAACATTTTAGGGTTGGCTGGAACAGCGGCTCTCAACTGCTGTGTCATGACACAAAAGTGTGTCACGAAGAGCAGGGAGGTATATTGCCAAAAATTGCCAGAGCACCACTGCCGCCAGCTTGCCTTGTCCTGCTCCCACGTTGAACAAGGCCAGGCAAGCTGGCTGTGGCGGTACTCAGCAGTCTGGAGGCTGCCACGCGCCAAGAGAGTCTCTGGAACACTGCAGCCCCCAAGCCCTAATGCCGCTGCTGGCACTGGTGCCCCCTGCCCTGCTCAGCCCCAAACCAGGGTGGGGGGAGCCAGTAGTAGCAGCGCTCGGGCTGGGAGCAGCCCCAAGGCTGCAAGGGTCTCTGCAGCCCTAATGCCTGCCAGCTCCCCCTACCCTGCTCAGAAGCACGGCGTGGAGACTGTAGTGCCGAAAACCATGTTTCGGCATATTTTGTTACTGTCCAAGCAAAGTAACAAAATCTGCCCAAACACGGTTTTCGGCACTACACCGGCTCCCCCCGCCCAGCTCAGCCCCGAAGCAGGGCAGGTGGAGCCAGCAGCACTCAGGCTGCCAGCACTCCCGAGGCTGCAAGGGTCTGGGGCTAAGACATGGGGGGGAGGGGAGGCGCTTGGTGTCGTGCATGGCTGGGAAGCCTCCCAGCTGTGTCCCCGATCTTGAAAAGGTTGAGAACCCCTGAGCTAGAATATTGTATCACCTTCTTTGGATTCAGACCCTGTTACTATTATCCATGTCTGATACCTCAAAGTTGATTTATGGCAATGAGCTCCACATGAGGCTACTCACTCTTTAAACCCTTTTGGAAACTGTAGACAGCATCAAATGCAGCAGCTCACTTGTTAAATGTTATTTCCTGTAGGAAGCCCAATATATCTGTGCTGAGGACATACACAAGCTGCTAGCTGATTTCCAGAGAAAGTTTCATGCGCTGTTTTGACTTGTGAAGAAAAAATGGTGTGAGGCGTGGGTCCTGGCTGCTGGAGAGATTGCCTTTCCCTCCCATGGGATGTCACAGTAGCCATGCTCACCCAGGCATCAGAGCTAACAGTTGCTTAGTTTAAATAGGAGCTATAGATAGTACGGTGCTCTCAATGAGAGGCCCTTGCCTCTGAAACTCACTTCCCCGTACAAAACAAGTCACAAGACTCACTTTTTATCTCCGTTTTTAATCACAAGACAGAGGAAGGAAGGGAATGGGGACGATAAATGGGCATATTAAGTTTTAAAGCTGGGGAGGATTTTAGGTAGGTTAATATTTTTAATATATTATAAACTCAACTGCTTGTGAATTTTCATACATGCTTAGAGTTAACTTATGTATAAATCAAAATAACCCCCCACACTATAATTTATGTATTATCTTTAGCAATGTGATATATTTCCCTAATCATGTACCCTCGCCTCTACTTCGTTCCCTACTCTCTCTCTGGCGGCACTACTTTTAACATTTCAAGCAACCATTAGCTAAAAACAAAAGGCACCTGCCAAATAAATGTTTTATTCAGTCCTTTCCCAACTACTGCAAGATTTCTAATTTAATAAAAGGATTTTAAAAAAAATTAAAATCCATTGACTAATTTCACTCAGGACTAATTTATAAAATACTGCTACTTGGCTCAGAGGGAGGGAAACAAGACATCAGCAGCGAAGTCCTACACAGAACAGCCAACATACCAGCAAGATTCTCACAAACACTCTCTCTCTAACTGAGGAAAGAGCTAGCAGTAGTTTGTGACAGGAGCTGGAGCCAGGAGTATTCTTTAAATTCCCCACAAGTCAGTGCTATTATTATGGAGCTGGGAGACAGGGAGAACAAGGAGGCTGACACACAAAACATCATGCAGGGAGGGGAAGGAAGAAAAAGCCAGTATAAGTGGGGGCATGGAGAATGAAGGCACCATGCAAGGATGAAGAGAGGCTGAACCAGTGGGGTGGTGGCAGGGGAATGCATGAGGGAGGAGGTGGGGTGGTATGCTGGGACACAGCCATCCTGCGCACGCCCCCCCCCCCCCACCAATTGACAGGGGCACAGAACTCCTCTGGCCCCAAGACCACAGCAAGGGTAGAGTTCCTCTAACCCCATGAACACAGCGGGGGGCACATAATATGCCTCTCCAAAAGCAGTAATATTTAAATTCCTGCACATGTTCCTAGGCTGTGTTAAAAATCAACTTTTGGGATTTTATGCAAACATCTCAGTATTAGTGAAACAGCTGTTGATGGACTGGCCTCGAGAGCAAGTATTGTCCCAAAGAATAAAATTAAATCAAGGAAACTATTCTCCCCTGGGTCAAATTTTAATGCATTATCTGCAAAGTCCATCAATAGCTAATAGCAAATAAAATTTGACCTGAAGGAAAATAGCTTCCTCGGTTGTGGTGTATTTCCCTCACCATTCTAAATTTGCTCTTTGGGATGATATTTGCTCTTGAGGCCAGTCCATCAATAGTTGTGTTACCTACACTATACACCATACAGTTATGTACACTTCTAGGACATTTCAGTGAAATACCTTTTAACTACACACAGGCCATTGACAAGTCTATATTATGGGCAATTTCCAGGTCAGTTGTAGTCCTTCTTCGCTGCTTAGATGCTACAAGGCAGCTATAATCCTGTATGCTATAAAATGCTACATTGTGAACTGTGTGCACCTGAGCTGGCTCTCTCTTCATCTACCTGTGGCATACTGTCATGGGACTTGTTGGATTGGGAATTTTTCCACCTTCATTATGTCTCCGACATGTTTGAAATCATTATATCAGCTTTTGAATAATTTCATTAATTGTCTTGAGGACCATTATAGCTACTAGAGCTGAGCAAATAATCCACAGCAAATAATTTAGTCAATGAATGTCTCCTCTTTTTCTGTTCACATATTTTCTACAAGCTGATAGCAAGATTCTCAAGTGTGTATTAAAGCGAGTCACCAATATTTCTATAAATATTTGAAGAAAATTAATACAAAGAGGACACAAACACATCCAAAGCAAATTCATTTTTGATTTTATGGAATGCTCACAGAAGAACTTTAAGGCCTTTGCTTAGCTCTAATAACTACATTGGAATACTGTGAATAGCTGAGAAAATTGTCTTCTATTGTTTTAATCTAAAAGATGTACCACACCTTTATGCTTTTTTGATCACATATACACATTTTAATTGAAATGTGAGTAAAATTTTAATAAATAAAAATGATTACCTACAAGTAAAATAATGCAATGCTCACAGTTATGCAATGTAGTCAAAGATAATACACAATCATCCTTTGTGCATTTTCCTTACCTTACAGGCAAGGTTCTGTCTCCTTTTCTTCTGTCCATCTCTCTCTGAGGAACAGGATACCAGCGAAAATTAAGTTTCCAGTTAAACCCTCCATATGTCATGTCTGACCCAGCCATGTATTCAAATGTGTCATCACTGATCACATCAATGATTGGACAGACAACAGTTTTTCTGTAAGAAAGAAATGTTACTTCTTAAAATAAAAAAATTAAATTTTAATGTATATTGATATGCTAGAGATCCCTTTCTGTTGTGGCTTTTTTGCATACCAATCAAGACCCACACTAGAATTTATATATTGGAAATGAGATGCAGAATTCATTTACTCCAATTGTCAGATATTTTTGCTAACTTTTCCACCTCGTTTCTGTTTACATTGGCTTGCACTCCCTGAGTTTCACTCCAAGTCTAACTCCCCAATTTCAAATCACAGTCCAGCTTGAACCTACTAGATATAAGGACTAACTCATGGTAACCAACTAATGGGTTTCCTTAACAAGCACCTAAATGCATTAAGTTGATGCAGGTTAGGTCAAAACTTCATTTAGTTCACTCAAGAATCAAGATTATTGTATTAATTGACTTTCAAGTTGATGTCCCTGTTAACAAAATACCAATTCAGAAGGCCAAACATGGTGCACACTATATAATACCCACAAATAACATAATCTGTGTATTTTTTAGAACTGTGCAGTGCAACCGATGCATTTCTCAATGTCCTTGGTATCACTATAGGCTCTAGCAAAAGAAAACCTCCATAGCTGCATCAGGCAGATTTTGAAAAATACTTACATTTTGCTGCTGGTATGCCAAAATAAGCTCTGCACCAGAAAGCTTTAACTTTCCTGAGATGTGTGCCATATGTTACCCTTTAATGAGATATCTACTCTCTCTGCTGTGCTTGATATTTTATCACTTCATAATTTGTAACACTGTTTATAAGATATGGGTCACAAAGAAAAGTCTTAGTGAACCATTTGAATGAGCTGCAATTAGAACATCACAATTTAAAATACCGAACATTTTCCTAACAATCCTACAACAGCAGCTGCATACAAATTATCAGCTATCACTAAAGCAGCGTATATTAAGCTGCATCCATCAGGGTGCAACAGTCAGCTTTCCTTCATCCCTTTTATGTATTTATCATTTTCGCACCACCAACACCCCTAAAAACTACCAAAAATTGACCAGTTCTCATCCTGACCGCCATCAATACCTTATCTTAACAAAAAGAAGAGGATTGTGTTTAAATTGGTTTGGTTTGGTTCAGACAGAGCTGATATGATTAGCACTTGCTGGTCATAACCTGATGATGCTGGAAGCAGGCATCAAACTAGAAGCAGCAAGATTAGATGCTCTACACAGTGAGGCATACAGCCTTGATCCTCCTACCTCCTCCAAAACACCAGGTCAGACAGCTAATTCCTAACCCCATGTGCATATATCCCCCTCCTTCAAACTAGCCGGGACACTGCTGCACTCCCAACAGCAAAACTGATCTGATACTGTAGAGTTTCTCCCCTCCTTTGATCCCCACACACATGCACAGCTCCCCCACAATGCCCAGCATCTCCTCTTCCTACATCCTTCCTCTGCAGAAACACCCTCCACATCAAACCCATGTGTCTTCTCTACACAAACAGCCAAAGAAGCTCTTTAGTTGTTGCTGGAGGATTCAACTGATGCTGTGAAGCTGCTTGCCTCCAATGCATACCCCTGCTCCTACACCCTGCCTTTTATTTCTGTGGCACCTATCCAGTGGCAAACGATCCACCTGCCATCTTTGTTTGGTTCATAAGTGCTTGTATATGAGATGCACTCCTCCATTTTCCCCATGGCAACCTATTATTACCAGCTGCACTGACAGAGGCAATATAGCAACAGAAATAACTATAAAAGCATTTTAACCTGATAAAAATAATTACTGAAAAATTAATTTGGGGTATAAATGTAAGAGAAAAAGTACTGAACCATTTATTTTTAACTAAAAAAATGCTGTCAGTTTGACACCTTGTTTACGATGTGTTCAGGCCCCAAAAGATTCTTTTTATAACACAGAAAATAAGGGGTTATAATAGAAGCTCTGACAGACCCTTAACTAGTGGAGCACCGCAGGCATTATCACACACAGCAGAGCATACAACATCAGTGCTTACCTGTCTTCCCTTATTCTTGCCAGCAAGGGCTCAAGCCAGCCTAAAGTGCATTCACAGTGTGCATCCAGGAAAGTTATGACCTGGCCCTTAGAAGCTGCTGCTCCTCGGAGCCGAGCACGGATCAGTCCTGACCGCTGTTCCATCCTAATAATTTTTACTGGCACTTCCAAATTTTTCACATAATTTTCTAATGAGGCCTTCAGAAAATCTGCAAATGCAATTTAAAAATATAAGAAAAACTTCTGTTCAGACTAGATTCAGTAGCCAGTGAGGACACAAAATATAATTATATGGTTAATACATCATATTGGTCATTCAGAGTAGTTCTTGGGCAATATTCCCATGCATAAATACTGAAAAACCAAAGGCCCTGGAAGCACAATTTAGGAAATAGAGTCTCAGACATGTTTGTCGGACTTCTGAAGAATGAAAGAGAAGTGTCCAGGTCATGAAGGCTTACATTAGGACACTGTTCACATTCTAGGATTGCAATACAGTCCAGTGAGGACACAAAATAAAATTATATGGTTAATACATCATATCGGTCATTCAGAGTAATTCTTGGACAATATTCCCGTGCATAAATACTGAAAAACCAAAGGCCCTGGAAGCACAATTTAGGAAATAGAGTCTCAGACATGTTTGTCAGATTTCTGAAGAATGAAAGAGAAGTGTCCAGGTCATGAAGGCTTACATTAGGACACTGTTCACATTCTACGATTGCAATACAGTCCTGGTTAAATGGGTCCTATGACAAGACCAAAGATTACCAAAGGGGAAAAAAATGATTAACTGCCTATAAATTGCACTGGTCAGTCAAAGCTAAGTGTAAATTCCACCCATAAATGTGTATTTTGATTAAATATATGTTTTTGTTATTTTATTGTAGAATCTAAGTTGAGTTTTCAAATAAATCCACTTTTAATAAACAACTTTAGCAGTTTGATAGCTTCCAAAACATAACATGGCCTCATACATAGGAAAGTAGTAAGTACTTTGGCACTGTGCTTCCTTTCAGTGTCCGACATGGAAGGGAGCAAGGAAAAAGTACAGTTATGTGAGGGGAAAAGAAATCTAGACCAGTGGAAACAAGGTGGAGTGAAGCCAGTGTAACATACTTCCTACCCCCCACCCCCCAATCTTTTTATAGTGAGTGAATGTGTGTGTGAGAGAGAGAGAGAGAGAGAGAGAGAGAGAGAGAGAGAGAGAGAGAG
>ML685793.1:1425360-1445673 GCA_007922175.1 Pelusios castaneus | reverse complement strand
GAGAGAGAGAGAGAGAGAGAGAGAGAGAGAGAGAGAGAGAGAGAGAGAGCGCTTCCTTTTTACCCACCAAGCACCAAGGATATCCAGTTGAGTAGCATTAACATAAGCCTTGCACCTGCAGTTCCTCCATGGGGCACACTACACAGAGTTGAGGAACCGAAGGCAGTAAAGGGAGCAGTTTTCAGTCATGGAAACTGCTTTTGACAATGTTAATATTTTGGAAGAAAAATGCTAAAAAATGTGGAATTGGAGAAAAGCCAAAAAGAAAAAAAATCAGTTGCTTGGGGTGTCAAACTGATTGCACAGTACTGCACCTGATATATTGTGGCAGCTATATAATACTGAACATATGATGCCGCAGCTGTTCAGTGGATTTAAAAAAAAACCAACCAAAAACAACAACAACAAAAACCAGTACCTTTCGTTCTATGCAATAAGCTTCAAGTTCCCCTGCATTTATTTTTACATAGCTGCAGATACAGGACAAAATGTACCCATCTGTGGTAAAATTTTCACAAGGAGAACAGAAGACTCAGGAAAGTCTTTGAAATGCACCTTGCAGTGTTTGCTGAATGTTTCCCTCAGTGGGTTGGTTTGGCACCCATAGAGAAATTAGGGAACACAGCTTCCAAATCCTGCTAGCCTCATAGTGCAGGGCTGTGCAAACATTTTGACACCCAAAGCAAACCCACTGACATTTTTTCGTTTTTCACCAGTTCTATTTTTCTAAGAGTTTCTATTTCTAAAACATTAACATTGCCAAAAGCAGTTTTTGTTGCTTAAAGCTGATTTTTCTACCATCCAATAGCCCTAATGGCTGGTTTAAAAAAATACTATGTGAAATCCAGGCCCAAAATAAATTAAAAACAAAATTTGTTAACCAAAGAGTAATCTGAAAAAACTGTTTGAGCTTTTCACATTTTGGGGGTAGATTTGTACTTTGGGAGAGGGTCATTTCCTTGTTATGAGAGAAATGAGCGACAAAAATATAGAATGTTATATTCTTACTGATATTCTTCATCAGGAATATTGGCACAGGCCTCTAGCTAACACCTCTGTGTAAAAATTCAGTTCCAGCCAAACTAATTGCCAATTACTCTTTTAGGAACATCCATGTTTTAGCAACTTCCCAAATACATTAAAACCCTTTATGACCATTTGTCCAAGATGGTCACTGAAAAGCACCATTATCACTGAACTATTTAATTCAAGAATCAATCAAAACCACAGCTTTCGGTGGGGGTCAAATTCATTACTGATTAAACTCCATTGACTGACAATCCCTTCTGCAGGGTTCTCAAATGTGACATTACCAAAATATATAAATGTTAAACTCCTATGTAGCAAATTATTATAATTATTATCCATAAACAGTAGCACAAAGGTCATACCTCTTTCACTGGCATCATCTACCAAGATGACCTCAGAAAGCAGATAGTGTGGGGATCGATTTATAACACTGTAAACTGTTCGAAGCAGAGTACTCCAAGCTTCATTATGAAATACTATAACCACACTTGTATTTGGGAGTTCATCAGGGTAGACTTTTGTCTTGCATCTGTCAAAGAGGAAAAGGGAGGTTAATCTAATCATAAATTCATCCTCTAGTGCTTTGTGACAACATGACAGTTTATCAAGCTCTGGAAATTGACCTCCAAGGTTCCTGGTCATTCAAAGTTCATTAGGATATGAATCTCTCCAAACACCCTCTCACCTCAAGAAAAACAGATTCTCAGGCATGAGGAACAGGGTTTTGAATACTATATTCTGGCTAGGGAAAAGCATCAGCAAAAAGGACTAAAGTGGCAAATAAAAAATTACCAGATGTCACAATGCAGAAAGGAAGGTTACCCACCTTTTGTGGTAACGGGAGTTCTTCAAGATGGGTGTCCCTGTGGGCACTCCCCTTGGGATTCTGTGTGCTCCACACCAGACTGGAGACTTGTGTAGCAGGGCTCGTCATGGCCGTGCGAGTGCCGAGAGGCTGTCTTGCACCAGCTTGGCGCCCTTCTGGCATGCGCATAGTGCAACAACCCTACTTCTCCAACTGGGCGCGAAGAGCTCACACTCCAAAGTAGAGAGGGGAGGACGGCGGGTGGTGGAACACCCAGAGGGACACCCATCTCAAAGAACTCCAGCTACCACAAAAAATGGGTAACGTTCCTTTCTCCTTTGAGGAGTGTCCCTGTGGGTGCTCCATCTTGGGAGACTACAACGCTGTGTCCAAAGAGGAAGGGGGGACTTCAGAGTTGTTGTTTTGTGTTGTAGAAAGGACAGAGAGTCCAAGTCCTGCGTCATGACAGGATGCTTGATCGATTGCATAGTATTTGGTGAATGTGAGGGTTGAGGGCCAAGTGGCGGCTCTGCAAATGTCCATGATTGGGATATTATTGAGGAAGGCTGTAGTCATTGAGATGGCTCTAGTAGAGTGTGATGTAATATGGTCAGGCAGTTGGGTCCCTGTTAATGTGTAACAGGTGTGGATACAACCCGAGATCCATTTTTAGATAATCTTTGGGTTGAAATAGGATTACCCTTGTCTGTTCAGCTGTTTGTTGGCCTAAATGCTTTTGTTTCAGGATGGCAGTGAAGTGAAGGGTACTCCCACCACAAGATTCTGGGGTTTGATCCACCATTGTAGAGACTGTTTTATTCGTAATGGTAGGGCAATTATTTTTTGGAATGATACATTGGTTTGTACACTTCGGCCAAGTAAAGTTGGAGAGGCCGCATGTGCAATCTTGCGTTTTGGACTACAGTGGTAGTTGAGGCCATATGCCCGAGAAGTTGTAAGCAGGTGTGCACCCTGATTGTGGGAGTCTGTAGCACGATGTCTATTAGTTCCGAAATTGCTTTGAATCATAGATCTGGAAGAAAGGCTCATGCCCTTACAGAGTCCAAACGTGCACCAATGAATTCTATTACTTGAGATGGGTCCACCGTGGACTTGTTGTAGTTTATAAGGAGTCCCAACTGCTGGAAAACGGTAAATTCAACTGATTGGAGCAGGATTTTAGAAGGCAGTTGTCGAGGTAAGGGAAGATGGTAATACCCTTCATTCTTAGGTGAGCTGCGATGATGGCAAGACTCTTTGAAAATACCCAAGGAACTGTAGAAAGACCAAAGGGTAAAACGGTGTATTGGTAGTGAGTAGTATTTACTGTAAATCTGAGATATTTTCTATGAGCTGGATTAATTGAAATATGAAAATATGCATCTTGCAGGTTGAGAGCCGCAAACCAGTCCCCTAGCTTTAGAGCTGGAATGATAGAGGTGAGTGTGACCATTTTGAACTTCTGAGGTTTTATATATTTATTTAATTTTGTAAGATCAAGGATTGGATGGCAGCTACCCGATTTCTTTTTAGTTAAGAAATATGGGGAATAAAAACCCCTACCCCAGTGTTCCGTGGGGACTGTTTCTATAGTGGCCAGAGAAAGGAAGTATGAAACCTCTTTTTGTAGTTGTTCATGAGTGGTGTCCCTATAGAGGGATGGGGAAGGGTAGTGGGCGGGAGGTTTTGTGATAAAAGGGATGGTGTAGCCAATACGGATGGTGTCAAGGAGCTATTTGTCTGAAGTGATATTGGTCCAAGCATTGTAAAAATGGTACAGTCTGCTAGTAATCAGCAGCTCAAGAGCTTCAGGGAGGTGTAGGCAGACCCCGACCGAATTTCTAAATTTGAGGTTTTGGAGGTGGTGGCCGGGAGCCTGATTGGAGGGCTGCCTGCGACTTTGTGTCCATTGTCTGTTACATGGAGGCTGATCCTGGCATCTGTATTGTGGTCCAGATTGATATTAGAAATGGTACCTTGAATTATATGGTTGGTAATGATATGATCTGCACCCAGTAGCGGGTGTATAGATGTCAAAGGTCCATAGAGTGGCCCTGGAATCTTTAGATGAGTGCATGTATCATCTGTTTTCTCAGAAAATAACTTTTTCTTATCGAAGGGTAGATCTTCGATCGTTGCCTGCACCTGTCTAGGAAGATTAGCAGAATGCAGCAGGATGACCTTTGCATTACCATTCCAGTGGCCAAGGAGCGAGCCGCAGCGTCTGCTACATTGGGAGCAGCCTGCAAAGCCATCCTCAAGATCAATTGACCTTTCTTTATTATTGCATGAAATTGCTGCTTTTTGTTGTCTGGTATATGTTCAATAAAGTCTGCTAGTTTCAGATAGTCGTCATGTTTGTAATTTGCTAACAGCACGGAATAGTTAGCAACTCATAGTTGTAAAGTCGAGGAAGTATAGACCTTTCTTCCGAGCAAGTCCATTTTTTTATCCTCCTTGCCAGAAGGAGTGGATCTAATGTATAGTTGTTTGTGCCTCTGGTTGGCAGTCTCCACTACTAAAGAGTTTGGAGAAGGATGATTGAAAACGTATTCTGAGCCCTTGCTTGGTCTATAATATTTTTTATCAGCTCTCCTACATGTTGGGGTGATTGTAGAAGACATCTGCCATATGTCGTTGCCAGGATCAGTTAGGGCTCTATCCTTTGGCAAGGCAATTCTTGAGAATGATTTTGTTTGGAGAATCTGCTGAAGTTTATGTTGGGATTCTTGGACTTCTGCATTGGAATCTCCTGGGATTCAATCACCTGGCAAAAAAGATCTTGAAATTGTTTGAAATCATCAGCTGTGGTGGGTGGTGATGGAATAATGGCTTCGTCCAGCGAGGATGATGATTCATGTGGGGGAGATTTTTTGTTCTGGATCATCTATGTCATCTGCAGGATTTTCAGATTCTATCTATGTCTGTGTTGTATCTTTTGGTTGTGGTCTGTGCATTCCGGAGGTAGATGGTCTGGATGAGGCATCAGAATAGTGCCACCAGGGTTTCCAACAGGGCCATTGTGGTGGATAGGTTAATGGGAGGGGGCGTACCATGGAGGGGGATACCATGGACTCAGTTGAAAAGTGGGTGGTTATGATCTCATAGAATCATAGGGATGGAAGGGACCTCATGAAGTCATCTAGTCCAACCCCCTGCTAAAAGCAGGACCACTCCCACTAGCAGCATTTGATGTAGTTGATGGTGGTTGAGGAGAGAAGGTGCCTCCATGATCATCTGGCTCTTCGTCACTTAAGAAGGGGAGTGGAGATTTTGAACCTGCGCGAGACAGGGACGCAGGTGATTCAGCGGTATCAGAGAAATGTGAAGCTGGAGAGACAGCACGGTGTGCAAGTTCAGTAGAGGCGCGCTTCCTCTTTTTGTTATGTTTCCTGGAGATGGAACGGTCAGGAGAGTGATCCGATGCCAATGGAGTTGATGTTGGCGCATGGGCATCAGGCGGTACCGTGGTGTCCGTCAGTACCGACTGTGCCATAGCATGTGTGGAGGTCTGCAGTGCCATGGCTGATGCCACTGCTATGGCTGACTTCAGAACCGAGTGAGTCTCTGATGCCATTGCAGTAACGGTCTTTGCAGTTTTGGCAACTGTGGGTTTTGATTGTTGGCTGCTTTTATCCTTAAGGTCTGATAACAGAGATCTATGCTGGGATTTGTTGATTGATGTACCTGAGGATCATAACGCCTCTTTGGTACGTATTGTCTTCCTGGGAGGGAACACTGATTTTCTCTTTGGAAGCAATCTGAGGTGGAGTTAGACGTCTCTTCGGAGAACGCCCGAGCCAAGAGGCTGGTGCAGCCTGACCTGGATCAGAGGCTGGTCTGAGTGACCGCTCCATTAGCAAGAGATTTAGATGGAGGTTTCTGCCCCGGCGAGCTCTGGAACTCAGGTTTTTACAGTGGGGACATTTCTGTGAAATCCATCCCTCAACCAAACATTTAATACAGAGGTTATGGCCGTCTGACACTAGCATGGTGTTGTGGCATTATTCACAGCTTTTGAATCCCGGTGAGCCCGGCATGAGGAAAAAAATGAAGTGTTGTTTTTTTTTAGGAAGTAATATAATTACTGGTTAAATAAAAGACTAATAGGAAAAAGAATAATTTTAAGAAGGGAAAGGAAGGGAAAGAAATTTGAGGAAAGAGCGATGAGCTGAGGAGAGGTTTGAAGCTCTGTCTGAGACCGCGAGTAGTTAAGAAGGAACTGAGGGGGGTTGTGCCACGCGCGTGCTGAAAGGGCATCAAGCTAGCGCGACACAGCCTCTCAGCACTCGCATGGCCACAATGAGAACCGCTACACAATTCTCCGGTCCAGGTGAGAGCGCACCAGAATCCCAAGGTGGAGCACCCACAGGAACACTCCTCGAAGGAGAATTATCATTTGCATCCAAGAAATAATTTCTGAGCAGTGAGCTCTCAAGTTCTGTCATTTGGATAAAATAGCAGTCAACACTGAAGCCTTACCAACATGGGAAATTTCTTAAAACTAAATCATGAAACCAAATATTTTTAAGAAATCTCCTCCCATAAAACAGAAGAATGGAACTAAAACTTTTTATCTCCGTCCTCCAAAATTTGGAGGGTCAGATATAATGGGCCCTGAATATCAACCATTCCTGGGTTTAATAAAGAAAATACACCGGAGCTGTTTAGCAAACCCCAAATCAAAAGTGTAAGCTGTGCTATCTCCCTAGCATTTATACTGAATTAGTCAGTCAATCCAAGTTACTTTTTGATTTAAGAGTCAGAAGAATGACAGAATTACGACACTGAAGAGACCTCAAATGGTCCATATTCTTTCCCCCATATTTAAACATAACCTAATGTAACAAAACTCTCTTTAAAACTTTCTTTTGCTTCATTGACATGAAAGCTTACATAAAACAGAGTCACAATGACAACTTTCAAAATGTAAGGGTAGCATTTCCAGGAATAAATATAGAAAAAAGTGTATTAGTCTACTGGTTTTCAGATTCTAATCAAAAGTCCATAAAGACATCTCCTGATTGCTGGACTTAACCATATGATACATCTTGCCCATTATTGCAGAGAGTAAAACCAGAACCATTATGATATGTAAGCAGCTCTTCTACCAGGTGAGCTTCAAAAGGAATCTCTTCCCAGATGAGCCAGCAGGAATCAAGCTAAATTTGTCTGAACTGGAAATTGTTCTTTGCAGATTTTATAGCTACATATAATTTTGGAAGCAATCATTGAGAAAGCCAGCCAAACTACATGATCCTAGAGCAGCAAGCTATTCATTTGTTTAATGAACTTTAAAAACCAAGGAGAGAGGAAAAATGAGAACTAATGTGTACCTTTTGACTACTGCAGTGAATGATTAACTATACATTTGGGCATCTATTATGATTTAGGGCAAATAGGGTTCATGTGAAAAATGATTTTACACATTACCATGGTAGTTTAGTTAGAGTAACACAAAGAAATGTGAGCAAAACAGGGCAAGATCTCAAAAAGGGAACAGTATTGCTTCTCTTGCAAAAGTTAGTAAAAATTTTCCTAAAAACAAATGAGGTTCAGTTGTCCCCTGAAGAGTTATTGTGGCTAAACCTGGTAACTAAATTCAGTCAATGACATGTGAAATGCAAAGATTTCAATGCAAAACTCAACACATCTTTAACTAGGGAATTGGTTTCCAATGCCCCCACAATGCGTTTAATGACTGCTGCACTTATTTCAGTACTGTTTATTTGTCCTTTTTTTCTCTCATTATGTCGGTACTGATTGATATTTGAATTTAAACAAATACAGATTAGATTAAGGCTATTTGAAAATGAAATTGTATACTCTAAAATATTTTAATCATGGTAATGTAACAGCAAAAGCAATAAGAAAAGCATACCTGTATTTCTATAAATTGCTTTATGTAGGTAGATATATATTTGCAGGATTTTTCTCTTCCACATTTTCATAGCACTTTATTTTATAATAAATATCATCTGCTAAACATTCAGTTCATATAATTATATAATATTAGCCAGCATCATAAAGAAACCCTTTACTATTTATTAATTACTGTTATTACTACTCTAAATTATATGCTCTAGCATATCAACAGAAGTTGATATGGCTTGATGTAGAAATTACTAGGTGAGGCCCTTTGGTCTTTAAAGCCAAAATATTTTTTTAAAATTAATAATATATATAATGTTGGTTTATGTTGTGAAATGTTAAAGCTAACCATAAGGCATTTAAAATTTCTCTCCCAAACTCCAGCAAATGTTATAAAAGTTCATTACTCTCAAAATGTGTATGATAAAAAATGCATAAATGCATTTAAACTTCATTTTGTTTTAATTTTTATAACATTTTCTTTTCTGCTGTGTTTAAAAACCATTGGCTATTAAAGTTTGTGCTTGAAAATATTTTTTAAAAATTTAATTGCTATAACAAACAAATCAACTCTGAAAAAAGTAAGTAAAAAAACCCCATTTCTTGCTAAAACAGAGTGCTGGGGATTGGAGGATAGACCAGCATATTGTCTCATGGAGGTACCTGTCTTAGCAATCAACCACTAATGTTTTTTTTATGAAAAATTACTAACACGGGTACTAGAGAAATAAAAATGTATATCTATGTAAAAAATGAAAATAATCTAAAACATGTACATTTGTATGTGGCAAAAAAGATTGGAAAAAACAGGACAAAAACAAATTCCAAAGGGGTAGCCGTGTTAGTCTATTGTAGAAAGACAACAGAGTCCTGTGGCACTTTTAAAGACTAACAGATTTATTAATCGCATGAGCTTTCGTGGGAGAAAATCCCACTTCGTCAGACGCTTTGAAGATAGGAAAGTTACAGAGTGGGAGGAAATTAAATGCAGGGGAGTGTATGACATAGCATCAGGTCAGGCTGTAACAGCAAGGGTTCAGGAGCCAGCTTGGGCTCGGGGGGGGGTGGCCCCCCTCAGGGGCATGCTTGGGGGACGGCGTGGGGTGTGGGGGCCTGGCCAGTCCGGCTTGGGGCTCAGGGGCTGGCGCAGCCCAGCCTGGGAACCTCGCCACCCCCGCCCCACACACAGAGTCCCTGGCCCCACCCCCTTTTGGCCCCACCCCTGGCACCTTCTGCGGGTGTGGGGGGCAGGGCTGGCACAGGGGCTGGCAAAGGTTGCCGACCCCTGCTCTAGAGACACATGGAGTTCCTTGGCTGCACTCCGACTTCAGGCTTCACCCCTCCCCACCACCAGGGGCCCTGTGGGCTGCCGGTCCCTTGCTCCGTCCCCTCCTCCCCACCATGGGGGACCCTGCAGGTGACTTGCACCAGTCTCCAGGCTTCTCCTAGCCACCAAGGGATGCTGCAGGGGGGCCCGCTCCTGGTTCTGGGCTTCTATCTCTACCTCCCCTGGCCAGGGGACCCTGCGGCAGGCACCCTGGCCCAGCTCCTAGCTCCTCCCACCCAGAGGCTATACCCATTGTGGCTTTCAAAACACTTGATTATTGAAGGAATTTTTTAAAAATGGCTCTTCTTATCTTTTGGATTGCTGACCCCTGATCTAGAGAGAGAGTAAGGTCATCTAAGGTAAAACTGAGCCAATTCAGTTTGACTGCTAGATCCATGCCTGGGACTTTGATCAATGACGTACAATTAGTGCATACATCTGTCATTTTGAATCTTTCTTATTGGAATATTACTGAAATCTGTCATTATATATTAGGAAATATATCGTGGTTACACAAAACAGACAAAGTGACAGTGCTCAGCTGTTTAACCAAACACACGCAAACATTAAGAAATGAATGAATCAATCACAGAAAAGAATGAGAAAGTAAAGAAAATTGCATAGGAAGAGAAATTATGCATGTGAAAGTGATCATTCATCTTCCAGATCAGCTCATGCTGGGTAACTCCTATGTAAAAATTGTGGAGTGCATTAAGTGGCATGGTGCAATCTGCTGACAACTGAACTCCTCACCAGAGACTGAATTAAAATTACCTCATTTATTTAATGTAGGGCCCTTGATTTCAATGGAAGTTGTAAAGGCTGTTACTTTGTCTAAGCTGTAGCAAACATAATGTGCATTGTATCGTCAGTGTTCGTTTAGAGAACAGGTATCAGCCATTAAAACACTCAGGCAGAGGTGGCCTTTGGCTATTGGGGGCCGTAGGAGAAGACCCATTGCGGGGCCCCCTATAGGCCTGTTACGCCCCCCCATAGGCCCATGGGGACACCCTTCTGCGGCCCCACTCCCCTCCCGGCCACCCCGTCACCACCCCAACCCCTCCCCCTCCCCCAGCTCCCCCCATGTGGCCCTGGCCCCCTAAGCCAGCTCCTCCTCCTGCTGCCAACTGAAGCAGGCAGGCTTTTGGGGTAGGCGAAGCAGGCAATTAGGCCCCTTACTGTGTGGGGCCCTAGGCGTGCACCTGCTTCGCCTAGCCCAAAAGCCGCCTCTGCACTCAGGAGTTTTTAGTCCACTATGGATTAGAAATTGGGTTCTGGATTTCCCTCTCTGCAATACAAAAGGAAAGAAAAGGGAGTAAAAAGGGGCAGAAGTAAGTACCTAAGTAAAGCAGTGACTTTGCAGCACATATAACCCCTTCTCTACTATTCTCTGCACTAGCATGAAGTTGAGGCTCTGTAAATTTATGACTGAGGGCAGTGTGTTTACTTGGCATCAGCCTGGCCAATCCCAAACATTCACAAATCATGAGTCAGGCCCCCAAATCATAACTTTTTTCCAAATAAAAAATAATATCTTTTAGATTCTTTTCTTTTGTATTCTAGTTTCTGAGTCTTTATGATGAACTCAGGTCAACTGTTTTCTAGGTGTTGCTGCCATGAAGGCTAGCCACTTATTTTTTTTAAGGAAAGCTGAGGTTTTCATACAATCTTTCGACTTCGGCGGCTGGGGCTTTAAGAAAAGCATTGAATATCATGAGATAACATTATGGCATGCTTTCTGCAAACACCAATAGAATTTCTGAGCAGATATCTAGAAATCTGATGCTGTATTAATTTCCTCCAAAGCCTCTATCTCGTCCCTCCCAACATATATCACACGAGTCAACACAGCTAAGCATCAAAGTTATTTTCTAGAGCACATCACAAAAGCCACCATACAAAGTGCCATTAACTCCAATGCACAACAAAGAAGGCATAGAGACTGAATTATACTGTAGTACGAAGTTGAAGAGGGCCATATGTGACGCTTGTACTGTCACCACCTACATACACTATACTTGTTTGGTGGATAAATCAGGACTTTGATTAGTTTCCAGCAAGTATGTATTTAGCACCTTTCATAAGTATAAACAATGAGAGTCCTGTGGCACCTTAAAGACTATCAAATTTCTTCAGGCAGAAGTTTTCATGGGTTTCAGCCCACTTAGTCAGATGGAGACCATGAAAGCTTATGCCCGAAGAAATGTGTTAGTCTTTAAGGTGCCACAGGATTCTCATTGTTTTTACTGTACACAGACTAACACAGCTACCCTCTGGAACTTTTCATAAGTATTAAGTTCACTTTAAAAATTGATGAATAAAGAACAGTGCATTACACACATGGTGGGTGCATAATCACTAGTTTTGTTCTTTCATTGGTAATTCACATTTTCAGTTACCAGAGTTCAAAGGGAAAAGATCACAATCATTATACAACAGTTGTTAGTTTCTACATTAAAAAACGCCAACTGTTTTAGAATATAAAATTCAGATAAGTGACATACTTGATAATTTTCAATTAAAATTTTCATCTCAAAGGTATTAATATAACCACATGTGACCAAGATGTTTCAATGAAAATGAAATATATAATTATTGTATATATTAAACATGCTTCCAGATGACTGAAGTACAGTTCCAAGAGTCAGATAACAAATGTAATCAACTTGTGTTGCATGTTTATGACTATTAAAAAGAAAATTTAAATGATATTTGAAGATAACAGTATAAAAGGACACACATTCCGCAATCGCAATGGAGAGAGCACTATCATAAAGTTCCATTCACAGGTATTACTGCATACAAAGTACTTCCCAAAATGAGCAGATAATGTTGCCAAGTAATAAAAGGTGAAAGACACAACCATGATTCCCTCTTTGCAGGGAGTTGTTCCACAAATAATAGACCTATTGTTCTGACGCGGATATTGTTCCTTTCTCCCACTAAACTGAAATACGCATTCACAATCCGGAAACCATAAATTGCAGACACACTTCCAAATGTTCTTAGTATTTTTGGCAGGTTAACTTTTCCAATCACTATCAGATGCCACACGGTACCATAATATATCATAATGCAGAACGTACGTCCAACTGTGTTAGTGATAAGTTCCAAAGGGATAGCCATGTTAGTCTAGTTCAGCAAAATAAACAAGGAGTCTCGTGGCACTTAGGACTCCTTGTTTGTGTTAGTGAGGTCACCAAATAAGGAGCTATGGGACATTGTTAGAAACAATTTCAGATGAAAGGAAAAATATTTTCAGAAACATTTGTTACAACTGATTAGAATCCTGCAGTTTCAAAATTGTACCAGCTCTGTAGCAAGGGATTGTCTTTATTACAGAATCTCAAAAGTAATTTGGAAGCCTTTTCCTGTCCTACAGAGTGGAATGTCAAGGCTCATGGGCTCAAAAATCCTGAATCTTTCTAAACCAGGGGCTTAACACCTCTTAATTCTAAAGAGTTTATCACTTGATTTAATGACATCTTCCTCACTTGGTCCTATGTATAGATGTGCAGAAGCTAAAGACGTTCCACTTTACACTGCTGACATGATTAAAAGGATTCATATTATATTTTTTCCTATTTAAAGGTGCACATGAAAAGAGTGATGAATAAGTCAGCTGTTCCTGATCCTGTAATTACAAACAAGAAACAACTCTGTGCCTTCTCCAGGTAATTTACAATCCACTCTGACTGTTAGGAATATACTAGTGATTGAAATGCTTTCCTAAAAACATCACTTTTGCTTGTGTAGCTGTCAGATGTTGCTTTAGGACTAGACATGATGTAAATACAGCTATATGAATGTGAAGAACACACATTTTGCAAGATCAATAACAGAGTGAGACTATGTACCTATTTACCATCGTTCCACTCAGCTATGTGCAAATCATGTTAATTTGTGATTTTATCTTTTTTAGAATTGTATTGATGTTTTCAGTGAAGCAAAGGAAGACAATACATTACACATGAAAGAAAGCAAAATTGACTATAAAATGAGAATATGCAACCACTATATGCATTTCATTATAAGTTGCTTTAGATATGTTGCAATTAAGACCAAATATAAAGTGTGTTAAATACATGTAGTTTAGACAACTTGCTGGATTTTTGCATGGTAATTAGTTATTGTCCTTTCTTGTTCTGCACCAAGATGATTAAGAACAGTAATAAAAACTAAAAGGTAAAAGTAAAGGCTTGCAATACTCATCTTTTGTATGCTTCCTAGATGTAAGATCTATTGAATTTACTACACAGTTAACAAAATGAACCTGGCAAACTTGCAGATACCTTATGTTTCATAGTTACTAAAATTTATACTCATTTTACCACCCTCCACTGCATTTCTGAAGAAACACAGAACAAAGAAAGAGGGTCTCTGTGATTACTCAGAAAAATAAATAATGGTTCAGGAAACAATATGCATGTCACTAATGCTCTTTATTTTTCTTAATGATTTATGGGACAACACATGGCTTCTGCAAAATAATGATGGCCATTTAAAATTAAATTGAAAACACTCATTCACTTACCCTGTTGCTAATCAAAACAATTATGTTCATATATTATGAAAACCAACATTAATTTTAATAAACCTAATTTTCTTGACTCATTGAAGGTACTTCAGAACTCTCAAACACATGTACGTTAGCTTTTTAAAAAATGTACACAACCTACCTATGTCCCATGTCTAAAGACATACATTTTATGCTGTGCAGAATTTCCAAGAGGAAAAGAATCATTCCCCACCCTCACCAATCAACCTCTTAAGCAAGCATTTGAGAAAAGGAATGGGCTTTCCACCATGTCCTCAACATTAATGGATCTGGACTCTTTGAGACTACCAGAAAACTCAAATTCCTGAGTTGAAGGCTCTTTAATGAGAACTATGTAAGAAAGGTTGTGTCTTCTTTAGCATTATCATATAGAAGCTAGTACAAAAATGAAGAGTTAAAAAAGAATGTGAAGCTCACTAAGTAAAACAAAGGTAAAGAAAAGGGAGCCATCTGACTGCTGCTATAAAAACAACTCTTCTGCCTTTATGCAGATATGGGTGGAACATACATAAACCACAGCTATTTTCAGTATATTTTATGGAAAAAGAAATGCCTTTTCCGGGCACACATACATCACCACAAGAGCCTGGTAATTTATACAGGATTATTTTTTATTGTTTTGAAATAGTCCTTCAGTTGAGATTGAATGTTTGAATTTTAGCAAAAAGTATTTGAGTATTTTTTTTTCCTGCTTCTACTAAAAAGAAGATGCACAAACAGTAATAAAATCCCCTGAAGAATTTACTAAGACTATTTTTATCACACCTGGAATTAAATGAATTTCTAATTTTTTATTATAGTTTTGGCAGTTTGATATGCACGGACTGCACTGTATTTCATAAGAAGAAATTAAAATACTAAAGGTACTACCACAGCAATATGTGAACAAGAAATGACTGTATTCAGTTACGTACACAGCCAATTATCATTTCTACTGTAAGTTCTAAAATGCACTTTCTGCAAATTGGGAAGAAATTCTTGCCCTTAGATTTTGCTATCGTTGGCACAGAATGCTCTTGGATAAGAGAATAAAATATTAGGTAGCCTTCAAATATGCAGTTGCTTCAGCAAACACATATTCATTCGCCAAAGGGATTCTCCAGTCACTAAACACAGGATTTGAAAAATGGTCCATCAGCAAGCACCAGGGGAACCTCTGGGCTTTGTCTTGGAATTGTTTTGCATACAACTAGACCCAGTGATTCAGAGAAGTATATGAAATGCCTATGGGCATCCAAAAACACCCCAGTAGTGTAAAGCTTTAGGAAGATGGGTAGAAATTTCCCACCCCTGGCAGGACATACCCTAATGTTATACCCTTGTTCTCTTTGTGCTTATTTCACTTTTTCTCCTCCCGCTTTGTCTTTTTTCAGCTTCAATCCTCATGCCATCAGCTTGGTCTAGTTTTAAAATTCTAGCATAGTCTAGAGTGTTTGTACTACCTCATCTAATAGCATGTCACAAAATGACTCAGGCCATCTAATTGGCCAGTGTGTAGCTACTTCAGAAAATTCCTGTACAATAATAATAATAATCTCAATGCAGGGTTCTTCCTGAGTATTAATGACTGGTTGATGGTAATATAGCCACAAGCTCTCAATAATCCTCTGTATTACCCTTTGCCTCCATCATTTCTGTTTAAATATAATACAATGTCATGGCTTAAAAACTGAAAGCAATATCAAGATGTCAGAAAAGTCCATTCTTAATTTCACAGAAATACATGCGGAGAAAGGTGAATATTGTGGAATGGAAAAGTCATGGGTGACGAATATTATTATGTGCAATGAGACCTTTTGCAACGTGGTCTGTTAAATATGATGGCACTGTAGTTAAGTGAACCACCAAGTAAAGAGAAGTTACACTGCTGATGAAGTCAATGAATTCTCTGAGGCACCTTCAGTTTGGATGGCTTTCCAGTTAATTTAACACTTTGCAATTGTTGTATTGTCTATACAATATATAGACCAGTTAATGTTCAAGAAAAGTAAAATATTTTACTGAAAATGGAACAGAGTTTGCATTTTAAATAGTCTGTCACATTCATACTTGCTATACAAACATTTAATTTATAAAATAATGAATCTGGTTAAAATTTAAACATATGTATGACAAAAATGACAGAAAATGAAAAAAATCAACTGATAAATTTCTGCTACCTTAACTAAATTTATTTCATTGTCTCTCACTAATGAAAATTCTGTTGCATAGGAATTTTGTTTTTCCTTCTATTTATATTTTCATCATTTTTTGAGGTTATCCCTATTACAAAGTTCAAATTTGGATCCAAAATTTCAAAAGCATTCAGATAGGGATGTTGGCTCACCCCCTAATACAGATGGTGAACAGCCATTAGTTTTATTTCTGGTTCCCAACTTCCTCTAAATTTAGGTGAATTACATGGTAGTTCAGGGCCCTCTTGAAGTGCGTTTTGAGCTGGCTCTCTAGGCTGGTGTCTGCTTCTTAGGAAGCAGAGGGCCTACTAATATGGAGTGTGCTGGGTGAGTAAAGAGAGAGAGAGTAAGAGAAAGGAGTGGGAGACTCACTGCTGTGGAGGGAGAAGAGAAAGGAATAGGAAAAGCACTGCTCATGGAAGGGGATCAGGATTCCTACAGCATACTGGAGTGGAAAGGAATGCTGTATTGAGCTCCTGGCAGGCCTAGATGCCTCAGTGCAGTGCTTGCTAGCAATAAACTCAGTGGAATTATGTATGTGAGTATGGTTACTGGGTAGCATAAGCATGTACAGGGTCATAAGTGTGCACACCAGCAACTGAATTTGAAGCACTAGTTCTACGGAGCCTGATAAACCTTCCATGTGAAGAGAAATGTCCCTCTACACTGTACTAAACAGGGTATACAGATGAAAATTTCTCTATAATGGATTACAGAAATAGATAAAGGAAATTTCATTGCCATCTTCAGGTGAAAAAGGAAGCATATTCACAGAAAAAAAAAATATTTATGCTTTTAACTTAGTGCTGCCACCACAAATTTTTGGAGAAGCACACAAGGGCTTGTGGTACAGAATGGAAGGAATAGTTACCCTATCTCAAATCAAAGAGAATTCTAAAGCAAATGAGGTTTAAAAAAACCCAAAAAACCAATGGATGCTCAGTAGATTCTGTGCTCTCAATACTACTGAATTCAAGGATTTCATTTTGAAAGTTGTCCCCAAGGCACTTCAGTACTTTGTGTATATAATATCAAAAAGTTAATGAAGACCAATAATATATTAATTAATGCCACAGAAATTTTCCCTGGAAAGTAACTGGAATGATGGGTTGAAAGGATGGATTGAAAGGACTTCCCAACAGACCAGTATCAGATAAGCCTAAAACCAAATTTCATCAGTTATTTATTGCCAGTCATCTCTGCTTCCTTCCAGTCAATAGGTTCCTTCCCTTGCTCCTTTAAAAATCAGCTAAATCAATGAATGGTGCTGCCAGATCAAGGGACAAGGAAACAAAACTTATTTACTGTCTGAAAATACTCATGAACAAGTACCGTACAGCTGTGTAAGCTATGCCTTGAAGAAGGTCATTGTTCTTTCACCACATGTCAAATGTCCAGAATTTGTCTACTGCCAATGAATGCATTTCCTTTCTTTTCACTTTAGAACTGGAATGTAGTTTCTTTTATCCATTTCCTCAATCCACAGTACAGAACTATTCATCTCTATACCCTGTTCAGTATGATTTAAAAGAAATGTTTTCATGCCATTTACACCATTCCCTGTTCCTCTTAATAATGTTCTTGGCTTAGCCATCCTCCCAATGCCTAGGAGAAAAATTTCCTCAGCAATCTTCCCTGTGCTATTGGAAGATCCTCAGGAGAAAATGCAGTAATAAGCTCAAGTTTCATCAATATTTTTATCATTCTCTCTCAGGATCAAAGAATTTTTCTCTTCCCATCAACTATCAGCTTTGGCACGGAGGTGCAAAAATCATTCAGAAGCCTGCATTTATAGCTACTTTGAGTTAAGGAAATCTTGGAATCCATGATTTCCAATAGCATTCTTTTAGAGGCAGTACCTGGAGCTGAAGTTAGGAAGGAAAGATAGTGTTCCGAAGTCTGAGCCACAGGATCAATTGCATGTGTAACCCCTCCTGCCTACTGGCCCAGTGTGAGGGTGTTCAAGATAGGGGAAGTCTGCCTTGTGGCCTTTTACACAGGTTAGGGAAAGTAGACCCGAGGCTCTCTGTGTGCTCTGCGTGTGTGTTTACTCAGACCAGACCCACTCAGACCGATCTCCAGGAACAGGGTTTCTGAAAGAAACATACAGTAGCATTACAATCCATCAGCCTCCTCCCTGCCTGTCTGCCACTTGCTCCCAGCTTCAGTCAATGCAGACACACCCTGCTGGGAAGGTAGGAGGTGCGTCCTGACAGGAGCCAGGAAGTTCTCCCAACATGTTGCGGTTTGTAGTCCACAACTTGTAGTTCTCACTGCTGCCGTGGAAGCACTCTGGACTTTGGGCTACACGTTTTAACACTGACCAATGTCTGAATGGAGGTAAACACAATATGACTTAGTAAGACTGGCAGTGAACACAAATCAAGCTTCATCACAGCCGTTCAAGAACTAGACACATGAGCCAATATGTTTTTCTTCAAGTTCTAAGACAAAAATCAATATGGAAATAATCTGATATGGACAATGCAATGGAAATGCAAAAGCAACTATCTGTGTAAGCAGCATCCTCAGAGGTAACATTATGCATAGAGGATGGATGATTGTGTCAGTACCAGGATGTGGGCAGTCTAATCTAGCAGTTGGAGCAGGATTCAAGCCAGGTCAGATGGTGATCAGAATCCAAAGCAGGCCAGGGGGCTAAACCAAGAATCAAGTATTAGAAGTGATGCTACCAGGAGATCAGTAGAAGCAGGTATTACAGAGAAAGCAGTCCTAAATCTAGTTGCATGAATAACTTCCTGTTCCTGTCCTTGGTTTAAATAGAACCAATGAACCATTCAGGATATCTCAGTGTTCTGCCAATCAGATTCCAGGCCTGGAGTCCTCTCTCAGAGTTCAACTTCCATTCTGGCAACTGTTAGTAGCTCCTGTGAGTCCCATGGACCAAGGTTCAAGAACCATGGTCACTGTCAGATTGTTAGTCACATAAAAATTCCATAGGGCCTTTTTTAGGTAACAACTGTACTTTCCAGGAAGTCTTGAAGATTTCTAGAAAATAAATGGAAGAGCCTTTTGCTCGGCAAGTACTCTGAAAAACAATGGCTTGCTCCATGCTCCATTGTAAGGCAAGAAGGTGCTCCTTCTGACTTCACAGCTCTAAAGAAAACACCAACAGCCAAAATCATCGTCTTTTCTTTTAAAATGCTGTCATTGAACTGCTAGGAACATTGTATGAAGATAAATAAAGTCCTGATACAATTTACACTGAATATCTACTATAAATAATACAGACTGAGAGGTTAGTGGTCCTCATTTTCCTTTAAGTGGCACTTAAAGAAATGTAATTTCTATGTCATAAAGTCTGATTTACTTACTCTGAATAGAGTCATGTTCAGATAACCTCTAAAAGGGATGTTTCTTAAAATTATACCTCCTAGTAAGAGGTTACGAGATTAAAAAATCAGCCATTCAAAGTGCAAGAATTTCCTTATATACTCAAGTTAAAGTGAACACATGCAGCTTTGTGATTATGCTTATGGTAAGCCTATTGCTTAAGGTAGATTTTTTACCCAGAACAGTTTATACAAAATCAACAACATATATAGGGAATCTGAAAACATAATGAACCAGATGATAAGATGCTTTCTCCTCCCCATCCACCATAATTGTATGTAAGTCTCAAATTCCAGAGGTATGACAGAAGTCAACTTATGACACCTATATGGAATGAGCTGTTTCAATCAGACATCTGAGACAAGAGAAAATAATGTAATAGCATAAAATAGATTCTGTTAAAATGTTTCAGTACCTACCAGTATAGACTCAATTGTAATTACATAAATTATTCAAATTGCAACAGGGTATATTTTAAATAATTTATTCAAATGAAAGATAAACAGGAAATCATTTTAAAAAGGGATTTATTTCACTTCAAGTGAAGCAGCACCATAAAGCAACTGTATCTACATTGTCTTATTGAATTTTATTCAATCAAAATCCTGTAGAGCCAATAAATTTTTATATCCAGCAGAAGATAGATGGGGAAATGTGTCATGAAAATGGCTCTCCATTGTTCCATTATGCCGTATAAGTAGGTTTTTGCAAGAACAAAGACCTTTCACTCACACCTTCAGCTGTCACCATTCATAACTATGACATACTTTGAATGTAGCCTTGAATATCAAACCCGCCCTAGGGATTTCAAACCCTAAATACAGCATTAATATTTTAGAAGTTACTCCATACAAGAATGTCATTTACTAAAAGCTCCAAGTTATTTTATGTTTGAGCAGGAACAAGGTAATTTAGACAAAGTACTATTTCAAAACAAACATAGGACAGAGACAATTTTATTTCTCCGTATCTTTAATGTGACTTAAGTGGTAGCAAGACCGCTTCCTAAACCTCTCTAAAACCTATGTGATCAGAGTTGACTGGATAGTTTGCAAATGTGTAAGCCCTGCACAACTGAAAGTAAAGGAAATTTTACCACTGACTTGAATGAGAGTAGGATCAAGTCCTAGAGTGGTTTAGAAAGAAAGAAAGAAAGAAAGAAAGAAAGAAAGAAAGAAAGAAAGAAAGAAAGAAA
>ML685793.1:1351068-1425350 GCA_007922175.1 Pelusios castaneus | reverse complement strand
AAAGAAAGAAAGAAAGAAAGAAAGAAAGAAAGAAAGAAAGAAAGAAAAGCATTAGCAACAATTATTTGACTGATAGCTTAATTCAGAACAAACCTTTCATGGAAATTATAGATCAAGAAAGGCATTTTCTTAAAAAACACTTTTGGATGCTAATTTTTCCCATCAAGACAGAAGACCCTTTTGTTTCATTTCCAGTTCACCTGTTAATACAACATTTCTTCATTTATTTTGTACCTTACTGAGAGACCCTCACTTTTTCTATCTTACTGTGAATCATTAGTTATTCAAAAAGTGTACTTTTAGAAAGTGTTCAGTGCTAAAACTAAAAATATTCTGGCTTATCACTGCAATAAAAGAAGATGAAAATCAGCAGTCACTTTCACATGGAATCATAAATGACATTTTGTATGCTATAGGCTTCATCATGTCCTCATTTGATTACTCCGTAATGATCTACAAGATTAGACCTGGTGCCTTAGCTGAGAGACAAAATTACATGACACTCTAAATAAAGAAAAGGGAGACGATATACTTTTATGCCACAGTCATTTAGTTCCTTCTTCAGTGTTAGCTAAGAGGTATACGGTAGTCTTCAGTGCCATGCTTCATAAGGCAGGTAACATACATAAGAGTCTCAGAGAGATTCCTCCCTAAATTGGATTTCTGAAAAGACAGCAAGAAATCAAACAGTTCTATGACACACCAGATTTTCCAAATGTACCAAAAGCAATTCACTTTCATGCAAGGCTCACATCTATCATCTTTAGTAACTTCAGACAATCTAATTTTGTAAATTCACTGATAAGGATAAGACTATGTCAAGGAGGTCACGAAATTCAAGGAATCTGTCATTTCCTGAGACCTCTATAACATTTTCTGCATTAGCTGGCAGAGGGGATGGGCAAGAGCTGTCAGCCGGCAGGCAACCTGGCAGTTCCGTGCCTTCACAAGCAAAGAGGAAAAGGAACCCGGAGCACCAAACTGAAGTGAGCAGATGGGCACCCTTGGATCTCTCTGTTGCTGCCTCTGCACTCCTTGTAGGTCCCAGGCACCGTGGGTGGCTGGGAATGGGAATAAGGGGGTCCCTCTCCCTGACTTTCACTAAAAATAACTGTGACAAAATTTTAACCGTAAGCATTTTTATTATATTGCTAATGTGTTTCAGCTCTCCGTGTACGGATATTTGTCATAACAACTTCTTCGTGCTGATTAGATGCATTCTTGAATGGCTCTTGGAACTGCTAAATCACAGCACTGCTTTCTTCAAAACTTGGAAATGCTGTTTCCAGTTCTGCATGTTATATAAGAGGTTCTGTTATCTTCTTCACAACTAATGAGCATTAATAGTAGAAAAGGCTCTTGCAGAGTGTTCTTATTTGTGAATAATTATGGTGTAAGATGTGTATTAAACTACAACGTATGTAACAGTCTTGCATATCATCTCTTTCCCTGAATAACATACATAATAAAAACAGACAGCTTTCTTTAATAAGCACATAAGTCCAGGGCATGCTGGGAGTGCTGTCAATCGCCTTTAAAATGGAAGGCCATTAAGTCACTAGAATAGACTATTTTCCTAAGTTTGAAAAGCTCACATCAAAACATACAATAATAATCATATATAACAAGACAAATGCCTCAATCTTTCTCCTTGAACTATAGCAAGTGTTTCCCTCTCCAGGACCAGAATCACCCCTGAGAGAGAGCTCCAAATGCTCTTAGTCTTGTTGGAGTTAACGAAAAACTACCTCCACGATTCCTCAGTAATGGCCCTATGTCTTTATGTAGGGAATCAAGCCTGCCATCAGGATGATTCTAATTCACTAATTGTGAGTTTTAGCATACAGCTGGTCAGGCTCTTTTGATAAAAAATACAAACAAATATTTAGTAATTTTTTTCACAAGCCCTTTCAGAAGCCGCTAGGCTCTTTATTTTACTGACCTACTATGCGCTGATGTATGCTTGATACCTTGGTTGCTATGCAAATACCTGCTGCTTTCGACCATGATTTAAGATACTTGTAGAGGGTTAATGGACACTTGAACAAAATTTCTTGGTACTCTCAAAAGCTGAAGATATTTGCAGACCTGGTACACGCTACAACTGCAAGGCTCAAAATAATTCCAATGGAAATATAAATAAAGAACATACACATTTGCTTCCCAGACTGAGTCTTTCCTGAAAGATTTGGTTCTACATTCTTCAGGATTCCCTTATTAGCCTGCAATTCTTTTCTTGTGACCACTGCCTACCACCAATATTGTTCCCTTGTTCTCTCCCCCATCTGCCAGTATTCATCTGTTGTTTATCTTATACATAGATTGTAAGGCCTTTAGGACAGGAACTGTCTTTTTCTTCTGTGTTTGTACGGCGTCTAACACAATGGGGTCCTGGTCCATGCCTGGGATTTCGAGGTGCTATGGTAACACAAACAAAATAATTATCTCCATTAGCTGAAGTAGCGGACTTGTATCTAAAAGGTTCTGTCCCCAAAACATAGATCTATTTTTAATTAATTATAATCATAATTATAATTATAATACTCTTCATACCAACAGCTCTGCCTCAGAACTGTGGTGGAGATCTGTGTTTATATGTAAGGAAGTCTGTTAAACTTTGTCTGCACTTTGGTCCACATTATTGGTGATGCTGGGTCTGGTTGTAAGTCTAAGGCTATGTACACACGATCAGATTAAAGCGCAACAAGGCAATCGCGCTATAAAACTCACGTGACCTTTATTGCGGGACAACGCGTACAGACGTTGCTCCCTGCAACGCAACAAAATTACATGCATTATCGCGGTTGAGCGCAATGACTTCTGGGCACCTATCCCATCGTTTCATTTTCCCCTAAGTCAGCGCTATGAATCATGGGATGAAGGAAAGGAACGCAAAGCGCCATGGGTAAAGTGTCAGTTTCCCATGGTGCTTTGTGTTCCCCTAGCGTCTTCGTCGTTTCCAATAGCAACTCGCGCCTATTTTCAACAGTGCAGTGACGCAACGCACCACTTGCAATCAATCACAACAGCGACAGCATGGATCCTGCTCTGATCTCCACTGTCGCCTTCAACATTCTGAATACATCTCGGCTTGTTGCTCAGTACGCAATGAGCTCCGAGTCAGACGAGGACACTCAGGAGCAGGGGCTGATCGATGCCATGCAGAGCAACAGCACCGCGTTGCTCAGCTCCTTCACCGATCATCTGCACACGGTGCAACGCCGTTTCTCGTCGCGAGAGACGAGCACTGAGTGGTGGGATTGCATTGTTATGCAGCTGTGGGATGACGAGCAGTGGGTACAGAACTTTCGAATGCGGAAAGCAACCTTACTGGAACTGTGCTCAGAGTTGGCCCCTGCCCTGCGACGTAAAGACACCAACATGAGGTCAGCCCTAACCGTGGAGAAGCGTGTTGCAATTGCTGTATGGAAGATGGCGACTCCCGACTGCTATCGGTCCGTTGCAAACCAGTTTGGAGTCGGGAGGACCACCGTCGGATTAGCCCTCTCACAAGTGTGCCAAGCCATCAATCGCATCCTGCTACGGAGGACAGTGACATTGGGCAATGTTCGAGAGATTGTGGACGGCTTTGCTGCCATGGGATTCCCTAACTGCGGGGGAGCCATAGACGGCACACACATCCCTATTTTGGCTCCAGACCATCTCGCGATGGAGTACTTAAACAGGAAGGGCTACTTCTCCATGGTGCTGCAAGCACTCGTGGATCACAAGGGTCGTTTCACGGACATCAATGCTGGGTGGTCGGGAAAGGTGCATGATGCCCGCATTTTCAGGAACACTGGTCTGTACCGGAAGCTGCAAGGGGGTACCTTTTTCCCTGATCAAAAAATAACTGTTGGGGAGGTGGAGATGCCCATAGTCATCCTCGGAGACCCAGCATACCCACTGATGCCATGGCTCATGAAACCCTACACCGGGAACCTTGATCGCAGCAAGGAGCGGTTCAATTACCGATTGAGCCGCTGCAGAATGACTGTGGAGTGTGCCTTCAGCCGTTTAAAAGGGCGCTGGCGCTGTTTGTATGGGAGGCTGGACTTGGCGGAGGACCAGATCCCTGCCGTGATTGCATCATGTTGCGTCCTCCATAACATTTGTGAAAGTAGGGGAGAAAAGTTTTCCCCTACGTGGGCTACGGAGGCACAGCGCCTCGAGGAAGCATACGAGCAGCCAGTCACTAGGAGTATTAGGGTGGCACAAGGAGAAGCTGCTCGCATAAGGGAGGCACTCAGGGAGCATTTCAATGATGCCCTCCCCTAGTTAAGTTCCATGACGCATCAGGTGCACCTTAGGATCATTTCAATAATGTGTATAAATAAATGCATTCTTCAAAGTATTTGTTACTGTTTTTATTAAAACCTAAAAGGTGGGGGTGGGGTTACAGGTTGGTGTAGCTCCGGGTCTCATAAAAGTAGCTGGGGGGGGGACTGGATGTTGTCCTGTACCGGGGGGAAGGGTGGCCTTCAAAGAAATGCTTTGAGGGACTGCGGTGTGTGGGAGGCAGACATGGCTGAACTGTCTGGAGTGGAGCCCGGACATTTATCGCCTGGGACTGCAAAGCAATCATGCTCTTGAGCAGTTCTGTTTGCTCTTTCATGACGCTTATCAGTTCGTCCCTGTGTTTCTGCCTCCTCTGCTGGGATTCCTCTCTCCAGGCTCTATTCTCCCTTGAGGATTCCTGTGTTGCTTTCAGCAGCTCGTGAAACATATCCTCCCTGTTTCTTCGAGCACGTCGCCGAATGTTTCTCATTCGGTCAGCTGGGGTAGACACCGGCCTTGTGAAGCTCAATTCTAATACAAAAATAACAATAAAGACATTGTTAACACATAGCATAGATAGCCAATGTAACCTTCCAGTTGCACATTCCACTGGAAGGTACAGGGCAGCCAACACACTACGCTTCGCTGAAGCAGACAAGGTACATTCTAATAGACGGCTTACTGGGGGCTAACAATCTGCACTGGGCACACAGATGGAACCCAATATCGCTCTCCTCAGAGTGCCCCTGCCATCTAGAATACATCTCCTACATGCCGCCGGTAGCAGGCCAGGACCATATGCTGCTGCACTGTGTGCTGCCATGGTTCCCAGGGCTGTGCTTTGCAGCTGGAGAGGCAGAGTATCCGTCTTTGGGAGCGTAGACACAAACGCTCTCCCATCTAACCTGAGTATTAGGCTCTGGAGGTACATCGAGGAAACCTTTACTGACCTAAATGCAGATGATTATTTTACAATCACTGCTTGTATTGATGCCCTTCTAATGAATGCAGAGTAAATAGCATGCACAGCGGGGACTGAGACAGCAAGCACCCCCACCCCAGACAATGATATTTTAGCAGGAGCAGAGCTGAATGAAGGAGAAACTTACCTGAACACCCCTCTGCCGCCTCAGAGAACACGCTGCAGTTCAAGCCTTGGGTGGAAGTCTCAGCGGGGCTGCTGAAGAGCTCCTGGCTACACGCGGTTGCACTTTCCTCCGTGTCATCCTCCATCTCCTCCTCAACAACGTCCTCATCCTGCTCGGCTCTGGCAATCACCGGATGAGGGGGGGCTGAAGTGTCCACGGGACTTTTGGCAGTGGTTGTGGGGTCCCCACTGAGGATGGCTTCTATTTCCTTATAGTACCTGCATGTAGCAGGCGCTGATCCGGAACGGCGGTTTCCCTCCTTCGCTCAGTGATAGGTTATTCTGAGCTCCTTCACCTTTGATCTGCACTGCACTGTGTCTCTATCATGCCCTCTCTCTGACATGGCCCGAGAAATTATGCCAAATGTGTCATAATTCCTCCTGCTGCCGCGTAGCTGCGCCTGCACAGCGGACTCTCCCCAGATGCTGATCAGGTCCAGCACCTCTGCCGTGCTCCAAAGGGGTGCGCGTCTTCCACGGCGGGCCGCCATTGCTACTGATGATTGGAGCCCAAACACACTCCACGAGGAAGGGAGCAGGAAGTGAAACAGACTAGAAATTTGAAAATCCCGGGAATAAGTTTGGGGCAGGGCGGGGACAGTTTCATCACGGCCACAGAGCGGGTGGGGGGAAGACCAGAGAGGACGACTTGGGAATGCTGGGACACTTCCGGAGGCCAGTCAATGCGCGGTAAGCGTACACACGAGCACAAACGCGCAACATATGATCCGCAACAGCTGTTACCACTCTCGTCGGAGTGGTTGTTGGATTGCGCGACAACAAGGCAGTTAACGCGCAAGAGCCCTGTTGCACGTGTGTACGCCCTTGTTGCTATCGCGCGGTAATGAGCTTTAATGCGCGATAAACTGATCGTGTGTACAAGGCCTAAGCCACACTCCATTTTCACAGAGAGAAGAAAATGATAAGTTTCTGCTCAGCTTTGGAACTGCATTTCCTCCAAGAGTCATGAGATTACTATCCATAAGCCATTAACTTTTCAAGCAAAATTACCTGTTGTAATGGGAAAAAAACAGTCTGTATTAAACCCCAAGTTGATGGTGTCAAATCTGCATATGAATTCCAATTCTGCAGTTTCTCTTTGATGCTTTGATTTGTTATCCATTTGCCTGAGTATGGCTATTAACAGATGATTAGTAGAGTGATCAGGAAGATTGAAATGTTCCCCTATTGGTTTTTAAATGTTGCTATTTCTAATGGCAGGTTTGTGACCATTTATTCTTTTTTGCAGAGACTTTCCCTCTCCACAAGAAGAGTCAGCTAAAGATCAGGAAGCAGACTGCAATCAGTCAAAGATAATGGAGCAGCTGCTCCAAGCTAATGATTAGTTCTCATGTTTGTTAGTCAAGGCATGGCATAGCTTTAAGCACTATGTCCAGACCATTTCTCTGCACTACGCAGAAGCCCTTCTCCAGAGTTGCTGATAAAAAGCTGAACTGCTGATCATTTGAACTTTGTCTGTCTATGCTTAGCATTCAGTTACATTCAGGAGCAAACTTTCATCAGTGGAGATTTTTAAGAGCAGATGGGAGAAATACCTGTCAAGGATGGTCTAAGTTCACTTGGTCCTGCTTAGCGCAGGGGACTGGATTTGATGACTTATCATCCATTCCAGTCCTACATTTCTGTGATCAATATTTGTGCCATCGTCTGTAAAAGTAGTGTTTCATACTCTTGTACAGCTGAGATTCCATTTGTACTTAACTTGTCATGGTCTATTCATTTTTAGAATAGCAAGAACATGATAGTGTCATCTTATCATTAGAGAATTATTTTTAGCAAGGAAATTTTGATATCTTTGCTTTGTGTTGCTGAGTATAATTGCAGGCTCTTTTCACCTCTAAACCAAATTTGGGGAGTTTTTCTAACATTTCCCTCTGAGGCCATGTAAAAAGCAACAACTGGTTGGGGTCAACAGATGTAATCACAGTAAATATCAAGTTTCTGAGCCTTAACTTGCCAGGCAAAGGGGGATTGCTCTACATGAAGAAGGCAATTTCATGCTTGAATGACCTTGCACTATTAAATCAGAAAAATTGAGTCACAGTCAGTTCACAAGGAAGATGCTACTGTGAGCAAATCTGCTGCCAATGAGCTTCATTGTCAGTCCACTGGCTATAAGTGGAGCTTTACTTCAGGAATAGTACTAGAAATAAAGAAAGGAACCCCCCAAAAATGAATTCTTGGGAAATATTAAGCAAGGTACATTTATGTTTCTAAATAAATGCATATTTTAGCCAAAGTCTGTACATCCTTGGAGGGTTTACAAGTGTTACTTCTATGTCACTATTTAAGTTCCTTATTTAGATTGTCAGGAAAGCTAACAGGGTGCTAACGTTCTAGATCAAACCATGGGTCGGGACCCAGTACTGGGTCGCAGACCCTCAGGTACTGGGTGACAGCGCCCCCTGCTGCCACTGCCAAAAGACTGGAATGCACTTGTTGGGTTGTGAGCATAAATTACTTTTTTCAATCGGGTCCCAAGAAAATAAAATTGAAAACCACTGTTCTAGATGCCCTTGACATAAAATTAAAAATGTCAGGGGAGCAGTAAAATTATAAAAGATAGCCCACCATGAGTTAGCCAGGCAAATCAAAATTCTTGTGCACCTTGAATAGTTAGCCACCTTTACTTTTCCTCACCACCTTCACCAACACTTTCAAAAGTCCTGGGGGAAATGTGGGGGAGAGAGGATATGCGTTTGAACATGCTTGTATATTAATCAGTGTCACAACGTGGTGGAACTCGAGAGATGGTGGGAAGGAAAGATTCTTTGCCTTGGTTGAACAGGCAAAATTGCAAGAATTATTATTTTAAAAAAAGTTAAAAAAGAAAGTTTAACGTCCAACATATTAATTAATGTTGTTTGTCATGGAAAACATATGCAAAGTCGAATATCCTTTATTTCACACAAATAAATTATCAGGAACATTTAATATTTAGCTAATAGATAAAAAACATTTAAAAAACCAGCAGGTCTGTACCATTTAACATACACAGAGCCAAATTGTAAAAAATCATGGAGCATCTTTCTCACTACTAGGCTGGGCAGGGCAGCCAAGATCATGACTTTCACAAAATCAAACAAAGTCATTTCTTTTGTTATGTGGAGTGTCATGGTTGATTACTTCCCCAATCAGTTATCTCAACATCCAAGCAATGTCTAAATCCGGTAATGTATGCTTTTTATTTGGATATACACAAGGTATAATTAAAGCTACCAGGCAGTATCTCAATATTGGGAAGTAAAACTATCATGTGCACTTTCTACCACTACTAAATACCACAGACTTCCTCGACCAATAGACAATTACACACTTCAACTTCTGGACGAAATTTCTTATCTCACATCAAGGGGAAAAAACCTATTACTTATTTATATTACCATGATTCCTAGGAGCTGTAGTCATGGACCAGATCCAAATTACGCTAGTGCTGTACAAACGTAGAAGAAAATGATGGTTCCACTCCCCCAAAAGATTATTGATACAGCTTCACATATAGAACTTCGAAAACTTTCTTTTTTTTTGTACTGGTGCTAGTGACTGAAGCAACCTCAAATTATATAAGTCATACACAAATCCTCTTGATGAGCATTCACCTTTTCCTGTCCTCTTCCACCTGGATGGTTGAGTGACAATGCTTTATTCTGAAATCTTTGCTTAATAGCCATGGCGATCTTGTAAAATGTTGCATAAAGACCAATAATCCTTCATTTGAGCCATGAATAATATTAATTTCATATAAAAACAAAATTCTTCAACTCTAGTAAGAATCACAAAAAATTATTTGCATGTTATATTAAAGACAACTTCAAAAAAAAGTCTCTTCTGCTTCCTGGTAGTAGTTTACTATGAAGTAAAATCTGCCAGTCTGTATTCAGTCTGGCTCCAGGAAGGTATTCCAGTACAAATTTATAAAGACAAGCTCCAAAACTTCTAGAAAGCTGCACACAGAATTGAGATTTTCTTGCACTGATTAGCTGGCTAATAGATATGTTACTACTTTATTTTTAATTTCAGGACCAATTTTACCAAGAAGGAGCTAGTGAAAAAGTTCATATTATAGATTGATGCAATTAGGTAAGAAATTATTTAGATTGCAGTTATGTTCAGGTCTCCTTCCATGACTAAAATAATTTCCTGTAACTGAGCTTTTATGACAGCTTTAGAATCTTGATACCAATGTGCAAAGCTAAAATAAGCTCTATATCAGTTTTACATTGGTGTAATGAAAATATTAATGGTGATTAAGGTTTGGTGATTGCTACTAAAATTGATATAGGATTATGTTCAATTGAAGATATTTGGGCTTAAATTATTTTTGCTGTGTGTTTAAAAATTTGTATAACCTATTTATGAAATAATTAGTGGGAATATTTTGTGCAGTGTGAGGATAAGATCTATAGGAACGTGCTAGAGGTACAGAAAGGGAACTTGAAGAAACCATTCAGCAGCCCATGTTGAATAAACCTCTTCTGAATCCTTTCTTTTCTATCCAAAGATCATGAACATCCAGATCCTAGAATTGAGGAGTCGTCTGGAATTCAGAAGATTCTAGACAAATATGGATCCAGGACTGGGAGAGCTGTAAAGGGAACTAAAGAAATTCTTAAGAAGTTTAGGAAGGGAATTGTAGAAATAAAGGCTTTATCATTTCAAAAATAAGGAATAGAGTTAAGGACCTGTATCCCAGTCCAGATACACTGAACATAAGTGTACTTCCCTCCTTCCATGCTTGGACAACAACCTCCTGTGTGTGTGCTTGGAAAGTAGGAAAGCTGCCCAGCCTCATCAAGAAGACTGCCCAAGGGCTGAGGACCCCAGGACTTCCAACTCCTGAGCTGACTGGTCCCCAGATTGCTCAATTCTTGGGACAAGGGGTCTCCATGCCCAGTAGAAATCAGGAAGACCAGGAGCAACTCACTCAAGCATCTGGAAACCCTGAGGAGCCCACAGGAAGGCTGCCCAGGAGATGTAGACCCTGGAAACCCTGGCAGCTAATTGAAATTTACATGAAGACATACCACAGTCAATGTGGTACACCTGAAACTTTCTTCATCCAGGTGTATTTTCCAAAATCTGCCAGAGACCTCCAAAACACGGAAGTATATAGCCCCAGCCACTCTCTTACTTATTTTTTTTTCCCCAGAGCTGGCACTTGACAGGGACTTTTTCAATAACTTCATTAATTTCCTTTGAATGTAGGTATTTTCACACAAATTTATTAGTACATAATTCTGCTCTCCCATGCACCAGTGTAATCCAGAAGTAGCCTGGAAACTATAGAGCACATGGGTATAATTCTGGTGAAAGTGACAGTGGAATCAGGCACTTACTTTTGTACAGGGAAAACAGTAACAAGATCGACAGACAAAGTGGAAAAGACAGATTTTAATTTTCATTTTTTTTGTATGATAGTACGAATGACAGAGCCACAAAACCAATTTAGAAATAGTCTGTTTAATCATTATCATATCTTCCTTGGTGTCAGGAGATTAATATGCTTATCTTTTTTCCTGATTTAGTATTAATAGTCATTAGTGAATTTATGTGTTGGAAACTAGCTGTGATCTGTTTATATTTTTTCTCCCAAATGGCAATCTTCCAAGGTGATGGATTGTGTATGTGTGTTTGTTTTGCTTTTGTTAGTTTACAAGGTAGCTACATTTCTCAAGTTTCATTTAATAACTTCTAGCAGAACTAATTAGTTTAATCTCTCTAGGCTTTCTAATCCATTTTCTTCTTCGAAAGACTATACCATTTGAGACAGAAAATTGAGAAGATCTGAGTACTTTGCATTTTTCTCTGCGTATCCTGTATGCTCAAAAATTAACTTACAGAGTAACTTTTAATATTACTACTTGAAGCAACTTTAGCAATAAGGGAATTCTGGAGACTCAAAAGCTAGGAATGAACTAATAAGTGATGGTGCCAGGCAAATAAAGTGATGATGATCACAACTTCATAAACAAACAGGGAGTCCTGCGGCACTTTTAAAGACTAACAAATTTATTTATCACATGAGCTTTCGAGGGAGAAAATCCTACTTCGTCAGATGCTTGAAGATGGAGAATTTACAGAATGGGAGCAAAATAAATGCAGGGAAGTGTAAGTCATAGTATCAGGTCAGACTGTTACAGCAAATCAAAGCAGATTTGTATGACGGTTCTATCAAATGTTTCCTTCCTAGAAAAACAGCCATCAAACCTATAGGTTTCATCAACACTTTGCCCCGAAACATGTTTTGAGGTACTGAAATGTAGCACTTAAGCAGCCTTCCCAACAGACAGGAGCTTGCAGTCGCTCACTGCTGATGCCACTACCCGCATTTAATGCTTTCCTCCATTGGGACCATACCCAGGGTTTTCACTGTTTTCACTGTCAGAAGCAAATGTAAACCACGAGAGTGAATTCAGCCTCATACAGTGATTTAAATGATAAGCACCCCCCTCCCCCGCAAACAACTGCCCACTTCTTCCCTACATCAGTCCCAATTCACCCTGCCACTCCTTCTCCAAAAGCTGTAGTAAGCAGATACTCTTTGCCTACTAGCTACCACAGACACATGCGCACATATACGAATTTGAAAATATTCCACAGGAAGAAATGGAGTTCCATGAACAGACATTACGTTTATTGCTCAATAATTCTAAACTATAGCAACAACAACAAAAAATGACCTTGAAGTGATTCAAAGTAAAATTTGGCAACCACTGGTTACTTTCAATAATCAGTGTTATCTGTAATAGGGATCTTTCTGTTAAACAACTTTAAAAGGTACCTTACTAAATTGATAGTCCCTGTGAGTGTGTATACTGCACAATCAGCTAAGCAGGAAATTCCTGTAATCGTTGCTGTGAAATCTGTTTTCAAGACAAGTAAAATAATAATGAATATCAAGTGAGCTATGCAAAAATGTGTTGAAAAGCATCTGCGTTCACAAGTAGCTGATTAGATATGCAGTCAATGTAATAAATAGGTTGGTTCCGAAAGCAAGTGCTCTTTTGAAGATTTCCATCCCAAAGAGGACTACGAGAAGTCTACAGACTGAGATGACAATGTGTGTCCTCCTTCCTGCTCTTTGAAATCAGTTCTGAAGCTCTCCCTTACCCCTTCTGTTTATGAATGTAAGAAGCAAGAGGCAGGCTTTCATTCTTAATTGCCATTAAACAAACAAACAAAACCCATTGTAACCTTCGGGTGGGCTAAATTCATTTAGTTGCCCTTCTCCAGTGCTCCACAGAAATCAATCCCAACCCCTATGGGGAAAGCAGCTGGAGACCCAGGATCCAGTCTGTACAGGACTCACGGCGAAGTTTGCTCAGAGCTACACTCACACATTAAAATACTACTAAAAACAAACATAACAATGAACTTTATTAACTACTAACTAAATAAACCTTACCTAAGAAAACAAACTACAATTAACCAAGAACAATCCCTTGCATGAAAGATACCCAAGAGTCCCAAAGTCTGTGTGGAGTTCACCCAACTCTCAGCTACAGTCTCTGTTCCAGTGTGGAAGCTTGAGTGGCAAGAAATAGCTGTCCTCTTCTTTCTTTGCTGGGATCCTCTGTAGCATTACATGCAGGCTCTCTCTTCTCCTCTGCAACCAGCCCTCAGTTCCATATGCATGTCTGCAAGGTCTGTCGCAAATGACTCCTTTACATGGAGAAAACATCTTGGTCACTCCTGGCTCAGCTCCTCTCCAGAACACTGAGCACATGGTCTCCCCTCAAGGCAGCTCCTGCCTGCTGTCTGCTCTCCAGTCATCTGACTGACAACATCACATCACACCAGCAGGGTACACTGTGGAGCATGCTCAAAATGCTACCACTCCCTGCTTCTGGAAGTTTCCAGTTGTGGGTCGCTAATCTGCCCAACAACAGTAACCCACCCTCAGCAGGTCTCTCAGAGATAGCCTTTTCAGGCATATGGGTTACACCATCATGTTATTTTTGCGTCACAATGAGCATTACTGGAACAGTTGTGTATTTTAACTGGATGTTCCTATTAACTGGTTGCAAATATCCAAGGAGTTATCTTTTTTGTCAAAGAAAAAAGGAGCCTTGTGGCACTTTAAAGATGAACAAATTTCTTTTTAGCAGGAGCTTTCGTGGGCAAAGTCCCCCTTTGTCTGATGCCAGAGTGGAGAAAACTTACATTAAAAAAAAAAAAACTTACAGTACGTGAGTGAAAGATAAATCTTGTGATTACATTTCACTGTATCAGGTCAGACTACTTCAGCAAATTTTTGTGGTAAATGACTCAAAGCCAAAAAAAAATAAATCTCAAGACAAAAATTTTAGATCAGATAGAATTAATGTTGTAAATACAAATCCATCACTTACGAAGGAAAAATAAAATCTTTAGAAGAACTTTGGTCGTTTAAAGGAAAAAAGAAAACTGTAGGGGTTTGCTTGTTTGTTTGCATGCTTTATTTTAAAGAAATCTTTGTCAAGTAAAGCAAAATAAACCAAAAATGGAATTTCTCAGCCAATTCATTTTTGAGATACTCTCTTCAAAAAACAGCTACAAATAGGACTTGCAAAAAAATGATAGGCCTCATATTCCTCCAGAATGCTTTAGTCAATGATCCTTAAGACTTCTTTAAAAATGTTCCTTATGATTTAGAATCTTATATTTAAAAAAATCAATCAGATTAGCTCTGTTTTCAAGAAGTAAAAAACTCAGTTCAAAATCAAGCTTGTAAAAGAGTTTTCATAGTTAATATTGTGACTAACTTTCTATCAACTCCCTATAGTCATTTTTCTTGCAGTTTTTATAAACATCAAGGTGAGTCGGAACATTCATTTACCATATTGCTCAGAAAAAAGAATTTGTTATTATGAAAATATATTGAAATAAATGTTTTCTCATTCTTTCATGAGAAGTCAAGAAATATATAGTTCTGATTTCTTTTTAATATTTGGGGCTGTGTTAAAGTGAATGTCAAAGTCAGCCAACAAAAGAGACAGTTTGACCACAGACTATTAAAGTTTTCAAAGATCTGAAATTTCAGATGATGATAAATATTTATAATACTTTAATTATGATCTGGAATTTTTCATTTCAGACCATGTTCAAATTGTGTGGTTTTTAAGGAAAAAGATAAAGAAAGCAATAATTACATACAAGTACTTCAGAAGAAGTGTTTCTACAAAAGCAAATAAGCCTCATTTTGTTCTCATGTGAATCTTTGTCAGAAGCAAATTCATGTGAACCTAAAAATAATAGAAAAATCTAACTATAATGAGTTATAGTGCATATAGAATATTCTTCACAGTCTGCTGTCAGATGTTTATCAAAAAAGAGACTGAAGGTGATTTTTAAGCTGCTTGAGACAATTCTGAAAAATAAAATGAAGATCTTATTTTTCCATGCTGAATTAGGGTAATTTTCAAAAGTATGTGTGCCAAATCAGAGTTGGAAGAGATAAAAATTCTGAAGATGTTGATGATTTAGGATAGAAATTAAAAAGATATGTGCAGTTTTTACTGAGAAACACTCTTTTGCAGAGAATGCAAGAGACAGAGTTGAATTCACAAAGGGCTTTAGACTCAGTATCGCTATGCCACCTGCTTAGGTACCTTGCCGTTCACTGGAATCCACAGCCCTGAGCAGGCCACCCATGCTCTCTAGCCAACATATAGGGAGAGTAAACATGTAAGAAAGGTATTCACAGGAGCCGACAAGCTGAGCAGGGAGCCACCTTAGCTAGCAATCAGCAATGACAAGGAGAGGCTATACCCTAACACCGCCCCCGCCACACACACACCTCTACTCCCCTCCCACAAAGGAAGATATGCACCTAACTCTGGACCAGAGGGAGTTGCCTCTGTGAGGATTCAGAATTCTGAACCCTCTCCTAGAGATACGCACATAAACCCAGTCTGTCCTGTCTCAAAAGAGAAGGAGGTGTCCCACCCTACCCCCTCACACACAATAGTTAAAGCACTCACCTAGGATACGGGATACCCACATTCAAATCCTCACCCTGTCTAATGTGGAGCAGCAACGTGAGCATCAATCTTCTACATGCCAGGTGAGTGCCCTGACTACCAGCCTATGTGCTACTGTGAAGTAGGTTACTCTCATTCTCTCCTGTTAAAGCTGTTCCGTTTGTACAGAGATACCACATAGATGGACCAGGGGCCTGACTCAGACAAAAATACTGAACCCTGAAGCAACAGCATCTGCCTCATTTTACTCCAGCTCAGACCATAACAGAAACAGAGCCTAGAGAGGAATCGAATAATAAATGCAATAAAGGGACCAGAAAAAACAAACTTACACAACACCCTATGTGTTGCCTCCTTCAAATTTCTATTTCTCAGCAGGCCAGAAGTCAAAGAGCTGATGCTTTTGCAATAAACTTTACCATGAGAAGAATCAGGTTATTAAATAAGAATTAACATGACTTTTTGTAGTGAATTTCTTTTGTTGGCCCACCTTGTTTGCAGGTGTTCAGCCCCTGGATAAATCAGTTTACTGCCACACACAACTCAGTAACTCTACCCTAGATACATACAAGGCTGGTAAGAGTGGCACTTTGGCAGTGGGAACTGGCATTTAGGATGCACACACAAACTTATCACTGTTGAAAACCTGGGTAACAAGAACATTTATTTTCCATTCATCTAATGTTGCCATAGTAACAACAATTCAGAAAACACTCAGATCTCCACAGGAAAAGTCTGCATTTGTAATCTAGCAGGTACGGCAACTTTGACACCCAATGCAAATCATCAGACTTATGCCTATATCTCCCATGTCAATACAAATATGTCTTACTGTCATACTAACCATGAAATCATATTCCTACTCAGTAACAAAGCATTGTAAGCTGGCATTGAAAACAACTTAATACTCCCTAAAGACAGTGTACAGAAAGTATCTGTCTGAAGAAAGAAAAATGAAGAGTGTTTTTCGTCTCTCTCAATACTTTTCATCTTTTAGACAGAAGCTAAAAAATAATAAAAAAAAGCCTACTTCTGATCCTGGAAATGCACTTAGGCATATTTCTTACAGCATTAATAGAATGCTTCATTTCCTTTAAACTGAATGTAGCTATCCATTAAGCTGTAAATTTCACCCTATCTCACCAATTTAATTTTTTTCATGTTTTACAGGAGAACAGGCAAATTTTGAGAAGAGCACTGAATTCTTTGGGTCTTAAATTTTCCTCTATAAAAGCTAAAATTTTCTATATTGAAAATACAGTAGAACCTCAGTTATGAACTCAGCAGTCAACCACATACCTCATTTGGAACCAGAACTGTGCGATCAGGCAGCTTCCACACACAGCAAATAAAGGAACAATTTAAAAAAATAGATTTGACATGAGCTGTCCATTTTCCATCTTCATTCATCTGACAAAGTGGGATTTCTCTCTCAAAAGCTCATGCGTTAAATAAATTCGTTAGTCTTTAAAAGTGCCAAAGGACTCCTTGTTTATTTTGCTGAACTAGACTAACACGGCTACCCTTCTGAAACTTGTTTCTATGCTTTTCATTTAAATTCAGATGGTTAAAAGTAGCATTTTAATTCTACCTAGTAAAGTTCCATAGTTGTATTAAGTCAGTATTCAGTTGTAAACTTTTGAAAGAATCACTATAACATTTTGCTCAGAGATATGAACAATCCCCATCCCAAGTTGTTTGTAACTCAGAAGTTCTACTCTCTCAGTTACCCTTCTATACTATTCAGTCTTTGATCCTTGGCTAGACCTGAAGATTAGCTTAGGGCAAGTATTTGCCAACCTAGCTTCTGATTCCCCAGTCTGCTTTTTGGTGTAACTTTGAGCGGTGTGATTGGGGCTCCAAATCATGCTAGCTGCTGTAGCCTCATGCTATCAGGGAGCAGTGAGGGAACAGCAGAGGGCAGATCCATTCCAGTCATGGTCTCTTTCACCAAGTGTGTTCCCTAAACCAAATGCAGGCTGAGTACTGATATAGGAACTGCTCTATCAGCTCTAAATTCCTAATTGGCTATCAATACTGACTAAACACCAAAAAAAAACAAAAAAACCACAAGCAATGACATGCAAATCACCATCACCACAATGGTGAACCTAGTTCTTGGTTTTTAGAAATGGATCTTTTCTGCTCTGAGTAATGAAGAAAATCCACTGTCCTTGGACTAATTTCACCACAAAAGCTCATTTACAGTGCACACAATAATTGCAATCAACAGTGTACAAGATAGGTTAAGGTTTGCCAATCATAACCACACAACTACTAGAAATATTGCCTCGTAGGGGAAAATTTCTAATAGCACTTTCTCTTAACTGTTACCAAGTACTGACTTTCAAATGACTACAGTACAAGAAGATGTTTACATGCATGAGATTCATCCTAATAGTAGTGTGGGGGTGTGGGAGAGGCAGGTGTGTGTGTGTGTTTTATTTAAATTCCAAAAGGGTAGCCGTGTTAGTCTAGTTCAGCAAAACAAACAAGTAGAGTCCCGTGGCACTTTTAAAGACTAACTGATATTTTATTTAAATTTCACTCAGAGCTAGAGATGTTAATTTTTAAACCAAACACATGTAAGCAGAACAATTTATGCTAAGTGAAGATTCAATTTTAAAAGCATGCATAATTGGAGATTTAGAAGTCTTGACAATATGCATTCATTTAATTATGTTTTCATTTATCAAGAAAATGTGTTGCAAGCTAAAGTAATTGATAGTTAAGCATAGGTCATGATATTCTAGGAATATTCTTTTAAATGAGAAATTGTTTTAAATTGATTTTATTGGCTGTTTGTGTGTTTGTTTGTTTGTTTGGGGGTTTTTAGGTTTTGTTTTGTTTTTTTACAGCTTACAGTTTGCCTCTCACTTTTCCTAAATAACCTAGTAATCCATCCCGCAGACACTCTCGTCATGAGTAAATCAACTCCTGAGTACTCACATTACTCAAATGCCTGAGCATTTGAAGAATCAGGCACTAAATTATTAGTAATAAGTACCAGCCAATCAATCTGAATAATGGATACTATTCTAAGGGAATACTAAAGCCACAATAATATATCTAAAATGATCCTGTTTCATATGCCAACTATTAACACTCTTGCAGACTGATGAGCCATAAGGCAGATGAACTACTTAGACAAGCTTTCTTAGGCTTTCTTATCTGTTCAGATAGTAGCTTTCATCTGGTGGTTGAAACCTTATAATTCACACATCAAAATAAAACATATAGAATACATAAATTCAACATTTAAATGTTAAATAAACATGTTCTGTCTGAGGAGTTTTCTCTTTTAGTTTGTGTCTTTGGTGAGATCAGGCAGCATGCGGATTTTTAACTACTCAGAAGCTGTTCTGTCTTTTCTTTTTAATAAGTCCTTGTCAAGGAAGGCAGAGCTAGACAGAATGCAGGAAGAGAAAAGTCATCTATCAGAAATTGTGCATAGAGATGGAAGGTCCAGCAAGACTAAGGTAAAAGTGGGATCCAATTTGGGAGTCATTTAAAAAAACAAGTTTAGCAATTCATTACAGTGATAAACACACCATTACCAGAATATGTAGGTAGCAAAATAGAGAAGAGATGAGCCTTTCTGGGTAAATATCAAGAAAAGAAAGAGAAATAAAACAATAAACAGATAAGACTGGGCTCAGCTGTGAAAGAGGTAGAGGAAGTAAAGTAGTTTAATGTCATGTACCTCAGTGATCCAAAATTTGATAGCTGGATAAATCTTTTGTAAAACCTGGGAATTTTTCAGGAAAATTGACAAAAGCTGAAAATTAAGGGCTTTGCTTATGCTACAGTAACTCAACTATTTCATGGAAACATGGAGATAAACATGTTGGGGAATAGGAGGGAATTTTCCCCCCATCCTCTTCCATATACACCATTGCCTTAGCAGGCCAGGGACCACATGGAGCTTTTTCCACCTTGCACTGAAGCATTAGATACTGCAATGAATGTGGAATTTTATTTGGCACAGTAACTTGTACTATTACATACATTGCATACAATACTCACAATTATCATATAAATTGCATGTGCATTCTTAAATTCACGCAGAGCACTATGGATGGAACTGTTCCCCTTTGGCTCAATTAAAAAAGGACCTCTTGAATTGAAGGAGAGTTGCTGTCACTGACACTAACAGATATCAAAGCTGCTATACAGATTAACCAACCAAGGGCAATAGTTGACATGCACAAAGCCGACACACTACAAATTACTATAATTCTATAATTACAGAAAAACTGGCCAGATGTGTTGTCATTACAAAATCATCTTGAAGAATTTTTTGTAAAGTCCTGACTGCTCCAAGACCCTTCGATGAAAGCAAGCATGCAAATGCAGGGTAGTACAGTGTGGTCCACAATGTAGTTTTTGAACCACATGAATTGAAAATTACACAGTGCATTGCAAACTCACCCTTCTAGTCTTACGTCTGGCAAACTTCTGTTAAGCGCAATCAAGTCACTGGCCATAAGGTTAAACTGGTTGATTTTAAACAGCTCTTTCATTTTCTCCTGGTCATCTTTGGGAATGAGCACAGCCTTTCCCATCTCTCCAGGTCCTTCTTGGTTTCTTGAGATAACAGCTGTAACACAAGAGAATAAAGTGCCCATTTTTAATATTTGAGTTTTGATGTCATTTTGCACTAAGAAGAGTATTATGCCTTTGTCATTTACCAAAAAGAAGTGATTTAGAGAAAATAAAAAGTCTACACAACAGCATGAGATTTCATCCATATCGGGACCTGAACTTGAATAAGAATTTTTGTGGTAAGTTTTAAGAATTTTCAAATACATTTTTCCATCTACTTCTAGTTTCTGGCAATGGTCATAAATAATAATGAAGAATAAATATAATGATGAATTACTATTCTCATAATATTTATATCTATGATTCTATGTCACAGTATTGTATTCCCCTTGAAATTGTATAGACAAGAAGTTTAGATGAGATTAATCTAAGCATCCAAATTATGTGATGCTTATGAAAACTGAATCCAAACTCCTAATCTTTTGAAATTCATCTTTGACTGCTATGTATTTGCTATAAAAAATTTCAGCCGTAAGAAACTCTCTAATTCCTGAGGAGATGGTAAACATATATTATCCCAACATGAATTATGCTATAAATATCTGTACCAATATTGTAGTCTTATATGTTTTATATATTATATTTGACAAAAGGTATTTGTACATACAGCACATTTTTAATGTATACCTTATTAGTTTTCTAAATTTGTCAGTATCAGAATAAAAGTATACTAAACTTGAAGTATGATTACAGTATCATATTATACAGGACAAGAGAGGGAAGGAACATCCCATTGAAAATAATGTAATCAATACAATCAATTTCACTATGTACCTTCAATGAGCATTTAAATGAAAAATTAAATCTCCAAGAAAACTAAGTATTAACTCATTACTAATTATTTATATATTAAATCAATCCATTGGACAAAAGCATTTAAAAAGCATATCAGCATAATAAAACTGATACATTTTCAGTGTCAAATTATATCTGGTAACATGAATAATCTAAAAAAACCACTGCCATTGTGGCTCTGATCCTACAATCAAATCTACACAAGCATTTGATTGCAGGATTGGATCCGTTTGTTTTAAAGGTTTGGTGAAGGAAGAATTTCTGTCTGTCATAACAAAGTCAAGTCAGAAAATACCCAAGGCTATCAGTGAAATAATTTGTCCAAACATTATCAGACATACAACCTCAGAATTCATGTCTTAGAATAAAACAAACAAAAAACAAAAAGTTTTTGTTGAAATACATCTTTACTGTTTAAAATCTCAAAGACAAGCCAGATTTTTATTTACAATAGTTTCTTAAAAATGAGATCTACCACACTTCTTTTGGGGTGGGGGGGGGAGAGGAGAGGGCGTGGAGGGGAGAAGCATTGTCCAGCAGGCTGAGGGAGAGGGAATAGTGTTTACAGGCATGGATGGAAGAGTGGCCTGAAGAGAGTCTCAGCAGCTGGGTCGGCTTGGTGATTCTGACTCATCCCCAGGGAGCAGAAGAGCTGGGGCGTTGAAAAGGAGCAAGTCCAGCATGAGAAGCGTCTTTTCTCCGGAGCAGGAGCAGCAGCTGCACGTATGATGGCTGCCACTGTAGCAAGGAGAACAGCAGCTCTGCACACAGGGCAAAGCTATGAGAGAAGTTTTAATGATTACAGAATCAAGAAAGCCAGTCACCGAGATGGCCCACTACAGTGGAGCATGTGCTGAGGTACATGGTGTCATCAAGGAACCCATCAGCTGGTGTCCTCAACAATCTCAAATTGGTTCCAGGCCAGCCATTACATTGATGATTAGGCTACATGGTTACCCGGACCCTGGCAGCAGTTTCTTAGTTTGAAGGTTTCTGGTTGGGTGGTCGTGAACGAATGGCCTGAGGGATGATTCACGTAATCCCTTCACAGTTAACATGCTCAGGGACCTTGCACAGATCCTTGGAACAATATGTTATAGCAAATAGGAGGTGGCCTTGTTCAGGACAGAATTGTTTAATAGCATTTATTGGCTAATTGCGTCTCGTGGTGCATGCCCAATACAGGTAATCCATAGGGATAATACACACTATTGTACATAAGGAACCTTGGACTAGATAAACAGCTTAGTAAAAGACTTAAAAAGAAAGTACAGATTAAAAGAGCAGAGCAGATGGATGGTTAGGGTTCTCATGATTGGTACAGTAGGGAGCCAACCCCCACCTTAACTCTTAGCCCTTGTTCAAGGAGTGGGTGTGAAGCCCCAGCAATGGGTTAACTGGGGAATGAAAAAGAGAGGGGCTGATGAAAGCCCCCCCAAATAGATATTGAACATGGAGTGACCCGAACTGTATACTTATCTGCTGGGTAGTCCCAGATATCTAATAATAAAGTTGCAGCCTGATTAAAACCATATGAATTGTCTCCTTCTTAAATATACTTCTTTGAATATAACTGGACAATGAGTAGAGAAATATTTAAGAAGTGATAGAGGATATAATTGAGCAAATGATTTGTAATTCATCAAATTTTGCCTCATTTTTCTGTTCATGAAGTGTTTTTGTAGGCAGATCATAATTATTTTACCTATAGAAGTATATCACAAACAGATCATTACTAACCACAGAGATTCAATCATCAAAATTCAGACTGCATTGTTTGTTTCTGTAAGCCATGTAATATTGTTTCTTTCCCTCATTGGCTCAATATCATAAATATCAATGGGAATTAGTAATAATATAACTGGCACACAAATTCAAAACAGTTTCACTGAACACTTAAGCATTCAGCCCTAAAATCTGCTTTTCATGAGCACTGGTGATAAAGCTCAATTGATTGGTTATTTGTAGGCATGTGTGGTGGGGATGATTTTTTTTTCTAGCCTCAAGTTTTAAATAATTGATTTAAAGAACATTTACTGAAGAGAAAGACATGAGATATAAACAGGAAATTAATGCATGTTCGATTAATCTAGTTCACTTCATTTTCTATAGTCTCCACTTTATGAATGGCACTTTTTCCTTAGGTTATATCTGACAGTGGATATGAAATGAGAATTGTGATTCTAGTATCAACTAGTATTGCTGATCCCACATGTTTAAAAATGATATAATCAATGAGTTTGGCTTCCAAAACCATGATATGTTTTAAAAGAATAATTTTGGGCGATCTTTTCATTTGCCTTTTTGTTTTTGAGCCTTTAAGGTCCATGTTTGCAAGATTTTCTTTGCATCCATGAGGGCTATATTTTAGTTAAATGAAAGCTAAAAACTAGGAAGTCTTAGCAACATGACTGCAGAAGCTGGGGCATCTACACTGTAATTAAACACCAATGACTCCTCATGTCAGCTGATGGGGCTCACAGGACATTAGTTAAGGGACTGTTTAATCATGGTGTAAACCTTTGGGCCTGGGTTAGAACCCTGGCTCTGTGACACCCCCTCTCACCCCCAACAAGTCAGGTCCCAGAGCCTGCGCTCCATCCCAAGACCGAACATCTATACTACAATTTTACAGTCCAGCAGCCTGAGCCCTGACCAGCTCTGGGTGTTTAACTCCTGTGTAGATGTGCCCTAAGAAGAAACACCAAAGATTGGGAGACTCATTGATGGTTATAACACTGGAATATACTATCCTCTTTATTGAAATGAAAACACTAACTTTTATTCTGTACAACACAGAGCTTGCTAAAAAGTCTAGAAGCTGCAAAATTGGCTATCCTGTATCAAAGAGGGAAACACATCCAAAGCATTCCTGTGGCTAAACACCCTCGCTGCTAAAAATGTGTGTCTAATTTGAATTTATCCAGCTTCAGCTTCCAGCATTTGCTTCTTGTTATGCCTTTCTCTGATAGATTAAGGATCCCTTCAATACTCTGTTTTCAACCTGTGAACATATATACATAAGCATTGTTATTTCAATCTTCCTTTTCATAAACTAACCAGACAGAGCTCTTGAAGCCTCTCACAATAAGGCATTTTCTCCATTCCTCTGGTCACTTATGTTGCTCTTTTTTGCACACATTCCAATTTTTCAAACACTCTTCTGTCTAGTAGAATGGATGGACTGTAAAATATTATTCAGTATAATCTGTCCAGGATTAAAGTCACTGTTTTAATTTAGAACATTATTGTTGTAGTTACAAGGCATCTTCTAGATGTCAAGAGAAATTCTGGGAAGGGATGAGGTTTCGCTGCAGAATCAGTTACTCAGAAGCCCTCTACTGCAGAAATGTAAAGGAGTTTAAATGTTTTCATAGGAACTATAGCAATAGTTTAGAAATATATATAACTTAGTGACAATATTCTTACTATAGGATTTTTAACCATTCTCATTTTGTATAGACCTGAGCCCATATGGAAAAGTTTCATGGAATTTAATAGGGATAAAATCAACAGGACTCTTCAAAAATATTGTGAGCCCATACATCCAACCAAATTATCTTCATGCTTAGCTTGCCAATTTAGTTCATGAATCGCGATTTCCTCCTCAGCCAACTGTGCAGTATTCCAGTACCATGATATTTGCCAAACTGACCTCCCAATATTTTTTTCACAGAATATAGTGCCTCACCTTTCACAAGAGTCACAGTTCTATTTGCAAAACAAACAAGGAGTCCTGTGGCACTTTTATAGACTTTTATAGACTATAGATAATTTTAATTATCACATGAGCTTTCGTAGGAGAAAATCCCACTTTGCCAGAGATGTTTTGAAGATGGGGAACTTACAGAATGGGAAAAAATTAAATGCAGGGAAATGTATGACACAGGTTCAGGTCAGGCTGGAACAGCAAATCAAAATAGATGTTGAGATTCAAACATTGGGGAACAGCATATAGAAGAAGGTAAGGTCAAATTGCCTGTTGTAATGAGAAAAAAATCCGTAGTCCCTGTTTAACCCTGAGGCAACAGAGTCAAATTTACATATAAATTCCAATTCTCCAGTTTCTCTTTGAAACTGTGAGTTGCTATTCATTTGTTTGAGCACCGCTATTAACAAGTTGTCAATGGAGTGAGCAGGGAGACTGAAGTGTTCCCTTCTTGGTTTTTTGAATGTTGTGATTTCTGATGTCAGACTTGTGTCCATTTATTCTTTTACGTAGAGACTGTCCTGTTTGTCCAATGTATAAGGCGGGGGGGCATTTCCAGCACATGATGGAATAAATCACATTGGTGGATGAGCAGCTGAACGAGCCCTTGATGGAGTAACTGGCTTGATTAGGTCCTGTAGTTCTATTTGCCTATCGCTTTCATGTTTTCAAATTCCAGAGGGGTAACTATGTTAGTCTACCTCAGCAAAACAAACAAGGAGTCCTGTGGCACTTTTAAAAACTAACAAATGTATTATTGCATGAGCTTTCATGAGTAAAATCCCACTTCATTAGACACAAATAGTTTCCATTTCATGCATTTGATGAAGTGGGATTTTACCCACAAAAGCTCAAGTGATTAAAAAAAAAATCTGTCTTTAAAACTGCCACAGGTCTCCTTGTTTGTTTTTCATGTTTTTAGTTGGTTAGCTTTGGAATGAACTAGCTTGGTTTTGAAAAGCTACATAACCTAAATGCCACAGGGGTTATCAGTTACCAGAGTTTGACCTCTGTAGCTAATTATTCACTAAATGGCTTATTCTTCCAACAAAGAAAAAAACGCCCATAAAAGCCTTTTCACATCATCATTGTTCTACAGGAGACAAAAGACTTCTGATCAGTCTGGATAACTATGGGATCATAAACAAATTAGACTTCACTCTTTGCTAGATGAATTTAATTCAGAAATGAAATGAGAAGTTTGATTTTTATATATATATTATGGACTACAGATAGTGTACATAGTGTTTGACCATACCACAGAAATCTTTTCTCAACAGTTCGAGTTTACACCTATAACTGGACAAAGAATAATTTACTTGTACATCTAGTTTTAAAAGCAACAATCTATTATGCCTTATTTTGATCAATACCAGCACATTTATATGTTGCAAGACCAAGAATTATATTAGGTTTGACTGTGATTATGATCCAAAATGAAAGTATCAGAGGGCTTCTTAAATCTCTGGCCACTTTAGAATGGCAAGCAGTGATTCTGAAATTTTATGTCTGCGCCATATATTTCCTGTTCCTGTGTGTATGACAGGCTCACTGTTTAATGTGCACTGGGATCGGCAGCATCCTCCCTAAATATGCTATGGCACCAGAGCTGCTATATATTTCTGATTCTGGGCAACGTTACTGGTTCTTTGGACCTGGCTCTAGGGAAAGAGTGGTAAGTAATTATAGTGTGCTATATGCTTCCTAATAGTCAGGTTTTATCTTGGAAAATACAGCCAGCACACAAAAGAGAGAGAAGCAGTCATGCTGTTCTGCTCTTTTAGTTGTCCCTGAACACCACTTGGGCATATCTCCCCACCTGCAGCCACATGCACATTTTATTTCTTGTTAACTTTTCATTCAGCTTTCTTCGCACACAGCCCTCAAATTCTTTTTGGAACATCTTGCTGCATTACAAAATCCATGTAAAATATTTAGGATGATCGCCACTAATGTAGAATCCTGCTGTACCTATGGCCCCTCACTTTTTGGAGGCACAGTTAAAATCCAATCATGCAGTATTTAAGAATTTTAATGGGGAGGCTTTTTACATGCAGTCTCAGAATCCCTTCCTTCCACCCTTCTCACAGGGGTAAGTTCTGCCTCCGTTTGCTGAAGGTTTCAGAGACAGCTTAGGCCTCTCTGTAGACTAATGGTTTTCAACCACTGTGTCATGGACACTGCTGTGCCCTGAGAATTGTCCAAGTGTGCCATGCAAATTTGTACAAAGGTAATGTAAAACACTGTTTCATCTTAAACAATATTCTATCCAACCAAAATTACAACTCATAAAACTCATGAAAATTAATCATTACATTAAATGGAGGTATCAGTCTTTCGATTCTAAAATGTGAACGTTCTAAACACAAGTGGCCAAAGGGCAAAATTGAGATGATGTGTATTTTTTCTGGTGAATTTGAAACATTAATGCATTTGATCCTTCTTTAGCTTGCTGTATGCACTATGTTGCGAACCACTCTAGTCAGACCGTAACCATAGTAAATTAAGTAAATGTGATGTTTATGAGCAATCAATTCAACTGAAAAAAGTGGCTGTGGAATTGTTTGTCTCTCATTGAAGTGTGCCATGTTACTGAAAAGGCTGGGAACCACAACTGGCCATAGGATGCAGCAAGACTGCTAAGAAGCCATGGGAGGAAAACATCCAAGGCTAAGGAAGAAGATAAACTGCACTATCCCCTTCCTCCCAAAAAACAAACCCAGCATAAACAGAAGGGGATGGGGGAGGGTAGCACAGTATCTCATGAGAAATGAAGTGCAAATGAGAAGCCTGGCCCATAGAAGAGAATGGGGACAAAAGGTAACAAAACCACACTTCCCATGAAGAACTGTGACAGCAAGTCAATCAAAATATTTTGGTTTTCAGCTGAAATACTTCAGTTGAAGGGGTTTTGGTCATTAGATTGTTGGGGTTTTCTTTGTTTTGGGGTTATTGTTTGAACAAAGTCTGCAGAAATCAGATATTTCATGGAAAAAATTATTTAGTTGGAACTAGTTACCATCAACTTCTGATCAATCCCTACCACAAATATCAATCTCCCCGCTCACTCCATTGACGACTTATTAATAGCTGTGCTCAAACAAATGAAAAACAAATCACAGCTTCAAAGAGAAACTGCAGAAATGGAACTTATGTAAATTCAACTCCATTGCCTCAGGGTTAAACAGCGACTACGGATTTTTTTCTCATGACAACAGGTGATTTGACCTCACCTTCCTCTATATGCTGTTCCCCAGTATTTGAATCCCAACATCTATTTTGATTTGCTGTTACAGCCTGACCTGAACCTGTGTCATACATTTCCCTGCATTTAATTTCCTCCCATTCTGTAAGTTCTCATCTTCAAATCATCTGACGAAGTGGGATTTTCTCCCATGAAAGCTCATGCAACAAATAAATGTGTTAGTTTTAAAAGTGTCGCAGGACTCCTTGTATGTTTTGCTGATCAAGACTAACATGGCTACCCACTTGTAACTCATCACAAATATAGTCACTGCAGTAATCAGATACCTACCCTTACAGGAAGCTCACCTAGCATTAGAATGTAGTTACATGCAATCTATGGAAAATGTTCTATATCTCCTGTGACAGGGTTTCATTTCATAGCTCCAGGCCCAAACAGCAGAAAGAGAATTACTTAGTAATTAACAAACTAACATCAACTGGAAATCCCTGAAATAGCAACTTGATCGTTCAGATTTAACAGCAATTTGCACGAACAGGTAAGATTCAACAATACAAAACAGCTTCCCCTTAGCAGCATCAGCAGATGGATCTAGGAATTATGGAGCAATACCATGGTTCACTACTGAACAATGCTTTCTGGTTGCCATTCTAAACATTATAAATTAACAATAAGGCACAGACAGGCTTGTAGCTTGCACTTTCGTTCTTCTTGAAAGCTTTAGTTATACACTCTTCAAGTTGGAGAGCCACAACAATCTGTTGTTGCTCTATACTTATGCACTGAAGTGCATCAGGGTAAAACATCCGTTGGAGATTTTGTTATATTGTAGCTTTTGGTCTGCAAAACCAAACGATTTTTTACACAGTCTCACTCATGCCATTTACTGTAACTAAAACACCATATTAACTTTCAGCCTTAGATAACTTTCTTGTCATACAGAAATATAGCTCTATATTGGTTATAATGCAACAAAGTCAACCCATATCCAATTTTTATGTAAAATAAATTCATATTATAAGCAAACCGCCATTCATTAGTATATTTTAAAAATAAAGCCAGATATACAATATAAATCAGATGCATTTGTAATATAGAACATTTATTTTTTATTATGGCTCCAAAGGGGATCCTATTTTCTCTCTCATATTTGACCAACTGTATTTTATGCTCAGAGGGCCTAAGAAATAATCTGACTGGATCAAATCCAGCAGATGTTAACTATAGTCCTCAAGAGGGCATCTTCTGCTAGATAATCAATACCAAAGCACATTTCAATCAACTAGCAGAATGGATGAGAAGACTCCTACTAGACTAGGGTCAAGATTGTTTGTTAATAATCAGTCAGATGAGGGGCATTATTGAAGCTGAATGACCATCAGCTGAACCCCAAGCATGTAATTTCTGAATGGATTTGAACTTCACAAACCCAGCTAGCCAGAATTTGAGTTACTAGTTAATGTAGATGTCATGAATAATTAATTAGCACCAAACTATTAAGCCAGTGGCCTTTATTCCCAACCTATTAATATGAATTCTTTCATGTTCTCCTAATCTCTTTTTACCTATTCCTTCAGTCTCTCCCCCTTGAAATACACTCTGAAGGTAATCTTTCCTGAATCTCCTCTTCTGGGCTTCAAATCACCCATCAACCTTTCATGCTCATCATCAGAAGCCAGGTCTCCTGCAGACAGACCAGCTTAGAGCAGTACCAGACCCTGTTAGAACAGATGCAACATTTATAGGCATATCACCACAGCCTTCCCCAAAACTCATCTTTCAAGAGCTATGTATCCTACCCATGCTTATTACAATAATTTGTATACTTCATCCAATGCACTAAATGCTTCAATAACTACTATCTGGGTGAAACCAGAAAATAACTATGGTCTTAAATGAACTCGGAGGAAAATGGACAAAAATACCACATCACTTATGGAGGAATACCTTGCACAAAGTGATCATTCTATGTATTTCACTTTTCAGTCTTCATACTCAAAGGAAAACCAACAAAACACTTTTCAAAAGATGAGTTCAGAAGTTTAAATTCATAACTCTGCTAGACACTAAAAATCTTAAACTGAATAGACACGCTGGATTTATGGCTTCTTACAATCTATAACCCGCTAATAACCCCACACCCTGGCTGCCATCCTCTCCATGACTGGAGGGGTGCTAACAGGCCACTTCACCTTCAATGGCCTCTTGAAATGTGTTAGGTTTTTCTGCTAAATAATCTGTTCCACCTTTTATTTAGCTGTGACACTCTGAAAATATTTCCCAGATCTGAGGCCATGTACACACGATCACTTTATCACGCATTAACAGTCATTACTGCGCGATAACAACAACAGCATACACACGTCCAATAGGGCTGTTGCGCGTCAACAGCCCTATTGTAGCACAATAGAAAAACAACCTCGACGAGGGTGGTAGCAGTTAACGCGGAACAGCTGTTGCGCCTTTCAACCCGTGTGTACGCTTACCGCGCAATGATTGGCCTCCGGAAGTGTCCCAGCGTTCCAAAGTCGTCCTCTCTGGTCTTCCCCCCACCCGCTCTGTGGCCGTGACAAAACAGGCCCCGCCCTGATTAGATTCCCGGGATTTTTGAATTTCTCGTCTGTTTCACTTCCTGTTCTCTTCCTCGTGGAGTGGAGTGCAGGTCCGATTTTCACTAGCAATGGCGGCCCATCGTGGAAGATGCGCACCCATTTGGAGCACGGCAGAGGTGCTGGACCTGATCAGCATCTGGGGAGAGTCTGCTGTGCAGGCGCAGCTACGAGGCAGCAGGTGAAATTACGATACATATGGCATAATTTCTCGGGTCATGTCAGAGAGAGGTTATGATAGAGACACTGTGAAGTGCAGCTCGAAGGTGAAGGAGCTAAGAATAACCTATCACCGAGCGAAGGAGGCAAACCGCCGTTCGGGATCAGCGCCTGCTACATGCAGGTACTACAAGGAGATCGAAGCCATCCTCAGTGGGGACCCTACAACCACTGCAAAGAGTCCTGTGGACACATCGCCCCCCCCATCCACTGAATGCCAGAGCCGAGCAGGATGAGGATGTGATCGATGAGGAGGAGGAGATGGAGGATGACCTGGAGGAAAGCGCAACAGCGTGTAGCCAGGAGCTCTTCTGCACCCCCGCTGAGACGTCCACCCAAGACATGAATTGCAGCATGTCCTCTGAGGCAGCAGAGGGGGGTTTACGTAAGTTTCTCTTTCGTGCAGCTACGGCTCCTGCTAAAAAATCATTGTCCGGGGCGGGGGGTGCTTGCTGTCTCGGTCCCCGCTGTGCACGCTCTTTAGTCTGCATTCATTAGAAGTGCATCAACACAAGCAGTGATTGTCAAAAAATCATCTGTATTTAGGTCAGTAAAGGTTTCCTCGATGTACCTCCAGAGCCTCCTACTCAGGTTAGATGGGAAAGCGTATGTGTCTATGCTCCCGTATAAGGATACTCGGCCTCGCCAGCTGCAAAGCACAGCACTGGGAACCATGGCAGCACACAATGCAGCAGCATACGGTCCTGGCTTGCATCCGGTGGCATGTAGGATATGTATTCTAGCTGGCAGGGGCACTCTGAGGAGAGAGATATCGGGTTCCATCTGTGTGCGCTGTGCAGAATGTTAGCCCCCAGTAAGGTTTCTATTACGACGTACCTTGTCCGCTTCAGTGAAGCATAGGATGTTGACTGCTCTGTACCTTCCAGTGGAATGTGCTACTGGAAGGTTACATTGGTTATCTAGGCTCTGTGTTAACAATAGCTTTATTATTATTATTTTTTTTAGATTCGACCTTCACAAGGCCGGTGTCTACCCCAGCTGACCGCATGAGAAACATTCGGTGGCGTGCTCCAAGAAACAGGGAGGATATGTTTCAGGAGCTGATAAAAACAACAGAGGCATCCACGAGGGAGAATCAAGCCTGGAGAGAGGAATCCCAACAGAGGAGGCAGAAACATAGGGATGAACTGATAAGCGTGATGAAGGAGCAAACAGAACTGCTCAAGAGCATGATTGCTTTGCAGACCCAGGCGATTAATGTACGGGCTCCACTCCAGACAGTTCAACCGTGTCTGCCTCCTACACCCCGTAGTCCTTCAAAGCATTTCTTTGAAGGCCACCCGTCCCCCTGCTATACTGCAACATCCAGTCCCTCACAGAGCTACTTTTTAGAGACCCGCAGCTACACCCATCTGTAACAAACCCCTCCCCCCCCATCTCTTAATAAAAACAGTAACAAAAACTTTGAAGAGTGGCTTTATTTGTACACAGTGAAAATCTCATAAGGTGCACCTGATGCGTCCTTGAAGTGAACTATGGGAAGGCATCATTGAAATGCTCCCTGAGTGCCTCCCTTATGTGAGCAGCTCCTCGTTGGGCCCCCCTAATACTCCTAGTGGCTGGCTGTTCGTATGCTGCCTCGAGGCACTGTGCCTCCATAGCCCACCCCGGGGAAAACTTTTCTCCCCTATTTTCACAAATGTTACGAAGGACACAGCACGCCGCAATTACAGCAGGGATGTTGCCCTTGTCCAAGTCCAGCCTCCCATACAAACAGCCTCCCTTTTAAACGGCCGAAGGCGCACTCTACAGTCATTCTGCAGTGGCTCAATCTGTAATTGAACCGCTTCTTGCTGCGATCTAGGTTCCCGGTGTACGGCTTTATGAGCCATGGCATCAGTGGGTATGCTGGGTCTCCGAGGATGGCTATGGGCATCTCCACATGCCCCACTGTAATTTTTTTATTAGGGAAAAAGGTACCCCCTTGTAGCTTCCGGTACAGACCAGTGTTCCTGAAAATGCAGGCATCATGTACCTTTCCCGACCACCCAGCATTGATGTCCGTAAAACGCCCCGTAAAATGTGATGCACGAGTGCTTGCAGCACCATGGAGAAGTAGTCCTTCCTGTTGATGTATTCAGTCACGAGATGGCCTGGGGCCAAAATCGGGATATATGTGCCGTCTATTGCTCCCCCGCAGTTAGGGCATCCCTTGGCAGCAAAACCATCCACAATCTCACGAACATTGCCCAATGTCACCGTGCTCCGTAGCAGAACGCGATTGATGACTCGGCACACTTGTGAGAGGGCTAATCCGACGGTGGACCTCCCGACTACAAACTGGTTTGTAACCGACCGGTGGCAGTCAGGAGTCGCCATCTTCCAGACAGCTATCGCAACACGTTTCTCCACGGGTAGGGCGGACCTCATGTTGGTGTTTTTACACCGCAGGGCAGGGGTCAACTCTGAACACAGTTCCAAAAAGGTTGCTTTCCACATTCGAAAGTTCTGTACCCACTGCTCGTCATCCCACAGCTGCATAACAATGTGATCCCACCACTCGGTGCTCGTCTCTCGCGACCAGAAACGGTGTTGCACCGTGCATAGATGATCGGTGAAGGAGCTGAGCAATGCGGTGCTGTTGCTCTGCAGGGCATCGATCAGCCCCTGCTCCTCAGCGTCCTCGTCTGATTCGGAGCTCATTGCGTACTGAGCAACCAGCCGAGATGTATTTAGAATGCTGAAGGCGAAAGTGGAGATTAGAGCAGGATCCATGCTGTCGCTGTTGTGATTGCTCGCAAGTGGTGCGGCACTGCACTCTTGAAAATAGGCGCGAGTTGCTATTAGCAACAAGGAAGACGCAAGGGGAACACAGTGCACCACGGGAAACTGAGAGTTTACCCATGGTGCTTTGCGTTCCTTTCCTTCATCCTAAGATTCCAAGCGCCGATTCAGGGAAAATTGAACTATGGGATAGGTGCCCAGAATTCATTGCGCTACACCGCGATAGTGCAAAGAATTCTGTTGCATTGCAAGAAGCGACGTGTGTATGCGCTCTCCCGCAATAAAGGTCACGTGTTTTTTATAGCGTTATTGCCATGTTGCGCTTTAATCTGATCGTGTGTACATAGCCTGAAGGAGAGTTCTGTAAGCTTGAATGTTTTTTTCTCACACACACACAAAAAATAATTAGTCCAATAAAAGCTATTATCTGACTCACCTTGTCTCTAACATCCAGGGACCAACATTCTGAGGTCTGAGCAGTAATGGTGTATATAGCATAAGAACTATTAATTTCCTAGACGGCCTCTGATTTGCTACAACACTGTTAGGAAACGTTTGGCACATTTTTCTGAAAGTCTGCAGAACCAAGGGCATGATTTTCAGAAGTGTGAGCATATATAAGTTGAACTGAGGTCAACGGGAGCTGTGGGTTATCAACACTTCTAAAACTTGTAAGATTTAGATCAGACATTTTCCACCCTAAAGGCAAAATGCCAGCATATGGAACTTTCCTGCAAAATTTAAGCATTAGAGTAGAAAATTATTTTCTTTAATGATCACACAATGTACATAACTGCTACATAGTAAAACCTCTACTACCCATCAAAAAAGGGCATGTTGGTACATGCCACTGCAGTAAAGATTCCTCGAAGAAACTGAAATGATTATTGGTTTTGATTTAATTAGAAATCTTTCCTCAAGAACTTTGCGGTAGGTATATTCAATATTAGCATATCTACACAAACTTAACTTGAGAGTCAGCTGATTTCAATACTTTTGATGCAACTATATTAAAGTTGGAATGTAGTGAAATGAAATTAGCTCAAAATGCTAGTGTTTTATGTGTGTCTGAATACCTACAGATTTTTTTTTGTGCTGACATTTATTTTTTTCCATCAAAGAACAACAAACCCAAAGACCCTTAGTTGTCCAGTGATCCTAATTTACCTATGAGTTTTTTTTAAAAGTGAATGTAAAAGTTCTCTGGATTCTAACTGTGTATAGTGAGTGGTCTGTGACTACTGACAAGAGGATGCAATGCTGAGTAAACCAAGAAAGAATACGTGAAGTTGCCAGGATATGGGATAAATGAAGGGCAGATAGGTGGTCAGGAAGTGCATGGTGAACAATGAGATGGATATTAGTGTGTGTGCCAGTTATACATAGAAAAAGTTTTGTAAAAGAATCATGACATCCTAGATGATGGTGATTGTATTTACTTCACTTTTTAAATAGCTCTTAAGAAGCCAAATATTTTGATTTACACCCACATCTATTAAAAATGGAACACCTATCCCTTGCTCCAATGTGTTCATAGCCAATCCTTAAATATGAAATAGACCTCCTTTTTGACCAATCATCTACGAATCTAAAAACATACAAAACACAAATTCTTTAATATTTCCCATTAGTCTATTTCCTCACAGCTGTAGAAATATGTCTATTGCAGCATGCTCTGAAGGTCAGTAAACTGGGGCTATTTGGACAAAGGGGAAAGCCAATTCCAACACTTTGGGGCCTTTTCGACTCCAACTTGGTTGCCTCTGCTAATTGCTACTGTGGCGATGTGATGCAGAAAGTAGTATGTTTTTTTAGACAAGGAAGCCCTAGGTCATAAAAACACCACCTTGAACTCTACTCTTCTAAAAGTTAATAAGTTTATTAACTGAAAAATGATTCACTAATAGTAATTGATGTTACATAGATAATTAATCCATGATTACATGCTGGCTATCACCACTCAGCTGTTCGGTATTTTCATTGTAACTATACGTATCTTTGGTACTTCACTGGATCTTAATGTAGGATCAATACTGAAAATACTCCTAATAGAAAGTTCAAATTCCTTGTTAGCTGCTAGACTAATGCCCATTCACTGGCACCTAGCCAGAGGACCGTGCAGCAGGCACCCTGGCCCACATCCCACCCCCCACCAAGAGGCTACACCCATTGCAGCTCTCAGAACACTTGGTTATTGAAGATATTATTTTTAAATGGCTCTTCTTATATTTTGGGTTGCTGATCCCTGACCTAGGGGCTGTAGATCACAAACACTTCCACAGGGAAGATGAAGGGGGTCTACTCCCATTCCATCCCATGGTATCAGATGTAAAAGGGGTTAAGGGACTATTCTGAAAAAGGGCCATGGGCTGTAACATGGATCCCCACAACCTGGGTAGTTTCCTTTCACAAAGCTCATTGACTTGTGTTTTGTGCAGTGTGTGTGCACACAAGTTTCATCCAGTGAAAAGGGCTGTTCTTCTTAAAAGCCATTAACCTGCTGGACTTTTGTGGCCGTACAGAGGAAAGTGAAAGATGCCATTATACTTGTTGAAAAGAGCAAGGGATAAGCTTGGCACTCTGGTCAATGTGTGTTCTTTCAATAAAACCCGTCCCAATATCCAAGGATATGAGCGAGCTATTGTGCAGCTCACATAATGATTGCTGTGTTTGCTTATACAGCCATTGCATTACCATTATTTAACTAATTATTTTAACATGTTTTTTGGTACTTTGAGCTGAATATATTAACTTTTTCTTTTATTATTTCACTGGCCCATTTGAAAATAAAAATGCACTAGCTATGTTTCACTGTACCGGGCAGGTATGTGGGCAAAATTTAAATAAACTGGTATAGATATAGATGTTCGAGCCCCTTTGTGTTTTTAAGCTTTAACTTTTAAAAACCACTACAGCTTACTATTTTCTATCAAGAGCCAAACACTTCTACTCCCCTTTTTTCAAACCAAATTGCTCTATAAACCAAAAGCATCCATCATTACCTAAAGTACGTTACCAGTATCGTGATTTTGTAGACTCTTCCTTTCTCATTCCATATCACCATACAAATCCATATGAAACACTGCAGAACACTTTTTACACTCTAAGTCTTCATATTATAAAGAGGATTTTTCACCCAAGACACACATACATATTCACCAAACTGTTACTACTTACAGATTAAGATAGAGGTCTACACTAAAGAAGCTAATTGTGTTTCTCACCTGAGGACAAGCAATAAAACTGGTCCTTATTTTCCTGTACCTGCCTTTTAGAATACTTCATTTGTGTTATTTCTTTGCATATCATTTCTTCTGCTTTTACTATGATGTTCTTGCATAGGGTCTCACTTTTTTCTCTTGAATTTTTCCTTTATTATTGTTTCCCAGAATTGTATTTTCAAATCAATAGTTATCTGGTTTTTTTTCTTTTTTTTTATATATTTTAAATAATGCACTTTGTACTCTGCTTTAAACTATGCACTATTGATCTGAACTAATTTTCAAAATTTACAATTGTGCTGTATTTGTACCACTAGGTAAAGCAGAATTTAATCTTTCTCTAATAGTGTTCCTAGAAGTTGGAATAGAGGACGTTAAATCCTATTTTTGGAAATTCAACTTCAATTTGTAAATTCAGTATATAAAGGTCAACTGTCTCCAGAATAATTTCAGGGCATCTCAAAGCTTTTAGTTCAGAAGGCCATCGGGAACTTCTAAGCCACAGAATAAATAAATTTGGATTTTTGGTGACAACTGTTGTTTACCCAAGTCTCACAAGTACATTATGAATCAAAGTCAAATTCGTACACCACATTAAAATGACTTCGTTCACTGGAAAGCTATGCCGTAGGTAAGCAACTGCAGTTCGCAGGCAACAGCCACAGTAGATTTTGCTTTTGTTAAAGGCTATTGTAAAATACCTGATTATCTATACACGATCCATTCTAGTTAACTAAACTCTGTATAATAAATAGGCTCCTATTTTCAAGAACTACTGTACACTTAACCCTCTGCCATACTGATAGGACTTGACCCAGAGAATTTACTGAAGCCAATGAATAAAATTTTCATCAACTTTAAAGAACTCTAGATCAGGCCCATGGGTCCTTTGTGATTCTGTGAACAAAGCTTCTAAAAGTTAAAGTTACCTTATTCCACTACCTACCCTGGGGAAAATATCCATCTTCCCTGTAATGAGATATTTAGATTTACAGAGATCGCAGACAGCTGTCAGGAAAGCCAGTTACTTCTTCCAGAGAAGTGAAAATCTGCATTGAATCCCCTTAATGTAGTGGGATCTTGCGGGTTCCTAGGTGCAGAAAAGATGGGCAAGAGTTCCTATTCCCTCTAGTTTGTCATAGTTGGCTATTCTGAACAGTTGGCCATTTTAATGGGGGCTAGAAAAAGAATCTTTTGGTCTTAGAATGACAGAGGGCAAGGCCTCCAGCTGCGATCCCCTGAGAAGGGCAAGATATTGTATACTGAGAGAAGTCCTCCTTATTCAACTCTGAAAATTTGATTAAAATCAGTAAATCTAGAGCACCATGCCAAATTGGGTTGCAATGTGTGAAATCACCCTCATTTCCCCTCAACTATAAGCACAGCAGGGTAAAGACACAAACTGTGCAATCGGTGTCAATCATTTTATTTAAAGTCTATTAGGAAGCTAATTTTTACATCCACAAAGTTAAAAAAAGAAATTACTACATTAAACTGCAATCATACTTAGCATTTATATTGCACTTGGCATATTCAAAGCATTCTACAGACTTCAAGGTCAGGATCCTCAGCTGGTGTAAATTGGGAATTGATTCCACAGAGTTCCATGCAGCTGTACTTACACACACGAGATGAGGATCTGGCCCTATGTAAACAGCCTTTATTTGTCCAGTACTAATCTCTATACATTTGTGCAGCTTTGAGCTCAATCCTCCTTCCGCAAACCCATTGTCTTCACTGGAAGAAGTTTAAGCTGAGCTGTCTAGCAGAAAAAGAATATGCTTTATGAATAAAAGGTGCATGTAGTTGGTAGCCTAAAATGCTAGTAATGTCAATTTTTATGTTTTTAAGCTATCCCACTTGGTTAAAAGAAACTGAAGTTCACAGAAACAGCAAAATTATTTACAAATAATGTCAGTCATTTTTCTTCATTAGGCACAGCACTTGGCTTAGAGAGGAGTTCTAAAACACATAAGATTTGTTAAATGAAAATATAATTAGTTCAATAATCAGAACCATTCAGGAAGCTGTATATATCTATTTTAAAGACAGACAAATTAATTTATTGTTATCCTGGTGAGGGTGCATTTATCCACATAGACTGACTACAGTCAGGGGATCCACCCTTCCTAAACCTGTCTTCTCAGGAATGAGATTGGCATTTCAGAGCTCCACTGCAGTGTGCTCCGCTGATCTCTGCCTGGTGTAACAGCCCCCTAGTGACAGCTGTAGACAGTGAAAGCTATCACAATTTCCACTCTAACGAGCCTGCAGTGTATTTGTTGTATTCTCACTTCTGTAAAACTGCCTCAGCGTCCACCTTCTAAACCAGTGGTTCTCAACCACTGTGTTGGGACACATTACTGTGAGAGCTGGGGAGATGACTGGATTTGGCTTGGGAGGGGTGGGCTAGTATGTCCTGTAGGGCTGTGATATGCCAGCAAGTGTGTCACGACCCACAAAACTTGAGAACCACTGTTCTAAACTGTCCCAAGAATGAGCTTTTTCACTTACAACAGGGGTGAGAAATATATTAGTAGAAAAAAAAAAGATCTATCATTAATTGGAGGTAAATGTTAATGGCTATGACCTTACCTAACACAGAATTAGGTACAGGATGTGTAGGGGGTTAATGAAAAGTTTGGAAAATTTGAGTCCACTTCAGCTTACAGTTTTTTTTTCCAGCACTTGTCTCATTATGCCATTGTAGAGCTCTCTAAATAATTTGTCCATATTGTATCGCAGGGGCATCTTTTTTCATAGTTTGCAAAATGGTGCCATTTGTGTGTGCAGATTTGATTTCCAAAACAAATTATTTTCCTCTTAGTTTTAATTAATACAAATTGTATATTAAAGGGTTGGGAACATGGTCTGAAAAAGTAAATATAAGTTAGGAAGACATATCTGCAAATTTTAATTCTGCGTCTGCCACTCACTGGTACGGCCCTAGACAAAGCACCTAGCCATTGTATGGGTGAGGAAACAGAGAAAGGCAATCATAATGCCTACCTATCTTATTGGGGTGCTGTAAACATTTATTCCAGTTTGCTGTCAATTCTGGGGGGAAAAATGGGCCAAACCAAAAAAATAAATAGAAAAAAAATTAAATAGAATTTTTGGTTGTCTTGAGGAGCTAAAACAGTGTTTTTGTTGAAACATATTTCAATCTCAAAAGAATTCTTTTGTTTCAATTTCTAGCACTTGTTTTTTTTAAAATTTGAAGCAATTAATCAAAATTTCAAAAAAGTTTAGAATTGAAAAATAAAGAATATCTCATTTAAAGTTGTGAATTTTTAAAGAAAAACAAAATAATTGGCATAAACACAAAACTGCAAAATATTTCAGTTTAATTGAATCTGCATTTTTCCTTGGAGAAAGTTACCCAGCTCTAGTAGAGACATAACAATACAGAATTACTGAATGCATATGTACATAAAAACAGGCAAATATACAAATAACAGCATTATGAATGAAACATAAGGCTACAGCGACACTGAGATGTTTTCTACATCTGATAAGGATTTTCTTAAACATTTCACGTATAAAAAGTTTCTAAGGGACTAAGGTTCCCATGTCCCATTTTCAGTAGTGATTTAGGCATACAACTATGTGGGAACTGGGATTTCTGTCCCATGGAAAATATGCAAATTAGGTTTTAGTTCTGAATTGGAACAAAAAGTCACTAAGGTGAAATATTCTGCGGAATGGATGTTTTTGAAAAGTTTCATTTTGGAAGAACTGAAAACTCATCCAAGCTGTAAGCTTTCCTTTAGCTGCCTGGGTCGATACCTGATCACCCAAGTGGCCTCCTGCCTGCCAGGCAGGTAGGCTGCGAGCCAGGAAGCCTACAGAGCCTGTGGTCAGGCACACACAGGCAGAGCGGGCCATTTTCTGAATAGTTTACACTGAAAATGTTGACAGAAAAAAAAATGCTGTCAAATCGATATTTTCTGATAGAAAACCATCTCACTAGAAAAATTGCAACCAGCTATATGCAAGAGCCTAAATTTCACTGACCACTGACTTTCAATGAGACTCAGGATTTGAAGTCATTATTGACATCTTCTTAGTCACATAGGCTATGTCTACACTTACAAAACCTAGTTCGAATCAGTTAATTCGAACTAACTAATTCAAACTAATTTTAGTTAGTTCGAATTAACTTAATTTGAATTAGCATGGCCCCACTAGAATGCTAGTTCAAACTAGCCATGGCCATGCAAGGCACTTGCTTAGTTCGAATTAGTCAGTTGCAGGAAGGTCAATCTGCCGATTAGTTCGAACTAATATGGCCACATGGGATTAGTTCGAACTAAGTGTAAACAAGTGTAGCAAGTGTAAGCAAGTGTAGACATAGCCATAGACCTAGCCACACAGTGCAGCAACAGCTAAATACTTTTACAAATCTAGTCTTTAGACACTTTGGAAAATTTTACTCTTTATGTCCAAAATTAGATTTGGGTCACTGCCCTCTCAAGCAGCCAATCATATTCATAGGAGGGTGGCATTGACAGCCACAACCTGTAAACAACATTGTTTTTTCAACTTCAAAATTACCTCACGCAAACCACATTCCAATATGTGTTACATTCATGTAAATATCACAGAATGAAATAGAATCTCAAAACTAAGGGTAAAATTAAAGCCCCCTAAAATTAAACAGAATAAAAGTGATGGGTTGAGGGATACAAGAACCCCTCCCACCCACCATGACTTTTAACATCCCTTTCCTGGCTCTCTTGAGTATTCTTCAAAATCAGCTAGTCGCCTTTCCCTCAGCAACCACTCGTAGGGAAGGGAGCTGGGCAACTAAGAGTAGCTGCAGTGATGCCAACTCTCATTTTAATTGAGAGTCACATAATGTCTGATGTATTTATTAAAGTCCAGCTTCTGCAAATAGATGAGCATCTCAGCCTTTGCTTAGAAACAAAGTAAGTTTCAGACTATATTCCCTAGTACAATGCCATGAACTGGGGTCGCTCTGGTTGGTGCAACAGTCTTCACTAGATTATACATGTTTGGTTATGATGAAGAGAACACCGATACAAACTGTAGATATTTCCTGAAAGCTGAGATCTACAAACCAATCTTGAGCCTTTAGGGATAGGATGATGCAAGCATTACCATTTTGAATCTGAGACTATAGATGTATTCAAACACTATTCTCCAGTCTAGAGTAGGATGAGCACCCCCTTTCTTCTTAAGGATACAGAAATATTGGGAACAGAAGCCTCTTCCTTTATACTCCTTAGAAATCTCCTCCATAACTTATAGACAGAGCAATAAGGACACTTTTTCCCTAAAGTGAACCTCATGAGAAGGGTCCCTGAGAAGGAAAGGGAAGGGTGGTTTGTGGGAGGTAGGGACAGAAACCTAAGTGGTGCAACAACCTCATATACCAGGTCACAATGCCCGGAGAAGGGAGCCAGGCCCAGTGACATAGGACAGAAGCTTAGCTGCAGCTACTGCTGAGTGAAGTCTGTGCTTACTCTCCACCAGGCCTCCCTTCGGTAATGTTTTTTGAAGGGAAGAGCTGGAGGGCTCCATTTCAGATTTTGCCCCAGACTCTTAAAAACCTCTGTGCAGCACTAGATTACATCTACCTATCTGTTGGATGTAACAGCAGACCCAACCAAGCAGAAATCTCTAAAGACAGTGCTTGATGGTGGACTTTGGTTTTAGAAAGTCTCTGCTGTAGGCCTCAACAACCCTATCAAATCTGCTGCCTTGCAGTAGATCTAGACTGAGTTACTATGATTCTGTATGATTGAATATCACCATTAATATCATTGCTATTGCCACTGTTTTACAGCTCCAACAAATCTTGTACAAAGCATGTCAGGTAAGGTATCAGTGGAATAGTTATGATTTGCCAACAATGATTAACTGGTTAACATGCATCTATCATTTTGTATCTGAAATTACATATAATGGCTATCTACTGGCATCATATATGTATGTATGTGTTGTATTCTTGGGTAATACCCACCAGATAAGATTTACATCAAGGTTAGGTAGCTACATGTTGATGCCCCATTAAGGATATTTAACTCTAACAATGGGCCATAGCAGAAACTCATCCCACTCAAATAGCTCTTCCTATGCTCAACTTAGCACAAAGAGAGACTGCGAGCTATGTTTGAGACAGTAAGTTTGCGGGCACTTGACAAAGGATATAAAAGACCCCTAAGATATCTCCAGGTCGGCTTCTTTCCAGTCCCAATTCTCTAGACTATGATTTACAGCTAAAAGGAGTATTTTGAACTATGGACTAACGTCCTTCCAGTCTTTTGGAAGTTACGAAAGACTTCAAAAGCCAGCAGTCTGTTCCATCCCTGCTACAAACCTGATATAAGGACTTTGCAATTATTTGTATTAACCATTATTAACTGTCTTCTTCTATTGTTATACCGTTAGTTTCTAGTTACTAAAGGATTGGCCACAGTGTGATTATTGGGTGAGATTTGAGTTATATATTGACATGGCTAATCTCTTGGAATTAGAAGATCCCTTTGTTTGATTAAATTGGTTTTCAGTAACCACTCAACAGAGTACAGTGTCTGGGTAGTCAGACAAGGAGACTGCATCTTTTACTTCTTGTTAATCAGTGTGGTAAGAGAGGAGTTTGCTTTTGTTACTAGCTTGGTATAACCTAATGATGGAATAGCCATCAGTTTAGAGTGAGACTCACTTATTTCCCAGCAGTTTATCCTGAAGTTGGCATCCTTGGCTGTAACCCACTGAGACACGGTGACAATTACAGACAAGGAGGAGAACCTACTAGCAGGCTTTTCATGGGAGGGTAGGCAGGCTACCTAGTTTGAGAGTTGGAATGTATCCTCTGCCTCATCTGTAGATGGTAACTGTAAGGTTTATGGATATCTGATATCTGAGGATATCTTTTCAGAGAACACAAAATGCTTTTAGAATCCTTGAGGGAATGGAGAATGTCATTTGTCTGCTCCATGAACAGCTCCACTCACCTGAATGACAGATATTCCATGGTGCATTGCACTTCTTTAGGTATGCCCAAAAGCCTGCAGCCGCAAGGCTCTCTGCATCCTAACAGCTATGGCTATGGACCTGAGGCCTCCACGATTGCCCTTAAGAAATGACTTGACCACTAACTGGCCTTGTTTTATCAGATCTGAGTTCTCCATGGTGTCCTGAGGGAGTTAGCCAGTAACAGTGACATTTTGCCTTACATGAAGTTATACTTTGCAAATATGACATGGTATTTTGCAAGGCGAAGCTGCAAGGAGGCAGAAGAATATGCCTTTCCCTGAAGAGGTCTAATTCTTTGGGGATATTGTTTGTTCACTGGCACATGAAAAATCTAATTCACACACACTCTCAGGGATGTTACATTGGAATGACCATGGGGGCTCTCAAACTCCTTCTCTAGCACTTAATACCTCCTCTCTACCCGCTTGACTGTTGGAAGAATAGTGGCAGGTGTTTGCAATAGTCCCTTTGCAGAGTCAAAATATTCCTTATTAATAGGGAGCACTATCCCAGGTGAAGTAGAACAATTGGGTATCAAAATATTTGAGAGACTTTTCTTGGATTATTAATATCTCAATATCCAGGGTGTCTCAGATCTGTAGTTTCTGCAAAGATTTGAAATCATCCCATTCCAGTACCAGAGCTGAAACTACTGTCTTTCCTTAGGGAGCAAAGCATGATGCTACTGTTCCTTCTGTGCTACTTCACCATGAGCCGGCTGATTGTCATCTCTCTCTTCAGCATGAGCAGCCTAGCCAATTGGCTGAAGGTGAATGGGATCTCTCCTACTTTCTCTGCAGCTAGGAAGGGGATTAATTTCAGGGCATGGGAAAGTGTTCCTAAAAAGCCCAATAGGGCCAGGACAACAGCCTATTGTACTGACACAGATGTACTAGGTGGGGTGACCATCCACTACTATGCATGCTGAGCTTGTGACTGAGTTCTAAAGAGGGAGCATCTGCTACTTTCTACAAGGTCCCATCCCAATCTTATTGGAGCCGATTCCCTACTCAATGCCAGAAAAAAAGGCATAGCTCAATGATGGCAAAAAAGAGGATCTGTCCCAAGAGGCAGTGTTAAGGCATAAAATGACCTTGGTACCAAAATGATGGCATATGCCAATGAAGAAGTCATCTCTGGCCGAGATGTAGATTACCACTATATGCTCTGGTACTGTGATGGATTAACTGGCATCAATGTCAGCATCTGTAATGCTGGTAGCCCAGATGGTTGCCCAAGGTCAGCATCATGCTATGTTAAGCTGGCAGCAAGCTTGCACCCAACCTTGCAACATCAGCCCCTGATAAGACAGACAGTGCACTTTGTAAGTTTGTCTCTGGAGGGTGGTGAGTGCATGGAGCCATGCTTTTGCCCATCCTCCAAATGACCCGGCCTCTCGCCACTTGTTGTCCATCAGTGTTGCCAGTGCTGGAGTCTTTGGTGTTGAGTCTTTTTACAGAATTGATTTTTCCCTCAGTCCTACACCTCAGCATTGTACACCTGCTGTGGGGGCACTCACTTAGGACTACTTCTTCAACCCAATATCTTGCTTAAAGGCAGTCTCCTTGAAATCAAAGGTGACCCTTATTGTTTACTTTATGAAATGGAGATTGAAATTGTCATCTCTACCTGTGCCGGCAGGACACGAGTGGCAGATGGAGCACCAGGCTGATATGTGGATCTCTCTAGGCAAACAAACATCAACTATGGCCATCAATGAGTGGAGTAAAACTGTTGCAGAACATATAGGGCTTAAAGCCAGAGGGCTTTGAGTCCACCATGGGAAGTGGCGGTGATGCAAAGTGCCTAAAAGCGCTGTACAGAGGTTTGGGGTGGGGAGGGTTGTGTCTGTGTTTTAAAAAGTTTACAAACCAGTTAATCAAGGTTGAATAGGATTCTTTAAAGGTGGGTAGGGAATTGTTCTTCAAGAATAGCAAATACTGAGTGGTGACAGGTTGGACACTGCTCTTCTGTTTTCTTGCCACTTCAGGGCATATGTGGCCATTCTGACTTTATGCCTTTTGAGTGAGGGCACCACGACATGCTCTGCGCAGTTGTAGCCTCCAGGGGTGTTGCTATTACAACATTCCAAGCTTCCACACATCTGACACATACCCATCTAGAGGAGGATCTGCTCTGACACATATTCGAAGAAAAAAAGCTATTAGCAGTATTAGAAGCACGTCCCCATCTGAACAAAGAAACAAACAACAGGACTATTTAGTTTAGAAAAGATCTGAACAGGGTACATGGAGCAGTTATATAAAATGGTATAGAGAAAGCGTATTTGTCAGTTTCCATGTAGTCTTAGAATATGAGACGGAGACATCCAGTGAACTTCAGAGAAGGAATTCAGGTTTTTTAAGGGCAGTATTTTCTAACAGCACTGTTAGTCTGTGGAACTAACTTTTACAATTTATTAGTGAGGCAAAGATTTAATAGGACTCAAAAGAATAAGGATATCCATTATTACACTAGTCAACATAAAATAATTACTTTTCCTCATTATAACCAAGTAGATCCACCATCACTATAGCTTCTAGCTATATGTGGCCATCATGGCAGCTTCAGATGTCCAAGTCAGTGCAGTCAAACAAAAAATCTACAACCATTATTTTCCTCTTTAAAATTGGCCAGATGTTGCTCTATGTGGCTTTCTACCCAAACTCCTTAGCCAACCTGCACAATGCACTTTCCTGCTGAATACACCCTAAACAAAAAGTTCTTTACAATGTACATTTCATGATTGCTGTAGAATGTAATGTAGGATATGTCTACATGGCAATCAAAAACCTGTGGCTGGGCTGTGCCAACTGACTCAGACGTATAGGGCTTGGGTTGTTTATTGCAGAGCACGTTTGAGCTCAGGCAGAAGTCCAAGGGTCCCACCTCACAGGGTCCTAGAGCCTGCCCCCGAGCTCAAATGTCTACACCACAATTAAATTGCCCCTTATTCTAAACCCAAATCTGCTGGCACAGCCCAGCCATGGGTTTTGATTGCATTACAGACATACCCGCAGACTCCTCTAAGTTCCAGAAGACTTGGGGAAACAGACTTATATGGATTGTATTGGCTTTAACATTAAACATTTAATCACAGTTGATTTGCAAATAAGCATCAATAACCCCACCTCACAACCATTAGCATAATACGGTCATGTTTTATTGAAATTCACAATGTAATATTCTTGTTATTTTAAGTAACACCGAGGTTTATAAATCACTGTTTTCATTGTGCTCACTGCCCTTTATTGACTTTGAGACTATTTTAATAGCAGTAGTTAAAATTTTAAATGCCACAATCATTGAGAAAAATTTAAGATGTGCGAGACAGAAGCAAATGATTCTTATGTGGCTTCCATCCCCTACCTGTTTTGAAAAAATGATTTTAGAAAATAATTGTGTCAGAAATCTAATTAACAAAAGCACAAGCAACCTGAAGCTGAATAAAATACTTCATGACCGTAGGTATACAGTATCCTATTGACAACAGGGAAACGTCAACAGACAATCTTTAAAAAAAAAAAAGGCACTTGACGCAAAACAAAGCTATTTACAGTATTTGGACAGTGATATTGGAAGCCTCCATATTTGGGTCCTCTATGAGATACTTGAAAGGAGCCTGGTTTTCAGAAGTGATGAGCTTCCAAGACCCTCCACAAACTAGGCTCTTTTAAGGAGTTTTATACATTTTGTTAAACTGTTTGCTGATACTATTAAAAAGGATTATTCAAGTCAAGAAAGGGTTAACAGCAAAAAAATAAGTGACAGCAACAGCATACAGTCAGAGGTGGCTTTTGGAGTATGCGAAGCAGGCACACTCCCAGGGCCCCGAGCAGTAAGGGGCCCCGTCACCTGCTTTGCCTACCCCAAAAGCCACATCTGTCTTGGTTGGCTGCAGGAGGTGGAGCTTGCCCCCGGGGCTGTGGCAGCTGGCCCAAAGGTGGGGGGGGAAGGGGTCCAGGGCTGGAGGAGAGTCTGGGTCGGCAGCGAGGCCACAGGGGGAAGCGGGGGCTGCAGGATCCTATATGGGGCCCCTAAATGGGCCTTTGTCTAGGACCCCCAATAGCTAAAGACCGCCTCTGCATACAGTTTCCACATAAAATCCTCCATGTAGACAAAAATTATATGAAGTTAGAGGGAACAACATTGGAAGTTCAGACAAACATTTCCATAAATCTTGAGCTTCTTCTGCACTATCATTAAAAATAACATAGCCTTCACTCCAATGATGCTGCCAGCTACAGAGAAGATATTTTATGTTTGGGTCCCTGAGAACGAATCTTCATAATTCATTACAAGTCATCAGATTGTATTAAGTCTTCTCTCTCTCAGCAGAGCCAAAGAACTACCCATTAAAGTCTCACCATAGTGGCATTATAGGAATACTGCTGGTTTTACTGAAATTTAAGAATCCTCCAGAATGGAATAAAAAACTATTTAAAATACAAAGCTAATGCCATTAACAATGCAGCAGGACAGATGAAGTGCCCTAGTTGGATTTGAAGGAGATGCAAGTGCCCATCTTTTAGGGAGTTCTTGGGGGATTGTTACTATTACCAATCTGTCAGTGTTAATATCCTTCATAGCCTGTCCATTCTAACTCCATAGCAATTGTATTGAGAGACTTTATACGGCTCTGTTCCAGAATTTCAGAACCCTACCACTGAAGCTAAAGGAGTAACTAATAGCTGTGAGTCATATAGGAACTATGACAGATGAGGGTTTGAGATTCCCGCCAGTAGAGAACAGAGATATACACCTAAGCAGTAGCCAGTTTCTTTATCCTCCCCCATGTTTTTCTTAAATGATCAACATAATTCAGTGAAAAGGAAATATTAACCTGGTTTATGTAGTTAAAATAAAATCTTATGCTTAAACTTGTAGCAATGTAACTTTTTGAACATGTAACTAAAAGCACATGGTTATCAAAACATGTATTGCAGGAAAAAATACACAATCATTGGCTTCTCCATGTGAACAGAGTGGCAAGTTACTTAAAAATAATATATCACAGCACTTTGCTAATATTTACTATATTTCTATTAGTTTTCCATTTAAAAAATTTCAAGATTTTAGCCTTACTCAGATTCAAAATTCTGTCCTTATAATTGTTTTACATAGCACTTTTTTATGCCCAGATTCAGCAAAATACTTGACTGTGTGCTTAACATTTAGCATACAGGTAAGCTCACTGATTTTAATGAAATTTTTCAGACAAAGTTGCATCCAAACTAAGTACCTCATTGAATCCTCTCATTTAAGCTTGGTGATGTATTCTGAGACTAAAAGTTAATTTATCTAAAGAAAATAAGTCGTTAAGCACAGAAATGTACCATCTTATTGTCCCCTCAGTTAATACGATCAGTCAATGTGTCTGCAAAAAAAATTCTAAATCCAATTCTCCATTGGAGTACTAAATGCAAATTCAGTCCTGCTTTTCAAATCTGTTCTTCATGAGTGGAACTTAAATTCACATGGAAGTCAAAAGGGCAAACTGGTATATATTTTATGTATTTATTTTTGTACATACATGAACCTCCAACAGAAACAGTTTAGAAAGTTAGAGAGGGTTGATTAGCTGAAATGAAAAACAGGAGCTGAATTTCTGTGTACCATACTTAATTGCTCTTATGAGATTTCAAATAAAAATACTTTTTTAAAAAATTCTTCATGGATTTCTGAAGTATTTTTAACCTTCATCCGTCCCCCTCACTGAATGAAATGAGTCTACAACCCATAATGCTCTTGCTGCAAGTTTACGACTTATCTCCAAATACACGTCAATGCACTTACAGAGAGTGAATAATGCCAATCTAAATGTATGACATTTCAGCAAATTTCAAAGCTGATTCTAGTATCTTCTAGTTTTAATTTGCCATTCCATGTCACTAAGATATTTTAAGAGAGATTTGTTTTTAAGATACCTGGCAAAACTTCACTCATCTCTAACATCATCACAAAATGCTGGCAAGATTGAAGTATTTCAAAATTTACAAGGTTTAAGCTCCCAGGGGTTTGACTTCACCCAGAGCTAAATGGTTGTAAGACAGAAAGAGCAAACAAGAGGAATGATATCTAATGGAGTCTTTTGAGATTTGATGTTAGCTGCATCATATCATGGAAAAGAAAGCCAGATGACTTGTACTTCAAAAGTTTGAGATGAATGTCTTAGAGGCAGAAATAATTTCTGTGGTTTTGTCAGGTTTCAGACAAGTTCTATAAACCACAACTGAAGATACACATTGGTTACAGAGGTTTGGAGGGAAGGAGGTGGGGGGGGAGGGGGAAATCTAAGGTTATGCAAACAAAATAAGTCAGTGAAATATTGTGTAGTATATATGGGCACACAGCATGGACCAGGAATGTGATAGTCCCGTCCATGTCATGCATGTGCCACAGTAGCCCTATGAAGATGTTGACAGTTTGAAAGAACTCAAGGAATGGAAAAAATAAATTTAAAAAAAGTTAGATCTTGTTGGGGTAAAATTGAAAAGAAATACATATTTCTAGCTTGGCTAAATGATAAAGGAAGCCAGTAGCAGCTCTGGTTGCATGTGGATATCAGTACTTTGATCTCATGTTCTGCTGCATGCATACTGCCAACAAAAACTACACAACCTACAAATACTTTGACGTGTGCACTTTGTGCCTGCTTGCTGCAAACCTCCTAGTGGCTCAAACTTTGAGTTGCAAGCACTCACTACGCAGCTCTTGAACAAGATACACCTAATCTTTGCAGAAAGTTTGCAGATAATTTTGAATTATGAATAAATGCAAGAAAATTTCCATATAAGTACACACACACACGTTTGCCAACAGAAAGAGGCAAAATACATATAATGAAGTGCTCATTGTGAATTATAGACCCATAGAAAAACATGGACGCTCTCCATAAACAAACATGGAAAAAGAAATGAATTATGAGAACCAAAACTGTACAGTGATTTGAATGGTGGGCTAAAGGAGGCATAATTAGAATAAAAGGGACCAAATTCTGCAAAGCGGAATTTTGACTGAAAATAAAGAATAATTTAACAAGGAGTCAAATTACCTGCTGGCACCCAATGTATTAGGCTGTGGAATAGTACACCTTCCTCCCTGACATGGTCCCCAAATTCAGGAAATAAAAAAGAAAACTTCTCATTCAATATATTTAAAACCGGAGTGAAAAAAGCTCTGGAAGATCTAGAACATTCTCGCTTGGGCAGAAGAATGGTCTAGATAGAATGAATCAGGAGGTTTCCTCCAACTCCCTTGTCTGTTAGTTTATCATCATTATGGTATCCTAAAAGATTAAAGGCATCAGCTGAGGTCAATGGAAATACCTCCACTGAGGATCATGTCTGCACCTGTTGTTAATTAGCATAAGTCCACTAAAGTCAATGGAGCAACATTATCTTAAATCTACCTGGGGTTCTGACTGTACTTTTTTAGAATTACCTTTCACCGTCTTGACACAAAAGCAAACTACAGATATCCGCAGACTGCTGCAGCTTGGTAAGTCCTACGACATGTGCCTGTATAATTATAGTAGAATCTATGTATACTTCACCACAAAAATAGGCAGAAATATGAATCCCACAATGGCAGCAATAATTTTATTTAATCATTGCAATTAACTAAATAACACCGTCTTTTTTAATATTCAAGTAGGCTTCAAGTACTTTTCAAATATACTTTCTTAAGCAAATTTCTCTATCAAAAAGAACCCTACCTTCAAGCACAAGAATTAACAGCTCATCTCTTCAGTGACCCTTTTGTTGAATGCAGGGATAACAGAGCTGACATGAAGCCAAAGGAATAAAAATGCTACTTTTCCAACACTCTGCCTGCAGACATATTTCCTCATCTGTCACAACAGATAGTTTCCTTTGAAAGTGAAAACAACCCACTCACAAGGGCTTATTACACATGCAGAGATCTTAGGTAGAGTGCAGAAGAGAAACCATGAAATTCAAGATGAAATAGGGGGAGAGGCAGCACTCAGTGGATTTCAAAACATATGATTTAATGATTAAGAAAATCCTTCAGACAGGAAACACTGCTTGAGTAAGTATGTGACTGTTCAGATGATACCAGGATTCAGTGACACATTTTGACGTTATTTTGATTTATCATATGCATAATTTAGTTCCAGTAACTGTAACATGGGTGCAAGTAAATATCAATGAAATGCAAGTTTAAGAGAGCTATTACTAAACTCACATACACTAGAGACTTTTGAACCCGCATTATTTCTTTATTTATTTACTACAGCCTAATTACCTTATTTCTATTGACAAAAATCTGATTGTATTATAACCTATTATACAGGCAGATGTAGAACTCCACTCTTTTTGGTCTTTGGTACCTCTATATATAGACCACTAGCCAATCTAAAAAAATTTTCAACCCCACAAGTTCTCTTTCTAAATGTTAAGGTTAAATGCTAGGGAGGTAGGCAGCCTACCTAATGCAAGGACAACTTCAAGTTTCTTTCCTTAATGAAATACAAAAGGTAGTAGCACAGATAACTGGACTCAGAGTCTCTTGGGTAAGTAATTGGCAAGCATGCATTGGACAATGAGATATTTTGTTTGTTAGGAATTCTTCAAAGAGTTACACAACGATAATAGAATGAGAGTGTTTCTTGGCCAATTTATATGCAGGGGTTGATGTAATTTTTCAGATCAGGTTCTCCAATCAGTGCTAGCAGAAATTGTTTGGTACTCAGATATCAGACGTCACATTTGCGCCCCCTCCCACCTCATGCCATCCTTCTAATGCCGCAGGGACAAGAGGTGTTCCAGCCGCACCCACCTTGGGGAAGGGGATCTGTACCTGCAGGTGGAGACATGAGGCTGGGGGGACACAAATCCCCCCCGCACTTTCCCTCCCCTGCAGTTACCCAGTATGCAGCAGCTGCTGGTCCCCTACAGCAGCCCTGCAGCCTTGCTCTGGCTAAGACAGGGCAGCCTCAGCAACATCATCACCCCCTGCTTGGGCATGACTCAGCATCTCTTTTATAGTGGCTGCGGGCTGGGTATTAAATACCGCCCTCGGCCTCGAACATGGACAGGCCTTAGGGTTTATACCAGGGGCGTCGCTAGTGCCGAGCACAGGGGGCACAAGCCCAGAGTGCCCAAACCAGGGCCCCGAGTCAGCAACGCCAGCACAAAGAGGTGCACTGGCTCTTTTTAAATCTCCTGCTCTGCAGCATGTAGCTGAGGCAGGTGGTGCAGAGCAGGAGAAGAGGAGGAAAAGTTAAATCCCTCCTTTCAGGTAGGTGGCAGGAGGCAGAAGTGGCTGGGCCTAGCCCGGATGTGTGGGGGGAGGAGGCTGGTCACGGCATCTGACACCAGCCAGGGACTGGCGGGGCCAAAACCAGGAACTGGCCTGGGACCCAGGACCTGGGACCAGCAGGGCCGAAGGCTGACGATGGGGGCCGCCGGGGTCCAGATCCGGCCTTGGAGCTGGAGACAAGGGCTGGATCCAGATACGGCCTGGGGTCAGTGGTGGCAGCAGGTGCTGGCGGCTGGATCCAGTCCAGGAGCCGGGCCACCAGCAGCAGGAGCTGGGATTGCAGTAGGGGGTTGTGGTTTCAGGCAGGGTGGGTGAGCCTGGGGCTGTCAGGTATGCTGGTACACAGGTGAGCCTTTGAGGGAAGTTTTCAGTACGCTTTTTGAAAGGTTAGGTTCTCACTTCTGTTAATCCGTTTATATGCTATTCATCAGCATTTCCTGTTTATCTTTCCTGCTTTTCTTCTTTTTCCATATCATGCTCTCTCTTCTTCAGTGCCTACACCAGTGGTTCTCAACCACTATGGCAGGACACATTACTTGTTGCCACACAGTGGTAAGTGTGTCACAGAGAACCGGGGCAATGGCTGGATTTGGCCTCGGGGGAGGACTGGTATGTCCTGTGGGGTCGCAATATGCCGTCAAGTGTGTCACGACCCACAAAAGGTTGAGAACCACTGGCGTACACAATCACATGTATGTTGTTGGATTGAAGCACTGTCCTACAGTCCAGTCATCCATATTACTGCTTTCAATTGGTTAACTCATTTACTTACTGCAAACAGTAAGTGGACAGGGGTTTCTTCATTATATTAAATTGCTGGTGTTTATTAAGAGAAAAGTTTGTTTCTTTTTGATAAAATCACATGAAATGCTGTGCACGCTACATTTTATGTAATTAAAAAGTAAAGGTTTTGTTTTTTTTAAAGTGTGATTGATCATTTGGATCCAAAAATATTAGAAGGGGAAATTGTCAGTCTCTCAAATTTGATTTTTAGGTTTGAGAATTAGTTCGCTGAAGAAACCATTCAAATCAGTGCTGTGCTATTATAAAAACCAGACTTTCCCAAAGGGATAAAGAGCTGGGAATATAACTTCATCCTTACATGATCTATCTGTGACACTCGCCATCCTAGCCAACATCAGGGACTGAACAACTAGAAGTCTCCTAAACTGTCAGCTGAAATAGACAGGAACCTTTGGGGGATCAGGCACAGAGGGAGATGCATAACACATTAACCAGTGGGTTGCGTCCTTCCTCTGGAGAGAGGGAATTCATCCTGAGCATCTAAGAGATAAAACAGTTGAAATCCAAGACAAATCCCCACTTATATGATGGGTGCCTTTCTTGGCCAACACACCGGGGATTGAACCAGAGACTTCCATAGTTAAACACATGTCTTTTATGCTGAATTTTACCCATCCTATGACTTCAGAACAGATAATTTAAAGGAAAAATTCCAAACATCAGGGGTAACTGAGGAAACATTTTTCTGGTTGAAAAATTTTAAAAGAAATAAAATAAAAAGGGCTTGAAGTCAGAAATTCCTCCTTTGAGGTGTATTCTATGGGGAAATGGCAAGGTAGTTTAAGGCGCATGAAGCAGATAAGATTAAAGTGCTACGTGATAAGTAAATTTATAACCTTTTTATATTTAGGGGAAGTTCCCTGCACACCCTCCCACATTTAAAAGACATGTTGATCAATAAACCTTTCCATTTTGTTAAACAGGGTTTCATTTCTACTCTCAAAATAAATGTTGAAATAAATTTGGAAATAAGTATTAACTAGAATTGAAATGTATAAGTATATAAATTAAATAGGAAGTGGAATATATATATCTAGAAATTTTAGTACCAACTGCTCGCTTTTCTACATTTCTATTTTCCCAACTGCCTCTATCAGTGCAAGCACTGTATCTTTCCAGACACAGCTAATGCATTATGCAGTTCCTAATTATCATGGATTTATTTTTTATTCCAAAACTAATACGAGACATAAAAATAAATCCTTCCTGTCTCATTCTCAAAGGAATTGCATGAAAACTGGTTTAGGCTTCGGTATTACTGCTTCCAAAACAAGCCTCAGAATGAAATACAGCTAAATACTAATATTTAAAAATATAGGGATAAATTATCAAAATTACAATCTGACCTGACTAAGGAATAGCACAAAGATGCATTGCCTTGTGAGCAGATCAAGGATGGAGTAGTGACTGACAGTGCCCTCTACATTCAGGATGGAAGTCTCTATAAAGTTCAAAGTAGTTTCACTCTATTTGTAAAATTTGATGTTTTGACGTAAAAGGAAAAGCTACAAAATTTATGCTCAATTATTCTGAGATATTCCAGTCGATACCAGTAGCAGTTTTACTACCCCTGCTGTGCTGGTTCAGGAGTATTAGCTCACAGAGTGCGAAGAAAACCAAGGCATGTTATACTCCATAACTCTATATGACACCTGCATATATGGGAAATACCAGCTCCAGAGAGGTTGCTGTCCTTCCCCATGATAGGCTCTATACTATGTTGCTATGCCATAGAGAGGAATAAGGATTCCCTTGCCATTCTGTCTGGGTATGCACGGGCAAGACACCATTTTGCTCATAGCGTATCCTTCTGTATGCAAAAACTGATTTAATAGATTGAAACAAATACATAGGAATTTGCAGCTATCTTCTACAGCAAACATGAAACTTTACAAAAACAGAAAGACAGCACAGAGCTTCCGTTGTTCTATTAAGCATGAAATGGATTTTTAACATTAACCACCTACACATATCAGACGCACTCCTGAAGCCAAAAAGCAAAGGGATTCTGGGATCTAGTTCCAAAGCCTTGCCCTGCACTACATGAATGGACTGTTGGTGGTTGTGAAGGTAGAAACAAGCCAGGATTTCCACAGAGCATTCATGTTGGACCTGATCCACAGCCTGAAATCAATGGGTGTGTTTCCATTAACTTTCAAGAACTTACCCAGCTAACACATTTTGCAATACCTCATGAGTTTGCATGGGTTTCCATTGACTTTCATGAACTTACCCAGCTAACATATTTTGTGACACCTGATGGGTTTGCTTGTGCAACACCAAAGTCAATAGGAGTTTTGCCACCAATTTCAGTGGGAACAAGACAGTCTCATGTTTCTGGGGCCTGCCCAGTTTCAATTTGGTAAATCCCCACCTCCTCCAGAATCCCTGTAAGAGTCATGTGTGTCCATGAACTTTGTGTGGTCTCTCTCTTTTCCCATTAAAGAAACGAGTTCAATGCAATGAATAGCGAAAGAAGAAACTATAACAAAGAAGGAATCAGGAGAAGTTTCTTGAGCTGCTACTATGCTGGTCAATTGCTCTCTACATTGGAACTCACAAAAGTTATCAGGAGAGCAACCTCAATAGAGGATGGGCTAAGAAGATACAGTATCTATACAAGGACACAGATTCACGGGGAGTGCATGCAGATTCTTTACTGGAGCAGAAGCAAGAGGTGCTATGAATGCACTTTTCTTAGCCCTCTTAGCCATTCTACTCTGTGTGTGTGTGCGCATGTGCACCTGCATGTACACAATTTCATTTGAATCATAGTAAGGCCATATTACCAGGAGTCACTGCTGAAATCATGGTCTCAGGGAATGTGTATCTGCTTGATGATGGCATTAGTCTCGCACCATGCACAAAGTGTCATGGTTTGGGAGTGCCTGGTTTGGCTAGTCCACAGTATCTCCATTGCAGGGACAAAGTTAATAGTAATAGTTTTGTGGCATGATGAGTTACTGCAACAGTGGTGGACCTAATATTGAAGAGTTGGAACTGCAACTTGATTCTAGTACTCAGTGACGTCATCACAGCTGATGTGGACTACAGAGGCTACAGTAGGGTAACTTCACAGCTTGATAGTGCTGAAGGATCAGGGTCATCAACACTGGCTTTATACAGAGAATGATATAGGTTGCTTAGCCATTTCCAAGAATGCAAAACCAAATTCCTTCCTATTATGTTTCGTTTTGAATATGGTCCAACCCCAAAATGTGCTAGGTGCTTTCCAAGTCACAGTCTCTCCCTCCAAAGAGTGAGCAGTCTAAGCAATCTGTATAACTAATAACGAACTGCAGCTGACACAGTACCTCATATCAAACAAGGCTCAGAGCAATTCAGTACACTGGAACCCACTTTTAGCAAGGTCATTTTGTTGAGGAATAAACTCTCCATGGACCCAAACTGAAGGAGGTGGTGCATACTAATAGGAACTGTGGAGGAGATAGTCCATGAGGCAACTTCTCTACTGCTGTGGCTTATGTGGCGAAGAGTCCCTGAGCTCCTCTTATTAAACGAACTATGACTCATTTTTGCTTCATTACTTTGCAAGTGTCGCTGTAGTTCTGATCACAGAATTCTTTTTATTGCTTATTCACTTTACTCTCCTCCATTCAGATATACTTTTAAATATAGCAGATACAGTTAAGTTATTCTATATTCCAAACCATTTTGCCGGAGCAATCATATAAGAGTGCAGAGGCCTGCTTCATGTTTCCATTTCTCTCAGTACCAGCCAGCAATACCCATATCATTAACTAAGGCATTTTTGTCATAAACAGCCATAACAATACCAGTTAGTAATTTCCATCTTGACTCCAGAAATAAGTTTTAAAAGATTTCACATGAAAGAAAAAGTTATTAGATATTACACTATATATTACACTTGTATCCCATTCCTGTTCTATTACCTGCTATATACTTCAGGCTCCTAAGATTCATCAGAAGGACCAAAATATTCTTTACATAATACAATATTTTATATTTCAATGCATCTGAGTGTTCATGTTACAATGACCTGCTAGTTGCTTGCTGCTTAGAGTTTTTCTGCATCCTGGGCTGATAGTTCTCCCTCAGTTACATCTCCTTGGTAAATTAGGGAATAGGAAATAAAATCAGATATTTAGTTCCTTGGCGCACACAGAGAATTTCTCGCCATCAACTCCACAAAAAATCCAACGAACAGAAGGGCCAAGCACAGCCAAATACTGTTTTATGTTGTTTATGCCACATTTCTCTTGCTGTTAACATCCTATAACCTTAATCCAGAACATAAAGACTTCTAATTTTCAACCACAAAGTAATGCCAAACCTCGCACAATAGTCAATCATCATTAACGTTATCATTTATTTCACGATATTTCTCCCTCCTACCCTGAAAACTCTGTAGGTGCTGTATTCAATTATCTAGCTAAATGCATGAGAAATCACTGCAGCCTCTCTTGTAAAAATACATTTTTTCAGTGCTTCTGTTATAAGTGCTGTCTAGAGATACACCAAACTGTGTTGCATTACCTGTTGGCAGTTTCAAGGTAGACTGCCTGAGGGGTATAGAAAAGAGTCTGAGATGACAGAGGGGGGGAATTAAATTGGTACCTAGGTCTGACTGACAGAAATAGATATCATGAAGCAAGCAGCAGGTGAAGAAAAGAATAACCTTGGGCAGCTATAAACTTCATTTAAAGAATATTGGTTGGAAACTTTTGGAAAAGGGGTCTGACAAGAAGCATGATCTAATATCTCTCTAACTTGCCAAATGACCACCCACAAATAAGAAAAGTGTGAGTTTATTCCTCCATATATAAACATGTTCATACTGATGCCATTGGTATGTGCATTCTATAAAGAGTCTGGCTAATTACAGAAGAGCTAGCGAGTTATTTTCTTTTTAATGTGTTAGTTTCAGTGTAAAATCTTGTAAAAGATACTTTACCTACTATGATAGTCATGGCTCTAATCGATTTTATCAAAATGGAACACCCAGTAAATGAGATACTCAATAAACCTGTAAGAAACATCCTTACCTTGACAAATCAGTGATTTATAGTTTTGGTGCATCAATATTCCTGCTGCCTCCCAGTCCCAAACACCCCCTCAGGCTTGAGGTCACACTGCAGGCATCCTGCCTCAGTTTCTCCATTTCTCAGGGCTCTCGATCAAACTAGTATAACAAACTTTTCTCTGGTATAGCACATAACTTCTGGGCACTGGGATCATTAACCTCAATTAAATTCCAAAATACAGTTCTCAAAAAACTCCCATCCTTATCACATGCATACTCACCATACCTTCCCTAAGTGGGTCTCCCAGGCATCCCACAACCCTTTTCCCTGAAGACTCAGCATTCCCTCTGGAGCTTCATAGGTCTCAGTAAATTCCATCTTTTCTCTACATCTTCTTGATGCTCTTTAAAGGGGAATCAGTTCCCATGTACCAGCTGCTTCTACTAATTAAACCCCACACACCAACCCAGGTGTGGCAGGCAGGGCTAATTGTATGGGGCTGCTCAGCTCAAGATCTCTGGCCCTGAGAGGGACAGAACAGCCAATTACATAGTAATAGTTTTAAAACAAACAAAATGTCATGATGTGTGGGATGAGACACTGAAGGGGTGCAAGATCTTATTAATGTGTGTGTACATATGCATACCAGGGCTGGATCACCACAGGGGTTGAAGTCCCAGGCCCCCGCCTAAAAAGGGGGCCCTGCGACCCAGCACCTATGGCCCTTGCATGGTCCGGGTGGCCCCCACAGCCCCGGCAGAGACTGGGGGGTGCTGGGGAGAGCTCTGCTAGCGCGGGGGGGGGGGGGGGGGCCCTGAAGCCAGAGGCGAGATCCCAAAGCACTCTCACCCCGCCCCTGGGCCAACTGGTCCATCCCAGGGGGGAGGGTGGAGTGGGCCAGGCCGGCACATGTTCCCTCCACTCCGGATAGGGGTGTGGCAGCAGCCAGCCCTGACCCCAGGGGCAGACCAGCCAGTCTGGGGCCAGTGGAGAGCAGCCTCTGGCTCCAGGACCTCCATAGCACTGGCCAACCCGCAGGCTGCCATGGTGGAGAGCTGAGGTCCCAGGCGGGGGAGGAGGTATAGTTGTGGCAGCCCAGGGACCCCAAGGCCCTTAATCCAGCCCTGATGCACACCAGAGCAATTGCATGTGAAAATAATGCAATACTTGTAAGCATAGTCTATGACCAAATCAACTATCAAGTATCTACTGTGGTAAGCCACTTTAGCTTAGCATCTCCAGATTTACCTCATGGTAGGGAGCTGCTGAGCTATGAAGTGTCAAGAGCACTCATCAGCTAACAGTTGCTTGTAGCAGCTTGAGCTTGCGCAAAAAAACGACCACATCAATGTTAAAAGTAAAATGCTCCTACTGGTATCAGTCTTATTTATTTTGCTCATGAAAATAGCTCTAGCAAAATAATCTAGTTTCTGATCAAACCCAAAGTCTAATTAAATAGCAGACTTATCTGAAGCAGTTCAATAATCTGTTCTTTTTTAGTTCTTCAGCAGTAATTTAAAAGTCAGGAAGTCACAGATAATTGAGCTGAATATTCAATTTTTTCCTCAAGATAAAACACATTTCTCCATTACTGGGCTTCCTATTTTCCCCTATGATTTCTAAACACTTAATGAACACTATCTTTTATCACTGTAGCACTGGAAAAGGAAATATTGACTTTTTTTTTTCTTTACAGCCACACCACCTGCAGACTTTTTAAAATGCTTTAATTATCTAAGTACTTTAAGACAAGACAGTGCAATGAAATATGAGATTTCTGATATGTGGTTCTCAGTGTAGGTCTGCACTGAAAAATTGTAATATGAAAATTTTAATAGTTTCTGCACCGTGCTATATGCAATATCTAAGTTGCCATATTTTAAGTAACCAATTGTGAATGAGAAAGATCTAAATATATCATGCCAATTGAATTACCAGACTCATTTTGTTGTAATTTTATAAGTAATTATCTTTATTCTCTTGGATGTATAAATTTGTTACTGGAAGAGAATATTTGACCAATGACAGATTATAAAATAAATTGTTCATAGTGACTCAGTTCAAGCAATAATTGTTGTCTTACTTGATCTCTTTTTTATATGTGGCAGCTAATCATATGCATGAGTTTTTCATTGCCTTAGGGCTGCTTGAAGCACTTCTGCAGTTGGAAGAAAAAAAAAAAAGTCCTCCTTTCTCTAACCACCAATTGTGCCCGTAATAGACAGAGGACAGATTAACTGGTGCAGCAGTCAGAACACAGTAGAAATGATTTTTTTTCCGTGTGACTTGATCGTCACATGATATTAAGTTTCTCATCAGCAGCTCCCAGAACAAGAGTGGAAAAAGGGGCAAGGTATTAGTCATTTGTCCCAGGATCAACTCACTACATATGGTGCCTCCTCCTGACAGCTGTGGGGATTAGCTCTTGCCAAGCATTGTACCCTCCTCTGGTATTCTCTCTTTCACCCTGTGACCCCCTTCCACTCCAGGAGCTGCAACTTCCTGTTCATGACTGGGCCCTCTGGCCAGATCACTAAGGTTCTGTCCTTTCAGGGAAATCAAAGTCCTTCCAGACCTGCTGTTCAGCTGGCATCTCCAATTCTCCATGCCACTTCCCAGTGGCTAGTAGAGAAACCCAGGCCCACTCTCTAAACTGGGTTCCAGTAAAGGGACCCTATAACAAGCAGCTACAGTCTATACAGCCCTATCCCTTGCTTTGTTTCCCTAAGCTACTTCCTACCTGCCTAGCTTCCCTCCTCTTTCTGGGTTTGCCAGTCCAAGCTTCCTCCTTCCAAGTAGTGACTGTAGATTATGTCCTTATAGCTATTTCTGCTCACAGCTCCTAGGCATTATACAGGTCCCTCCTGTTCCTGCCCTGCTAATCCCATTTCCAGTTAGAGGACTGCTCTCTGACTGTCTGCTTCTTCAGGTACAACCTGGGCCATTAATTGGCCTGCCTAGCCATTTAGGCCCATAGACTCTTAAGGTCAAAAGGAACCAATATCACCATCTTCTCTGAACCCCTACACAATGCAGGCCACAGAACCTCACCCACCCAGTCTTATAATAAACCTCCAAGCTCCAAGTTCTTCAATCCCTCCACGTGTGGGGTAGACACCAACACACACAAAATAGGAGTCTAACACAGAGAAAATGTAACCAAATGCAAAGAGTAAGAATGAAACCACTCATTCTATACACTGCAGCCCACTGACACTTACGCAAAAATAAACAGTAATAGAAGAAAGTATATGAAGAAATACCAGCTATAATGTTTTCATACTCATGAACGAGGTGGCAGGTCTGGACAAGTTAGGATTGGTCAGAGTTCATGGTGACATCCCTGAAGATGGTGATCTGGAAAATGCAAATTGCAAGTGTGTATGTGTACTCATGTGGGGACTGGGTAAAGGAGGAAGGCTAACTACCATACTAACTGCTGGTGAACAAAGCTCTCATGTTCCATATCAGCACAATTAGGGTAAGCTGGGAGCAAATATCCTTCCTGGTTTTCTGTTGCTCTCCAAGTGAAAGGAAAGGTAGGAAGACTTGAATTCCCTCTGTAGAAAGTGCTTTAGTCTAGTCTCTTTTCCAAACTTTGGATGCCTTATGTAGAAGTGAGGAACCTTAAAACTGAAACCAAGGACAAAAAGATCCACTCCGTGAAAATAAAAGATTCATCCATCAACACTCACTCTAGTAAGTGTTAACTCCAACTACTGGAAAGCCCTGATGGAGAAGATATAATTTTGCCCAAATTAATAGCATAGTGCTTTCCTAAGACAAATTTCAGATTTTCTTTAGAGTTCCTATATTTAGCAATTCATTCTTAGGATCGCATCAGTGCCCTCAGTCGTGTTTCTGTCAGAGAATGTCCAAACAGGTGGTCAAACGACCTTGCTGCACTTCAAATTTATTTTTTTCTCCTGGAACAATCTTCTCTATTGATAAAGTACCGATACACAGAAAATCATGTTTACCCGAATTTCTGCCAATCCATTTTATAGAGATTTCTTAAACTAATAAATGAAACAAAAGACAAGACAGGAAAAAAGAGACAGTAAAAGGGAAGGTGAAGGCTGCTCCATCTGGTGGCATCATGAGCTGGAGTGGTATCCAGCTGGTGGACACAATCAAATCACTTAAGGCAACTGTGCCTCAACTCCCAACACCTTAACTACACTGAGTATGCATGAGTTTTCCCACAGCTGAGAATTCAGCCAAGACAAATTCTAAAAATGTGAAAAAATTAAGTGAATGAACAATATAAAAACTGGGTATTTATGTGGGAGTTTATTCCAGGAAACATGGATACTTAGACCAAGAATACACAAAAGACACCATTTCTTATATAAAGACATTCAACAACAGTCAATTATTCCATTTTTTATTAGTAAAATATGCTGGTTAATTTGTTTTGCTGTACACTTTTTTTCAGCACAAAGATAAAAAGCAGAACTGAGGGCTAATGATGACTTAGTTTATATAAAACCCACAAAAGTAAGGCAAAGCACACTTCAAGATCAAGAAGGAAAGGAAGGACAGCACCATTCAGCCCACTGAAACACCTCCTTTCTACTGGAGCAACACATCAGGAATGAACACTGGTTTCCATGTCATAGGGCTTTCACTAATAAAAAGCAAAAGGAGATGTTATTTAGGAAAAGCATTCATAAATAAGTAGCCTGTTTCCAAGGTAATTTATACCAGTCACATTATATATGTATTATGTATAGAGAGAGGAAGGATTTCAGTGGTTAGAATATACATCCAGAACTTGAACCTGTTCCACTAGGGACTTCCTGGGTGACCCTGGCAAAGTCATTTAATCTCTTTGTGCCTCCATTCCACCATGTGTAAAATAGGGATAAACAATACTTTCCTATCATACAAGGGGGTTGTGAGTTTAAATATAAGATTGTGAGGTACTCAGAAACTTTAGTAATGGACTCCTCGTACGTACCTTAAATATAACAGCATGTTTATGCATACATATGTATAAACACACATGCTTTTTATATACAGAAGATTGGCAAATGTAAAAACCTAAATAGAATAGAATTACACCTAACACACTGGTAGTTTATAGTCTGACACACGACTTTCCAGGAAATTATACCATACTTCCATCTATAGCAACATTTAGTTTAAAATGTATTTCTTAAAAAGAAAATCTGACATTACCCTCAGACATGCATCTCCTTCTTGCCTGACTACCTTTATAGTCCCCCAAGGCATGTGGCGGCAGCTTCTTTGGATGGTGGTACTTTACTCTTCCCAGATCTTTGTCCATGTCACTCAGAATGAGTAATCAGTTCCCTCTCCTTCCTGTAGTCTCTGAAAAACAGGAGTCAATTACAAAAATTGCACACTCAGTTATATTTTTAAGTTAATAGAAATTACCTGTATTACAAAGCAATAATTAGCTTATTGGAATAGGTACAACCTGGTATGAAGTACCTCTCTCCAAATTAAAATAGATGAGGCAATAATAAATCAAAGACATTGAATGTATCAATACAAAATTAAATGTAATTGAAATCTCTAACTGATGCAAACAGCTAAGAAAAACAAACGACAAAGGAAGCAAAACAGATTGAGAATCTGCTTACCACTCATTTTGGAAAATGTTTTACAGGCTGCTGCATCCATCAGAAGATATCCTGCAGAAAACAGCTCTTCTTGTCAGCAAGGTGCTCCTCCAACTCTCTTCCACTTTACACCCCTGCCTCTCAAAGCTGGAAGGGGTTGGTTTAATTCCAGCGGGATGCACACCACTGTAGCTGGATCTTCATGCACCATATTAGTAAACTACACTTGAAAAACAAGGATCACAATTTGTAATGGTAGCCTAACACCATTATCCTTACACTAAATAAATGTCTTCTATTGTTTTGTGAACCTTGACTAAACACATGTGTATCTTACTTTATGCTATTTCTTCACATGTATGTTTTGTTTGCCATATGTCCAAACATATATGGTCAACAATATAGATAAAAGAATTTTAAAACAAGTGATGAAACAGCAAATACTTAGACTATAATATGACTGAAATCATACTTTTGCAAAACAATGTTTATCCCAAATTTAGTACAGTGCTGTCAGATTTTTGTGTAATGGGTGTGATTTTTTTTTTTTAACTAATTACATACTGATCTGCATTGCTGGTATTCCAATATAATAGCTTGTAAAACCATAATGCTAATGAGAAGTACTTTTGTTCCACTTTTCCTATAGCAGTATTTTATCCACTTCAATCATGAGAACTGCTGTTTCAATCCTCATGAATAAGGTAGTGCCCAATGTCCATTTGATTTCTATGCACATATCTTCAGTAAGTTCATAAAAGATGCTTCTCTTTGGTTTCCATTTCACTTTTTTCCATGTGCCTACAAATGGATTCCCTTCACCCACTCACACTGATTTATTTTGTTTCTATGTGACAGTTATGCATCAAATTTTTAGTGTAACAAGGCAAACTGTACAGGCTGACAACAATGAAAAAACACATCACATTTTCTTTCTTAATTTATGACGACGACTTGGGATAAGTTGAACAATTTTGTGGACATTTAAAAACACATATTGAGGAAGATTAGAATAATACACTATTTCACGCTTCATCAACAATCCCTCGGGGTTGAGGACAATCTCTTTCACAGGTTTTATTTTATGGGTTATTTGATGACTGAGGTGTCCGATCTTTGAGCTGCCTACTCATTGGCAATGTTGCAGATGGTGTTGGAAGGCTGAGTTGGGCTACAATTGCTGCATGACATTTGTCTGTCCTTTCTTTTCTGGCATTTTTCTGCAACCAGGGCAAAGTGATTTTCCCCAAAAATGGCCATTCCTTTTCTGAAAAGTCTTTACAAGTTAGATCAGTCTTGGGTGTCAATGCCAAAACTCTTGCTATTTGTCTTGATGTCAGGTGTCTTTCAAGCTTTTATATTGGTGAGCTGGGCATGAAGTAATTGTTTTGATAAACATGCAGCAGACACGTGCACATAATGTCCACTCCACCTCAGCTGGTGCTGGGTAATCAGGGCCTCCACACTGAACATGCTGGCATCCATGAGGACACTAAAATTAGTACAGCAATCCTCCCACTTCATGTTGAGGATCTTCCAGTGAAAGTGCTGGTGTTCCAAGTTTTTCAGGTGTCTTTTGTAGGTCACCCAAGTCTAGCAGCCATAGAGGAGAGTTGGGATTACCACCAATTTATAAACAAAGTCTAGTGCATATTCTGATGAACACCCAGCGAGACAGCAGAGGCGGCTTTTGGGGTAGGCGAAGCAGGCGGACGCCTAGGGCCCCAAGCAGCAAGGGGCCCCGTCGCCTGCTTCGCCTACCCCAAAAGCAGCATCTGCCTTGGTCAGCAGCAGGAGGAGGAGCTGGGCTCAGGGGGCCAGGACCATGGGGTGGGGAGCTGAGGCAGGAGGGAGGGCAGGGTGGCGATGGGGGGCTGGAGTAGGGGGAGTGGGGCCACAGAGGGGGCCCCCGGGGACCTATGGAGGGCCCCACAATGGGCCTTCGCCTAGGGCCCCCAATAGCCAAAGACCGCCTCTGCGAGACAGTCTGCCAAAGGCTGTTGAATCTTGACGTCTATATTTGCCCTATGTGAGAGCTGGCTGCCGAGATAGGCACTGTTCTACATTTACCAGGAAGCGACAGGTGTTGGCTTTCCAGTCAAGAACCTTCTAGTCAACCACCTGACTGAGCTCCCTGTCAGCATCAATGAGCAATGACACTCTACAGACAACTGGTCAATAAGTCATTTGCCACCATCATCAGTGTATAGGCACCAACAGTTGATGACAAAGAAGAACAGAAAGAATCTTTCTGCACTGATTTGTACAAAATTCTGTCATCCATCTCAAAAAAAAAGACAAGATAATCCTCTTAGGAGACTTGAATGCAAACGTTGACTGAAACTCAACATACGGCATAGAACCATTGGGATGGAAGGAATGGGCAAAACCAGTTCCAATGGCATCCTTCTACTCAGCAAATGTGCAGAGCCCGGCTCTGTGATCCCATTCAAACAAAACAACGTTCCATGCGGAAAGGGTGCCTCAACAGGGAAAGAAACACATTTTGTAACTGAAACAGTATGTAAGCAAATTAGCCATGTGATAGCCATTCCATTAAAACTAAATTCTATCCTATTATTTCCATACTCATGTTCATCAGTACGATTAAAAGAATGGTAGAAACATTTATTTTTTCCTTCTTGGAAAGAGTGAATATTAATAACTAATAGTGAAAATAAGAAGTTACAAACAATCCAATATAATTTTTGTCAGCTGTGCCATGTGTTTCTATATCCATTATTATACTCAAATATGGGGAAGTTATGGAATCTGGAACAGAACTGCTATAGCCTGTTGCACTGAAGGTTTCTGCTGCTACCTGAGTGAAAAACCTACTTCTAAAAAGTTGATCATTCCCTATAAGTTGCATTTTTGCAGGGTTTTTAATCCTTTCTCCTTTACAGTTGTTTTAATAACACCAAATAATATTAAAAATATACTGTTCCACACCATAAATGGTTATTGAAGCATTACATATTTTCATATTAAATAACCTATTTCTCAACTAAATTTATTAACATGAGCCCTTTAAAGGGTGAAGATGTACTAAAGGGCAGGGGCAGAAGATCTGACCCATAGTTCCTCCTGTTTTCTTCACTCTGAGGTACAGTGTATAGATCATTCTGCTCAAATTTGAAATCCTTTCTCCCATGCAGTTCTTACTCAATGCTATGTCCCAAAATACTCTGTAACCATTAAAACCAACCATACTACTTATCACAGAGGAAAAAGAAGCTATCCCTGAATAAATCAATTTATTTATCAATAGTGTAATTAATTATTTTCAGAACTGCCATTTGAATCAACATCCTGTGGATCCACATAAAAGTTGCATATTGAGCACTAGACATTACCCTAAGTGATATTTGATATAAAATGCACTGTGTAATTACTTCAAGTTTAGCAGCACAAATCAATAACTTGCTCATAGAAATTACATTCTTTGATCTAGGCTAAAGAAAATGTTATTTGAGTTAAGGCTTCTCCTTTATAGGAGAGCCTTTGTACTTCAGCAGAATGGATAATTCTTATCCCATAACTTATTCAAAAAATTTCACATCTTGTTGCAAACTTCCTGCAAACTAAATGGCAAAATTCTCAAATATATTGATTATTTTAATGTTTTCATATTTTTTTAGCAAATGAGACTTGATCTGAATCATGCACAATTCATGGCAAATAGTCAAAAGTCATACTCTATTACTCTGTTACCCAAGTCTTCTGTCACTCTAAAAGCTGAAGCTTCACAAATGGTACTGGATAACATCAGAGATGGTGTTACTACAAATCAGCAATAGCACCAGTTTAAGCTGGAATGCTATGAAATTTGCTTTTTGATGAAAATTTGAGAATTCAGATTTTCAGCCCCTTGAAACCAGTTTCCTTAGAAACTATTCACAGAAAGGGAACACAAAGGACAGTGTGAATACAGAGAAAGCTAATTCATTCCAAAATTAGAATGGATATGCACAGAAAAGTTTTTTTGCAGCAGGTCCTCAATCATTTACAGGGCATTCTCTGGCCACCAAGATATAGGGTGAGATCCTATAACCTGCTTTGATAATTTGAAAACCCAATTCTGATTAATCTCTAATGGGTACTGGACATCCAAATCTCTTAGATAAAATTATTGGCTGAGATTTTCAAAGTTAAGTACAAAAAACAATGGCTTCATTCATTCCCTGCAGATCCACATACAGAAAAGGCTCTCTCTGCTCACTGATCTTCCTCCTAACTCTGGTATGTTCTGCACTCCATTCATCCAGCTTTGCAGAAGCACCTCACAGGGTCCTGGTTTCTTGGATTTGAAGTAAATAGGGAGCTAGCTGTGCTCCACCAGAGTCTTGCCCCAACTACATGGGAAACCTAGCATAAGCTATGTCATTTCCTCTACTTAGTTTAAACCAGGGGCGTTGCTGGATAGCAAAAAGATCCAGGGCTGTGGCCCCCAGCCCACCCCTGCCCCCAAACCCCCACTCCAGCCCTCCTAACTCCCCAGCTTCCCCCATCTTCACTCCACTCCCCTTCAGCCCCCAAACCCCCTCCACACCTCCCCAGGCCCCTCTGTCCCTAGCCCCCACTCGTCCCCCAACCTCCTCCATCCCCCCACCTAGTCCGCCTCCAGCCATCCATAATCCCCTCCACCCCTCCCCAGCCCCCCACCAGTCTCCTTGTCCCCATGTCCCTTCCACCCCTCTCCAGGCCTCTAACTCCATCCATCCCTCCCCAGCTCCCCACCCAGTCTCCCTCCAGCTGCCCATAGTCCTCTCCACCGCTACCCAGCCCCTACCCAGTCTCCTTCTCCCCATGCCCCCTTCCACAGGCCACTAACTCCATCCATCCCTCCCCAGCCCCCCACGAAGTCCCCACTCCTGCCGTGCATAGTCCCCTCCACCACTACCCAGCCCCCAGCCACTCTCCTTGTCCCCTCCACCCCTCTCCAGGCCTCTAACCCAGCCACTCTCCTTGTCCCCTCCACCCCTCTCCAGGCCTCCTTCCAGCCCCTTCCCAGCCCCCTTACCTGGCCGGAGGCTCGGAGCTGCAGGGACGGCCGGCAGAGCTGCTTCTGGGCCAGGCCGCTCCCACCCTGAGCACGTTCTGTCTGAGCATACTCAGGGCGGGAGATTTGAATCTCCCCAGCCTGGCCGCAGCAGGAGTCTGTGGCTTCGCTGGGGCCCCTGGGTGGAACGCAGCGTTCCGCCTGGGTGCGCATGTGCCTGCTGGGGAAAATAGATTCGGGGCTCGGGCTTTTCTACCCGGGGCTGGCGCCCTGCCAGCCCGATGACAACGACGCCTCTGGTTTAAACCACCAGCTTCCTTAAGGAAATCTCCTGGGGCATACGGCCAGGAATTGGGGAGCTGGATAACAATACAGAGGCAATAGAGAGGCATGGCTATAAAAGCCCTTGTTAAGATTTGTGTAGAGAAATGTCTCAGTGAATCCATGAGTTTGGATTAAGACTTGCAGCATCTTCGGCAGGAGGTGTTAAAGATAGGAAAATTCTGCCTAACCAAAAATCAGAGGATATTGTACAAGATGCATCTTGTGGCATTTTCACTGACCATCACAAGTGGTTCTTATATGCAGCCCCTTATTAGCAATAAAGGAACACAAAGAAGGCACCAAGATTTCCATCCCAGTCAGTAAAAGGTGGCCGTGATATTCATCTGTCACAAAGGCTATTGATATAGTCTACTTATAGAACTTGGTTAACCTAATTATTAGAATGGGATGCATTAAATTTGATGCTAGTTGTAAAGGCAACATGACTAACTTCTGAACAAATACTGCAATTAATTACATTTAAATGAAATACAATGGCCAGCTTGTCCAGTGCAACCATAGTTCAATTTCTCATTGGGAAAGCTGCTGCAGCTCTTAAAGAAAAGGCTTATTTTGGGGAAGACTAAGGACAAATTATTAGGACTGCTCAGCAATAAATTTTATTTTTAAAACTACTGCTACTTTGTAGTTTACTGGGTTTGTTAATAGTGCCGTATAAGTAACTGGATTGTGAGTTACTGTCCCTGATGAGATCCTACAGAGGAAGAAAAAGTAACAGTCAGATCTCTGGTATCAAATTGTACAGGTTGACATTTTAACAAAACATTTTACCTTTTATATCTAAGTATTTATTTTTAGATTAACAACTTCAGGCCTGCGTAACTAATATAATACAACACATATTTCCACTCTTTGTAGTCTATGTGTACCCTGCATCAACATGGTCAGTTACTTTGTATATACTGTAGTCACTAACAGCTAGTCCTATTGAAATTAAAAATCTAATTTTAAGAATATTCCTTTAAAAAGCAGCCACGGAACAGAACCAAAACAGAGCTAGATCAAAATGCACAACTCTATACCCTAATATTCTACAGAAGAATCTTATTTTTCTATGAATATATATGGTTTTTAGCTTGTGTAAAGTGGCAATCTCTGGACATCACTAGTGTAGTTGGGTTACTGGTCATAAATTATATGAAATGCTATTACACTCCCCTTTTCCTGCACCTCAGATTAATTCTTGCTGAAAATTATAGGCCAGAGGTTAAGTCTTTTCAGGATCTTTTGGAAAGTATTACGGTCTTAAATTTTGTGTGCAGAAAGCTGAATGTAGATGTTAACAAGGTAGATGTTAACAGCAGCTTTCAGTTAGCTTCAAAGAGAGCATACCATCACGGCTGGCCTGATCATATACGCAACCTAAGCGGTCTCCTAGGGCGCCAGGCTTTAAGGGGTGCCAAGTTAGATGGAAGTGCATTTTTTAAAAAATGTATGTTACCATTTTTCTCTATATTGAATATGGAGGGGGGGAGCAGACGTCAAAGTCATAGTTTGCCCAGGGTGCCAAAAATCCTGCATACCATCAATTCATACTGAATAAATATTTAACACAGAAAAGTTGTAAACAATATTTAGAAAGCTTATGAATAACTTTTAAACAAATGCTATTATGTAGTAAAACTACTGGCGTTTCTTATACACACTTCCATCACTTTGCTGCTGTTGCATATATTTCAGTGTAAGGTTTTAACATCACATTTGCAGCTGTATTCAGCAGTTCTCAACCACTGTGCTGGGACACATTACTGTGTCGCCACACAGCAGTATGTGTGTCGCAGAGAGCCAGAGAGATGACTGGATTCGGACTGTGGGGGGGTGGGTTGCTGTGTCCTGTAGTAGGGTTATGATACACAACCAACCGTGTCGCGACCCACAAAAGATTAAGACCCACTTAGCACAGGGCTTGACAGAACCTGGGCATCAGGTCACCAAAGCAACTAAAAGTTGTAAGCTGGCAACTCGGAGCCAACAGGGTTTTTTTTGTTTGTTTGTTTAAAATAATTTAGGAGCTGGCTGTTTTATTTTTAGTTACTAGAGGGTGCTCCTCCTCCACATTTTCGCTGCAGAACTAGGCAGCCTAGGGAAAATACCACAGAGGATCATCCTCTGGTGACAATAAATAAATAAATAAATAAATAAATACATAAAATCGCCAGCTCCCTTAGGGATTCAGCACTGGTGAGGGAGTGAGGTTCGGGGGCAAAGGGTGTGTGAGCAGTCAGGTGCCTTTCCGCTATGACCTTCTTTCAAAGACGATTTTAGTCTCTATACTGAGGCCATAACATGCAGTATGGATTTTTGGATTTTTCAAAGCTTAAGATGGAAACACCATCTCTGTTCTTTTCCAGACTTTTCAGAGCCTTGCCAGCAAAGTCTGGGGAACCTTACAGCTAATCAGTATTCTAGCTGTCTCCTCAGTTTCTCGTGTAGCACGTATCCCAAGAGGTACAGGTATTGGGATCAACATATAAAATATCCCTTTCCCTAGATTTCTATGTGGCTCTCACTCTACAGGGTACTATCTTTTCCCCATAAGTCCATCTAAATCAGGTTACAATTTACAAACTCACCTCACTGATCTCTGCCGCCTGCTCTCTTTAACGTAGGCAGAATGCCAATTTAAAAAAGTTACACCATTGCCAAGTATAATTTTTATAGCCCCTGTAGCCTTTAGGGGTAACAAATACTCCCCTTCACAGTTCTCCATCTAGGTAAATACACTATGGTGGACTATAAATTAGCCTACAGTCTATAGATTTATAAATTACACAACACTAGTAAGTAAACTGAATTAGTACTCATTTGTATCCAGAATGGTACAGGTCATAGGAAACAGCCTTGAGAGCAGACATCTCTTTGGTCCTACATCAGTCACTCACGGAGTCCACAGAATTTTATTTGTCTGCAACTCCCATATTTGTAGTTTTTCCTCCCTGAACTTTGATTGTCTCACCTCTCAGGTTATGAATATAAGTGAAGCCTGCAAGACTGCTTACCTTCAATGGAAACTTTCTACACAAACTGCTACTGAACACATCATGTAACTGTCACACCTTGAGTCCATCTAGGTCCTTCTAACTGAATTTCCCGCTCTGCTCTCTGCACATGTTTAGGGAATAAAGGATTCAAACAAAAGAATCCATGTCTCACTCCTAATGTTTTTCTCTTTTTCTTTGGGCTTATTATAAATTAGATGTTGCTATACAAAGTATGTGGGTTGCACTTGTAATGCAGTCAATGACTTCCTGCATTCCCTGCATGGGAATACATTGAGGATCTAATTTGCCTGATCTAACCCCTACCAGCACCTGCAGGGTATGGCAGCTAATTTGACCACTGAGGTCATTTCCTCTCACTCCATTTGATCTGGAACATACCACAACCCTCCTCTTTACTTGGGCACAGAGGAGGAGATTTGGGCCATAGTGGGTTGAAAAGTCAAATAAGAAAAATCATGATGCTTTTCTGAACTGATCTAAAAAAAATCTTAATTGGGGCTCTAAAAGCTGAAGCTTCAATAATTTTAGCCTGTGGTATTATTTAATGCTGTTTAGAAGGATTTCTATAACCAGAAAATGGCACCACAAGTTTTCGTCTTGAATTCAATTCGTATCTGTTTGTATTAAAATATTGAATTCATTTTGCTTTCAAGAAAACAATACACAGACCTGAGATATTAACAGGTGCTTAATTTACAAATGTCAATTTTCAAAAATCTTGCTATACATCTATCAAAGCTTTAAACATCAGATTTCTGACCACACCTTTTAATCTCATGAGGAAGGCCCACAAATCTAAGCATGAAGAAAAGATCCCAGCTATCCCTTTCACAATAGTTGAACCTCTCAGAATTTAGCTGAATGCTTCTTTCCTGTCATATAAATGATGCTCTCACTTTGTATCACATCGAAGGCTCTATGGTGCCTTTGTGATCTATATAATTAAGAAAGCAAAATTAAACCTATATAGACTTTATCCTAACAATGAGGAGAAAGGAAGAAGGAATATAACTGGGAGAAGTAATATTTCTGAGTTTAAAGCAGAAATGTAGAGGTTTCTTAATTGCAAAACGTGAGGTAAACTCAGGGTTTGCTCCAAGACTAGGCGTTTGCTCAAAAAAAAGACATCCCAAATCTTACCCCCAAAATCTCTGTGGTTCAGTCTGTCTTGACCTCCTTGGCTGAAGCTGCACAGAAGACATTCTGGGTTACATCCTGTGTTCAAAATGCACAGCCCATTTGTTTTAGAGTGTTTGCAGGCCCCTAGCAGGAGTAGTCTATGCAGCGACCATAGCAGTGCTGATCAGGAGACCACATTAATACTAGTTTTGCAGCGTTGAAGTCCACCTGTGATCTTGATGAAAGTCCTTGGCTCCTAACTGTGTTCAGAACCTACATTCAAAGAAAACTTCAAAAGTGAAATGAACTTTCCAAACCAATGGGTATTTTTCAAGGTTTTTCCAGTACCGTATGCAAGACATTGTCCTATAGTAATTCCTGTCTTATCTCTAAAGCAATAAAACTTCAAGAGTTTTCCTTCTCTTCCCGAAATTGGTATTTGTGCCTCCTGTCTGTACATTTTTATATATATATATATATATATATATATATAGATATAGATATAGATATATAGATATAGATATATAGATAGATATATAGATATAGATATATATAGATATACACACACACACACACACACACACACACACACACACACACACACACA
>ML685793.1:1315601-1351058 GCA_007922175.1 Pelusios castaneus | reverse complement strand
CACACACACACACACACACACACACACACACACACACACACACACACCCCAAAGGCAAAGCACCCAAATAAGCAGCATCATGGTTAACTAAGATCTCTGAGGTAGGGAAATAAGCAATCAAAGTATCAAACAGCATGATCCTCAGCTAATGTAAACTGGCAAGAAATCAAAGGAGCTACACAAGCTGAGATTCTGGCCCAAGGTCTGTAAAAGAGGTATCAATCGGTTCACATTAGAAAACATAAGAATCTGTGTGTGTGACCTTGAGATGTAATTTTATATATTAGATCCAAATCAAACGTATACATGTTTCAATACAATATACAAAACATACACACTATACTGCCCTGATTCTAGTTTGTGACTAACCATAATGCAGAACGGCAAAAGGACAAGCAGATTGATTCATATATACTATACAAGGCTTTCTACACAAATCACATTTATTGCCATTAAAAAGAGAACATTTATCTTTTAAAGATATTGTCTTTATTATGATAAGCTATTGTGATCTGGACTGGTGTGTAGCTGTGTCACCCCAATTCTTCACTCCTGGTCCCCAACTTACCCCACTTTTCTGTGTGAACCACCCACTCCTGGGTCAGCCCATGCCCAGCTTCCTATGTGTAATTAAGCCCTGACCTAGTGAAGGAATGTTTCTGGCCAGCTGCCCATGGGATAGATTCCTCCAGCAAACACACCTGGTCCCTGATGCAAACCCAGGAACTGCCACTTTGCAGGGTTCAGTGCTTCCCACTGCACCCTGCAAACTCATTTACACTTGTTCATCAATTTATCAAAGAAATGGGTCACACTGTCTCCAAGTGATGTGTCTGCATGCATTCACTCAATTTGTACTGTTTTAGACAAAACAAATGAGTTGATTGACTACGGCAAAATTTTAAGTGATTCCAAGTCAGAATAACATAAATCAAGAGATTCCTAATAAGTCAAGGAGTTAATCACAATCAACTGAAAAATAATTCACCTGCTAACCTAAGTTTACTATTTTAGTTTGTATTCAGCTTTCCTGATGTCAGCTTACAACACAGGCCAGCTACAATGCATCTCCCAACCCGGCTCCCGCTCCCTGTGGGGAGATACCAGTCCTTGATGCTGCTTGGGAGCAAGGTTCCACGGGAAAGTCCTTAGAGAAAGGTATCTCTTCTTTTCAACAAGTTTCCTCAACACCCCCGGGTGACTGTCCATGTCTGGCAATAGGCGTGATTTTTCCCTCCTAAGCCGAAGTGCTCATAGATGCTTAGCCCAGTCCACTGTTCCTGTATATATAGCTGTGCTGGGTGTGGAAATAGAGTGTTGTGTCTGTCTGCATCCATTCAAGTGATGTGAGACACACATTTGAGGATATGACAGAAATTCATACATGTACATATGTGACATTGCAGGAAACATGGTGCCATAACAATGTTCAACATGTCACATTATTCCAAAAACACCTGACATGGTATACTTTGCATAACACCATGCACAGTTACACTAAGGGTGAGCATAAACGTACACAAATCACACCATATAGGTGTACATAGGGTACCGCATGTCACAACAACTAAATGTACTGAGGTATCTTCTAGAAATGCTTGCTTTTTAATATCAGCCGATATTAGTAACATGTTTTCTGCCATGTGATGGCTTTCAACACATTAATGCACCGTTCTTCTACAAGACGAGAAGGTGTTTATTGCAGTTCATAATGACTATTTTTTCATCTTTTAGCTCAGAGCCCTACCCTGTTCATGTAGGATTAGGTCTTTCAGGCAGAATTTGTCATAAAATCTGTGCGATCCCCCTGATATTTGGTTAACTTGGGTATATTTAACAAAAACATGTTTTTTAATCCTAGGGAAGGAATATTTAGAGGCATCCCTTCAACTCATGACAAATCATGGAAAGAACACACAGCATGAGTAAACGACTGCATTCAGACTAGTATATTCAAAAGAAGGTGCACAGAGAAAACAGAAACCTAAGTTCCTGTGTAGTAGAAAATGTGCCTCGGAAAGGGTACAGCTACTACTGTGGATGAGGAAAAAGAATGGCAGACATGGACCAATGCTCCGGTTCTTCTTTATGTTAGAGAGAGGGATGGAACAAAGCCTCAGCAGCCCACCTGGATTGACCACATTTTGTTTCTTGGGATCCAGACTGCGAAAATAGAAAATGGGGGAGAAATATTAACAGTCTCCAACTGGTCTTTAAGACATCATGTCGAGCCCCAGAGATTAAATTATGAGAGCGATGTAAAAAAGACACTTCGAGTAAATTAAAAATGGATTTTACCCAAAGCAAATTTGTCCTATACTAACAGTTTCTAACTGGATTCGCAGATACCTGTCAGATGTCTGTTCAGAGGTTTAAATCTTTCAAAACTATCCATCGATACATTTAGACTCCTATCCTTTTAGTGGTTACAGAATGAATCATTTAGCCATTTAAACTGCAGCTTAAGGCTTTTAGAGGAAATATACCAAGTCATTTAGTTTCTTGAGGTAAATGCTCTACTTTACCTTTCTCATGGGAAGGTACTCATTTGGTGACAAAAATCAAACCCTACATCAAAAAACAAATTGCTTTGCAAATTTGCCTAGCTATCTAGTCTCTTTCTATATACTTTGCCATACTTGTCTCTGTACACCCCAACCACTTCAGAAAAACATACGCAAAGTGGGACTGATGCCACTTGCTCAGGGCATCATGTCTATAGAACAGGCCTCAGTGCCAAAGGCTCCATGATTCTGCTCCCAAATGATTGTCAACTTGGGGTCATCTCTTAAGTTATCTGTGCCTTATATTATAATATGTTATATATTTGATAGCCTGTGGAATGCCTATCAAACCTACCTCACAGGAGCACTGCAGGGCTTGAATTATTGTTGTTTGCAAATTAATTTGAGATCATCAGATAATGGTTCAAGTATTATTCAAATATTACATAACCCAAGTAATTTGTGTTCACTTGATTCAGGTATCTAAACTGGACCTCAGGTTAGTTTTGAAATATACAGAACAAAGCAGACACTAAGGCTATGTCTACACTTGCAAGTTAGGTCGACTTAAGGAGGCTTTAAGTAGACCTAACTTAGTCCTTGTCCACACCAGGCTTTCATTAAGTCAACTTAAGAACTTCCTTAAGTTGACTTAATGAAAGGTTAGGTTGACCTAATAAGAACTGCTGGTTAGGTCAACTTAACCCTTAAGTCGACTCCTTAGGTTGACCTAAGTACAGTGTGGATGCTAAAGTCCACTTTATTAGGTCGATCTAAGGGCAGTTAGGTCAACTTACTAAGTCCCCGTTCAGGGAAACCACTTTGTTAAGTCAAATTAATAAGGTCGACTTTAGGTCGGCTTAAAGTAGACCTTATTAAGTCGACTTAAAGTTGACCTAACTTTTTCTAGTATAGACATAGCCTAAGGTATATATAGTAATGCATGTTTTAATTCATTAGACTTGGGAGAGACTCAAACTTCTTACAACATATATTCATTGTTCTGTCTAGGATTACAATTTACTGTTTACAAGTTTTCAAGGAGTCAAACCTAAAGAATATACAGACATTACAAAAGTCAATTTCTCAGTTCTAAATACACTAAGGTGTACTTAAATGTGTAGTTTTACTGTATACAGCAACAACCTCCAAGCAATTTAAACTGATAAATCTTAAGAACCATAATTATGAACTTCATATGTAGAAATTGGTGCTATATAGGTTATAAATCAGGCTATAAAATGAAAGGTTTGAAAAGCTTCACTTACGGCAAATCTCTCTTCACTGCTATCAGGTCCTCCCAGGATCACCCCCCGTTAGCTCACAGCCTCCATTTTAAAAAATATTTTATACTTACTTTTTTCAGGCGTTCTTACTTCACCTTTTGCTTGAAAGTTTAAAAATAAATTGTCTGAAGTTCATGCCTATGTTAGCAACACCATTGTAAACCTCAATGCTAGTTGCATCTAGGGATTTTCTATGCCAAAGGTTTCTGTATCATGAAATACTTTGTCTATGTGAATGCAGTTACACAGGGGAGCAATACCAGCATAGAATAATTTTCTGGAACTGCCTGCATTATGTCTTTGTTAAAACTGATCTGCAGGTATTGACTGGTTGGGAAATAGTACAGAAACAATAAAATATCTGACTTTTGAAAATCCTATAAAATATTTTAAATGCATCACTTAAAATAAGGAATGGGTAAGAAAAAAACTGTGGCCTCTCCTTTCTGAGACAACTCTTCACACATTCAGCTTCACATATTTTTCCTATATTATATCAAAGTTCTCAAAAGAGTTATGAAATGGTCAAAATTCAGTTGTTCAAAGCATCCCTGTATTTAAACTTTAAAAATAAAAATAAAAAGATTCCATCTACCACCTGTATATAGTGCAAAATCAAAAAACAAAACACGCTATGTTAATGCAATATAAAGTTTACATTTTTTAACATAAAAATTTGGATTTCTCATTCCATTGTGAACTCTTTATTGTCCTCTAGAAACCAAGTGGAAATATCCCCTGAGGAATATTCTGGCATTTTGCCACTCCTGTACCCTCCCACCAGCCCCACACCTAGGGGCTTATTGGGAGAGAAAGAAATAGCCGAAGCTTGCTGCTCTAGCTATTCTTGACTGCGGAATAAGGACTCTAAAAGGCAACTGTATCTGAGACTAAATTAAAGCAGCCATGCGTTTATATTTTCCTTATATTCTGAAGTTAATTTCTTATATATGGCACATGAAGAGAACTAGTATGAAAACCTTACAAAAAGGGCAAAGTATCACACCACCACCAATTTTGATTATACATTACAAAATCCAATGTACATTTGTACTGTACAAACAATGCTGAGCTTCACTGAACTGATCTCTCCCAAATGGGCTTTCAGAAAAGTAGGATAATCATTAAAAGACAAATCCAAACCAATGTTCTACAAGTCAGGCGAAGCTTCTTTTAACATCCTCAACTTACCATTATAAATTTTGAAAGACCTTCACACTGATGGCAGCAATCATTGAGAAGATCAAGTTCAGAACCACTTTCTGACCACCTCCAATCCAAACATTACTCCTGATCAATGTTCCATTTAGTGTCTATGAAACCAGAAAGTCCCAATTTGGATGTTCCAGTGCAGTAACTATGATCTTAAACACTTTCAGTGGAAAAAGCAACTAATTTATTGCCTGTGAGGGACTAAAATTGGCAATAAAAAGTGGAATGTTGAATGTCCCAACACCTTTTGTGTCCTTGGCTATTGCTTCTGCCCTCTAAAATTTAGAGGGTTGTTTTTTGTTTTTTTTTCAAATGTCAAAATATTATTGTGTCATTAATAAAATACTAATCTCTGATTGCAACCTCTCCTTTTCATCAGATACAGGTGCATTTTCTTTTTAAATCTGTGCCAGTAGCCCTGATAATAAGAAAACCTGTAGGTATGCAAAAAGCCATGATGGACATTTACACCATAATCATTCCTTATTCTAAAATATATATGAATTAAGAGTATTTTTGACGTATGGGACCTAATCCTTTACTCAATTACATTTTCATGCTTGTGAACTTCCATTTAAAATATGAAGTAAATTTTGTAATCTGACAATACATTGTCAGATATTCCTTCCAATTTATACTTCTGTAATATACATTTACATATAAGTGATATCTAGAGCTACTATAACTCTCAATTGCAGTAAATACATTGCTTGCTTTCTTTTAGAAAATCCTAAAAGGGGATGTCTTCTTACCATTTTTATTTTCCATAAAAAATATTTTTAAAAGAAAGCATCAGCTTTGGAGTTAAAAATGCAAAAATTTGCAGTTTGTAATTCATCATGTGGAGAGAAAAAAAATCCACTTCAAGTATATGGCTTCTCTAACCAATTACCATCCACTTCCAATAAAGTAAGCCCAATATTCTGCTTTCTTACACCAAGTTTATACACGTGACCTCAATAGCTTTCTGTGTAAAATGCCGAGACTCATGCTGATGGGGCTCTCTCAAACGTGAACTCATAATACCTCAGTAAACCACACCTCTTACATGCAAACAGTGGAGGGTGTTTTAATCAAAATATCTTTACTTTCTGAAATGGACTCAGCTAAAATTAAAATGCTGCCTGCAAAAACAAAAGCAATCTGGTTGATGCCGTGTGCTAGTCTAATGAAGATAAGACAGTTCAAAAGTGCTGAAATGTTGCTTTTATTTGAAAACACAACCAAACTCTTCTCTCAGACAGAGGCAGGTTTTGGAGTAGGCAAAGCAGGCGCACGCATAGGGTCCCGAGCAGTAAAGAGCCCCTTTGCCTACCCCAAAAGTCATGTCTGCCTCCCGCGCTGTAGGACACGTGGCAGGGAACCAGTGGCTAGGACCTGGAGCTGGCGGAGTAGAGGAGGCACGGCAGCATGCCAGGGCTGCAAGGGTATACCATGGGCGGGGGTTGTTGGGAGCGGCCAGGGTTCCCAGTGGGGAGCTGGGACCATGAGGGGGATTTCAGGGCCTGCAGGGGGGCTGGCCACAGGGAGCTGGAGTCCCCGCTGGGGGGTTGGGGCTGTCAGCGGAGAGCCTATAGGAGGCCCCGTAATGGGCCTTCACCTAGGGCCCCAGATAGCCTAAAGCCGCCTCTGCTGTAGGCATCATTGCAATGCCCTGATTAGTTACAGACCCTGTCTACTACTAGATTATGACAGTTGTAAATGATGAGTCAAAAATTCAAACCAAGTGTAATTCCTTTGACATCAGCGGAGTTATACTAGGTCGGAACTGGACCAAGTGCAATTGCTTGTGGGGAGGCTTAGGGCAGAAAGAGACTTCTCAAAACTACTAAGTAATATGAACATTCAGTGTGATATATGACCGAAGAGGAAAACAACTAGGAACCTTCTATTCCCCTCAAAAATCCAGATAAAAACCTACCCTGGGGCAATCAATATTCTAGGAGACTTTACGAACTTTTGTCCATACCAGAACATAACAGTTCTCTGCCCTTATATTACCAAATAACAAAATTTGATAGCAATAGACTCAAAACAATTCATGACATTTTTACTCTTCTCAAATGTAAGGAACAATAATGTTCTATATTTTGTCATAAATAGTGCTTTGTTCAGAGTTTATGATCAGTTTTAGTTAGTTATAAAACTACCTTGGATTAAAAGTATGCTCTCTAATACTCAGCTTTTTGGTGAGCTCGTCTCAGATTTACAGGATATTTGTTCATTTTATGTGTGTAATCACCTTTACAGTCAGGTACAATATAGAATACTACCAACTTTCTATTGTATAGACTACAGTATTTTCTTCACAGCACACACTAAAAAAATGTGTGCTTCTCTGAGGCACTTCCTTATTATTTATGGTTATATATAAAAATATGAAGAATGCCTTGTGCTTTAATGGTTACGTATTAGACAGGAACCAATAGTGGCTGTTATTAACAGGTAAGCTATATTAACTCTGCTGTGCTTCACTCCATTAAGATGTAGTTACAGAAAACCCCAGTCTTCCCTATTGTTATTGAATAGCAGAAAAACATTTAAAATTATCCCAGTGACTCCTTACATTAAATTGGTAAAGGTACATAATACACAAGTACTTCATGTTCATTTTATCCCAAATACTATGACAATGCAGCTTTTTCATAAAATCCCAGAACTAACTTGTTATTTAAAATACCTTATTTCTGTTTATATATAACTGAATTTTACTACACGAATAAAACCACATAGCTCTGTTTGCACAGGGAGCAGCATCGGGGTAAGTTGGGCCAGTACAACTGGTCACTCTGCTCTGGGGGCGGGCCACAGCCATGTGGGGCGCGGGGCTATAGGCGGGGGAAGGGAGGGCCTCTAATTCACCTCTGAGTAGCATTTCTGACTCTCAGAGAATAAACTGGTCAACTGCAAACATAGAGCTTCATATCCATCAAGATTTGTGATTACAATATAGAGTCTAACAATGAACCTTACGTGTAGGGAGCCCAAGGCAGTGCAGGAGATTGAATCTAGTTCTCCTGGCTCCCAGGATAGTACACTAACCATCCTACTTCTTCAAGTATGTGCTCCAGTCTGGACACAGAAAGGCCCAACGTTCACCAAAAGAATGATCCAAAATGACAGAAACTTTAACTTTGCTACCCCAGAAAGCTGAGAGCACACAGGTGGATAATCAGGCAAGAGTTCCCCAATACATATACAACCTTTTCAGCTGAAAATGTATCATTACAAAAAACAGTTAATACTTCATGTAAAATGATCTCCCAGCTCCACTCCCATTGTGCCATGCAGGAAATAGAAAGAACATACAAATCTTCCATGAGTTCCCTGGTGGGGATTTTTCAGTGTGGAACAGCCTCCAGAGGATTTCTCAATGTGGGATAGCCTACAGTGGATTTAGAAGGGACACAGCTGACTCCCTTTCTCTTTCCCTGTAACTCTTAGAGCAGACAGGTGTATTGGGGGAGGGACATGTTGAGCTCTGGGTAGCCACAGGCAGCATTATGATTCCTTGAAGATCACAGCTATGTGGCTAAAAGCAAGAAGAAAGCAAGAGACAGAAAATGGAACCAACCCGATAGCCAGAGTCAAAGCTCATGTAACTGTCTTTTTCCTTTTATAGAAATATACAACCAGCCAGCCACATATTTGAAATTGTTTGTTTTCCTAGGATCAATATAGTAATTTGTATAAAACATACACTGTAGAATAAAGCAGTAGATGACAAAGTTCATGGAAACTGTATTTCACTAATCCAGTCTGCAAGTCATACAGACACTTTCCACATCAAAAAGGAATGATCACAATCTTCACAACATAAATTAAATAAGGGCTTTTCTGACCACTGATGCCCCCAGTATCGTCAAACTGTGGTCCTCTCAACAGTTGGACTTAAAACCCTTCCTTGTCCACAGTATAGAGAGTAAAACATTCTCTCTACAAACCCTGCAGGGAAATTCACCCCTTTCTCAAGGGTCAGCATGAGGCCTATGTTCCGCGTAGGCATACTTTGGGCATTTACAAGAGACTGAAGTGGAACAAAGGCCCTCTACACAGGAATGAGTTTTACCCAATATGCATCCCACAATCAAACTGGAGCTGCTCAGTTTCAGTTGTGGGCAAGTATTAGCTCTTTTCTAATGAGCACTAATTAATATGAAACCCCTTGGAAATAATTATAACTGGGAAAAATTCACCCTTGTGCAGAAAGTCAATGCATGGCCTTGGCTACAACTGCAAGAGGTATGCACCATTTAAAAGCCACTTGAATCCCCCTTCATCTGGTTCTTTGTTCAGCATGATCTTTAGCAGATTAAATTCACCACAGTTTTGGAATATGTAACAAATCTCCAGGAAAAAGCATGAATGAATTCCAGGCACAAAAGTAGGGGCACAATTTATTGTGGATGCAAACTGCCTTTCCTTTTGGTTTTTAATATTTTTAGTATTACAGGGATGAATTTTAAGGCAGATGAACAGCACACTTCTTTTAGCTGGCCTAGGATAGCAATAGGGCTATTTCAGCAGCAACCGGTTGTAAAGAACCCTAAACGGTACTGAATTGTAAGTATTTTGTACTCAGTCAGGATTAAGTAATTTAATGTAGCACACTGTGCAAGCTGCAATACAAAAAACTGGAAACCTTGTTTATCTAATGACTAAAATTTATAGGAAACAGAGCCATATTGTTCTCCATGCTGCTACATTTTAATTATTCACTTTTCTGCCAAACACTGTCACTACCTGCTATGAGTCCCAAGAAGTGAGAAAACAGATGCAGCTGTATTAGTCTACGGTTAATACAGGCTTAAGGAGCAGAAGAAAAAATATACTTCACAGACCAGTATTAGGAGATATTGATACAAAAAAAAATCTGTGTCATTGAAAATGTTTGTACTTTAGAACTACAATATCAAGTTTAGCAAATATTTTAACATCAGAATGTTTTCTTGGGAAATCAAAATCACAAACACATTAAGAAACAACATTAGTTTTCAGCAAACAATCGACATTTCAAAGGCATAAGCTACAAAAAGTATTACCACAGTGTTTTCAATATTACACATTACCTAAAACACTTGATTAGCTTTTTAAAAAAACAAAACAAAAAACCAGGACATTGTAGCATCCATGAACACAAAATGCAGCATTTCACTCTAACAGTATGCTGGTACTTAGTGTTGTCTCAGAATAGCACAGGACAGAAAGAAATACACTTAGCACGTAAGAGTTTGGCATTGTGAAAACTATTGCATTCAGCTTCAGACAAATAATGTTTCAGACAAGATTGGTATCTATCTTTTTAATATATTACTTAAGCACTCAAGCAAAATATTCCTTATTGTGTTACTATAGCGTTACGATAGCATGTATGGGAAGCTACAGACCCCAAACAGATTTTGGCATAGATCACGGGGGAGTGAGTCAAGTTTTCTGCCCTAACTGCCTGAACTGAAGATGTATTCAACCACGTAAGAAATGGGGCTGGCTACATGATTAGGGTTCCAAGTCCTAAATGGGAACCAGGCCAGCCATGTCAAAACATGGCTGAGCTAAAAGTAGAAACTAATGATGTCAATGGACAAGCAATCAGATGCAGAAGACAGGAAAAACTAGAGAAGTACACTTCTGATAGCACCTTCTCTTTGCACAGTACCTATTTGTTAACTACTGGGAGGAAGGTTAACTCATTATATATTTTATTCACCACTGCTTAAATGAAGGAATCAGTGCCTGCAGCACAGCAGATCATTGATAATGGACTTTCAGCCCCTTTTGCTGTGACCTCTGAAGCACAGGAACTAATTTACATAGAGCTATATAAAGAGCCACAGATGTACAAAACACTTTCAACAGCAAAAACATTTTATTCAAAATAGAACAAAGTCAGTGGTCTGAAGTGCTTACAATCTAAACATCAACTTCACCGTTATGTCCCAGTCTCACCCAAGTTTTGTTTGGCCCCTCCACTCCCTTTGATCCACTGATACGGAGATGGCCAATCTGAAACACCGACTATCTATAAAGAACAATTACTGGCCAATCCTATGCTTTATTCTAACAGAGATAAATTATACCTTTTGTATTGGTATCATGCACTAAAAGTGTGCCTGAGATAGTAAAGAGCTAAACTAATTCTTTTCTTTAAAAAGAAGCATTTAAACTGTGCTGCAAAACAACAATTCTTCATGTACATTTCGCTCTTTCAGACAGTTGAATCACTCCAACCACTACTGCTTAGATCAAGGATCAAACTGTAAAAATATGGTTTCCATATGTACATACACAAATACCCACATGGATATTTTCTAGCACTAATGCCTGAAGGTAAAATGTCTACTTAAAGAAGAATGTATGAATGGAGGCCAGTTTGAGGTTCATTTGAAAACATGGTCCTGTTCTTCTCATCCAAATCAATGTTTGTATACAAGTAACTCAACTTTTAAAAAATTTGAATTACAGTAATATGGTTGTATTTTTAAAATATTGCCAAATTATTTTAGTGTGTTTAAAGATAAAGCTGATCGTTTTATCCTTACTTTTAATATGTACTATAATGACAATATTTTAATACATTTTTCATTGATTCCTCCACATGTTAAAACAAATAATACTTTAGAAAAGTCAGAGATAATAACTTTTAAGTAATGGAAAAATGAAATCCTAAACATAAATGCAAGTGTAAGGAAGTGAAAATGTTAGAAGCTAAAAAGCTAAAAGAAAGGATACTAACTAAGAAATTAAAACCACCAGGATAATTTTATTGATCAGTTAATGCATTAACTACATCCTAATGTAGAATGATCAATATTCTATCTTGTATTTAAAATGTAAACACAACCAAAGTGCCACAGGGAATATTGTCTACATAAATAAAATAAATGATTTTACAAAGCTGTTCAACAATTATTCATTTTATTAAATTTTATTACTTTAAAAAACAATACTATTTAAAAACAGAATAAACTTTATGCCTTTAAAGTTTAATTACATGTCTGAAGGTGTATAATCTTAATGGATACATAATGCACTAAACTTTTTCGGCAGTTTTAAGTGAATAGATGAATTCCTTCCCTATCTCCAATTCTGAGACTTATTTATAGATGTCTTCAATTGTAGCACAAAGCATATGTGGACACCCTCTTCAATCATTTGGGCAAAGTTCAACCTTTTAAATGAAAAAAAAAAATACCGATGACTGCATTAGAACAGCAGATTTTTGTGTGTTCCTTTGAAATTTCGCATCAAAAGCTTGACCATACTGCACCTTTAAGCTGGGAACTGGGCATACCATGCACTAGGGTAGTCTAAAGGAAGAAGTTTAAAAAAAAAAAAGGAAACTAACAACTAAAACAAAGATTAGGATCTGATTAAGTCTGAACAAAAGGGTTAATGATCAGCTGAATTGACAGCTAACAGAGCAGGAGGAGGAACAGTGCATGGGCGGGCCAGAGACATTGCTACCATGATCAGCAGTGCAGGGATGCAGGCACACCTACAATGTAGCACCCAGAGAGACACTACTCAAGCCTTTACCATGCTGTGTAATATTTGTTGTTTTTACATTAGATAAGTCACAAGTTTGTTTTTAAAGTCTCATTACAAAAAAGAAAGACGTGGTAGGATTTTGCAAAGATGTGACAAAATATTTAAACAACACCACTCTACTAAAATAAGTTCAGCATTAAATTGTACCTGATATTTGTGCAGTCATTTTGAAATGCAATCAAGATGAACATTTGGAATACATACACTGTAAAACAAGATTTAGTCATTCTTTCTAACCTTTTCCTTTGAAAAACTGCTCCTCAGAGACTAATTTCTAAAGCACAAATTTATTGAACAAAAAATCCACTCTAACACTGCTAAATTAGATTGGAAACTCTAGACATTTTGGTGCCATAAAATCTTTTCTCTTATTAACCCTTCCAGCACCACAATGCAATCAATTTGACTCTAGTAATGATCTGTTCAGGACAGTTTTCTATTATTAAATCAGTCAGTTTTTCTATTGTTCACCATTTGTAATAAATGCGTTGTAGCAGAGGCAGCTTTTGGGTTAGGTGAAGCAGGCAGACGCCTAGGGCCCCGAGCAGCAAAGGGCCCCATTGCCTGCTTCACCTACCCCAAAAACCACATCTGCCTCAATCAGCCGCAGGAGGGAGAGCTGGCCTCCGGAGCCAGGACAGGTGGTGGGGAGCTGGAGCTGGTGGCGGAGACGGAGGAGATCTGGGAGGTTGGTGGGTGGGAGTAGGACTGGGACCAATGGCGGGGAGCCAATGCCATAGAGGGGCGGGGCCCTCCAGGCCTATAGGGGGCCCCGTAATAGGCCTTTGCCTAAGGCCTCCAGTAGCCAAAGGCCGCCTCTGGGTTGCAGTAAAATATTAAAAGAGGCCAACAATAGAAACATGTTTCTGGAACAGAATATGCTGTTTTCAGATGCTGAGAAAGGCTGAATTCCATACATTATCCTAGTAAACTTATTATTCAAAAAGTTAAATAAGAAATTCCTACTGTAGTAAGATTTGCTCTGAAACAAATATGGCTCTCAAGATCATGGGAATAACTGATGTGCTGCAAATGTTGATAACTTTCTAATGAAGGGGCAGATTCTGTGGTGTTTGTCAGCCAAGGAACCCTGTGTAAAAGGCCTGAAAAGGATACTTGTCCGGTTTACAACTTCTTACAAGAATTCAGTCAGGCGGAAGTGAAAGGGCTACACAAGCCAAAATTTGCCCACAATCATACAGAGGAAAAGGAAACTAAATGATCAAAGAGTTCACTGAGATACCCAAACTGTTATGGGTTGGAGCTACCTCCCTTCCTCCTGATGAAAAAGTGAGAGTTTTTCCTCTTTTTGTTTGATCTCCAGTTGAGTAAAGAAGCACATTCCTAGCTGGCAGCATGGTAAATACACTGAGTTTCTTGTGCACTGAATGCTCTTTAGAAAGTCTGGGCTAGAAGAGAATTGTTGTTATCTAATAAGTCCAGAAATTGGGGTCAAGAGGACTGACCCAAACAGTGACTGGAGGTATGGGAATCCCACCCACCAACTGATAGGTTTGTGTTTCAGAACATTATTTGTCATTTGTACTACCATGCATGCACTCATATGCAGTGCATACAACATGTTCCTTCTGAAATGCTTCTACTACAATAAATAGAGTAACTTTCAGCTCTTAACAGGAGGCAGGAAATCAAACACCTGGCATATCCAAGTCTTTTATAGGATTTACACTGAGCTGGTTTAATTTTTGTATTGCCTTCCTCCTTTTTGTTTTTGTTAGCTAGCTGTGGGTCTGCATCCACACAGCAAAACACATCACCACTTTTGTTGGATCTCCAGCCGTGGGTGGAAGTGGAGGTGGGAGGAGGGCCTGGGAGCAGGGAACAAGCATAGAGAGCCACTCTTTTCACATCATTGTCCCTCAATCTTCACTGGAAGGAGTACCACCACAAGAGGAGTGACGTACTGTAGCTTGAAAGAATGAAGCATGGCAACCATTTTGGTGGGTAAGGACGGCTGACAAATTATTAAATTTCCTTTTAAAAACAAAGAAATTCCACATTATATTTGTCTGACTTTGAGAACATAGTGTTTGCCTAGGACAAGGAATTGCTTGCAAACTATTTTCAAGCTGGATGAGTTTATTATACGTATTCTCTGTAAATAGCCTAGCAGCCTCCAGTATAGTATTGTAGATGCAACCAATAGAGGTTATGTGCAGGATCTGGTCTTACTCCCCATAGTTCTGGGCAGCTGAAAAAGGGAGCAGGCATCAAAAGTGAAAAATCCCTTCCTAACTGCTCAGGCCTGCTCCCCTTCCTATTACCCCACCAGTTTCTGCCATGAGAGTTTGAATCTAGGGAGAGGGATCTAACCCCTGACAATGTGTGAAAACATGAATAAAGTACACAAAATACTGATAATGATATAATTGGAATAACAGAAACATGGTGGGATAACTTGCATGAATGGAGCACTGCCATGGATGGATATAAATTGTTCAGGAAGGACAGACAGGGAAGAAGGGGGGGGAGGAGTAGCGCTATATGTAAAAGAGCTGTATGACTGCTCGGAGATCCACTATGCAAGTGGAAACAAGATGGCTGAAAGTCTATGGGTTAAGTTTAGGGGCGAATGCAACAAGGAGGATGTTGTGGTGTGTGTCTGCTACAGACCGCCAGACCAGAAAGAGGAGGTGGATGAGCCGTTCTATGGACAACTAACAGAAGTTTCCAGATCATCGCAGGCCCTGGTTCTTATGGGGGACTTCAATTATCCTGACGTCTGCTGGGAAGATAATACAGCAATGGACAGGCAATCCAGGAAGTTTTTGGAGAATATTGAGGACAACTTCCGAGTACAAATGCTGGAGGAACCAACTAGGGGCCTTGCACCTCTAGACCTATTGCTCACAAACAGAGAAGAATTGATCGGGGAAGTAGAAGTAAATGGCAACCTGGGTAGCAGCGACCGTGAGATGGTAGAGTTCAGGATCCTGATCAATGGAAGGAAGGAAAGAAGCAGAACACACACCCTAGACTTCAGAAAAGCAGATTTTGGCTCCCTTAGGGAACTGATGGGCAGGATCCCTTTGGAGGCTGATCTGAAGGGGAAAGACGTCCAAGACAGCTGGCTGTATTTTAAAGAAACCCTATTAAAGGCACAGGAAGATAACATTCCGAGGTGCAGAAAGAACAGCAAATGTGGACGGCGACCAGCGTGGCTTACCAGGGAACTCTTCGGTGAGCTGAAACATAAAAGGGAAGCTTACAAGAAGTGGAAGCTTGGACAGATGACAAGGGAGGCGTATAAAGATATTGCTCGGGACTGCAGGGATAAAATCAGAAAGGCCAAAAGGACAATCGGGGTTGCAGCTAGCAAGAGATGTGAAGGATAACAGAAAGGGATTCTATAAGTATATCAGCAACAAGAAAAGGATCAGAGGTGGTGTAGGTCCCTTACTGAATGGGGCAGGCATCCTCGTGGTGCATGATGCAGAAAAGGCTGAAGTACTCAATGCTTGTTTTACTTCAGTCTTCACAGGGAGGGCCAGCTCCCAGGCTACTACACAGGGTAACGTGGAATGGAGAGGAGAGCGGCCCTCGGTGATGGAAAGTCAGATTAGGAAACACTTAAAGAAATTGGATGTGCACAAGTCCATGGGGCCGGATGAACTGCAACCGAGGGTGCTCAGGGAGTTGGGGGAAGTGATTGCAGAGCCACTGGCCATTATTTTTGAGAACGAGTGGCAAACGGGGCAGGTCCCAGAGGATTGGAAAAAGGCAAATATAGTACCTCTCTTCAAGAAAGGAAAAAAGGAGGATCCGGGGAACTACAGACTGGTCAGCCTCACCTCAATCCCTGGGAAAATCATGGAGCAGGTCCTCAAAGAAGCCATCCTGAAACACTTGGAGGAAAATAGAGTGACCAGGAACAGTCAACATGGATTCACCAAGGGCAAATCGTGCCTGACCAACCTGATTTCCTTCTATGATGAGATGACTGGATTTGTGGATGCGGGAAGAGCCGTTGACGTGGTATACCTTGACTTTAGCAAGGCTTTTGATATGGTTTCCCACAGAATTCTCATCGGCAAGTAAGGAAGTATGGGTTGGACGAGTGGACCGTAAGGTGGATCGAAAACTGGCTAGATCAACGGGCTCAGCAGGTAGGAATCAATGGCTCAATGTCTGGTTGGCAACCGGTAACGAGTGGAGTGCCCCAGAGGTCAGTCCTGGGGCCGGTTCTATTCAACATCTTCATTAATGATCTTGATGATGGAATAGACTGCGTGCTTAGTAAGTTCGCGGATGACACCAAGTTGGGAGGAATGGTAGATACTCTGGAGGGCAGGGACAGGATCCAGGGAGACTTGGACAAATTGGAACACTGGGCCGAAAGGAACCTCATGAGGTTCAACAAAGACAAGTGCAAAGTCCTGCACTTCGGACGAAAAAACCCCATGCACTGCTACAGGCTGAGGACCGATCGGCTAAGTAGCAGCGCTGTAGAAAAGGACCTGGGGGTTATGGTGGACAGGAAGATGAATATGAGCCAACAGTGTGCCCTTGTTGCCAAAAAGGCCAATGGCATATTAGGCTGCATCAGTAGGAGTATTGCCAGCAGATTGAGGGATGTTATAATTCCCCTCTGTTCGACACTGGTCAGGCCGCATCTGGAATACTGTGTCCAGTTTTGGGCTCCCCACTACAGAAAGGATGTGGACAAATTAGAAAGAGTCCAGCGGAGGGCAACAAAAATGAGTAGGGGGCTGGGGCACATGACTTATGAGGAGAGACTGAAGGATGTAGGCTTATTTAGTCTACAGAAGAGAAGACTGAGGGGAGATTTGATAGCAACCTTCAACTACTTGAAGGGTTGCTCCAAAGAGGAGGGAGCTAGGCTGTTCTCGAGGGTAACAGAGGACAGAACAAGGAGCAATGGTTTCAAATTACACCTGGGGAGGTCAAGGTTGGATATTAGGAAAAACTTTCTCACTAGGAGGGTGGTGAAGCATTGGAATGGGTTATCTAGGGAGGTGGTAGAATCTCCTTCTTTGGAGATTTTTAAGGCCCTGTTAGACAAAACCCTGGCTGGGGTGATTTAGTGGGAGTGGTCCTGCTTTTTAGCAGGGGGTTGGATTAGATGACTTCATGAGGTCCCTTCCATCCCAATTATTCTATGATTCTATGAAAATATCAGAATATGAATGAGATGGTTCAGGGGGACCCACTGAGATTCATATGTGGAATGAATAGCAATAGTGAGAGCAAGAAAAGATTACGATAGTCTCTATATTTCTAAATCTGATTTTCTTAAACAATATTCTACTACTGTATCCCTCTGAGGTTGATTTATTTTTAAGAATGTGGTTGTCCCACTATATTACAAGCTTTAGAGTGCTATCATCAGTGGTGTTTTCTGAAGGTGGATGTCAGGGCACCTATTATTGAGTCTCCAAATGATGGAGAAAATGATGAAGTGAAAAGATGTGTGTATCCTCTTGTGACAAGAGGAGAACATTCTGAGGTTAATCATTGTCATTCTTGACAGAGCTAACTTGCTGTTTTCAATTGAATGTACATTGTTGCAAGACACAGATTTACAAATTGTTTCTATACAAAAATCCCCTTTAGTTAGCAATGTGAAATTTTACTTGCTTCAACGGGGGGGTTTCTTTTGTTTGTTTTGTGTTTTGACTCTTGGCTCCTGGCATATTTGAAATTCACAACACACTTACATAAATAAATAGAGGAATAAAAGGTTTCTTAAAAAAAAGCTTGACATACTTCAAGAAGGATCAGTAAGACAAATGCCAGTTAAAGGGAAAAGGTTACAGTATAATTAAAAAGTGGCATTGTGCATTTACTTAAAAAGAGGGAGGATATGACAAAGAATAACTAAAGATGAAGTGAAAGATCAAAGAACCATAAAAAATAATCCGAAAAGAGAAAGGGAACAGCAAATGCACTATCAGCAGAAATTAGTGAAACAAAAATAGAAAGATACTGTAGAAAGATAATAGTCATTGAACTACTCAGATAAGATGAATCTGAAAACCTCAAAGACAGAAATAGCTAGGAAAACGGATCCATATCATAGGTATCTTCTGGGCAAGTATAATTAATTACTGCTCAAACTTTTACTTTTACGACTCAGCAAAACATCTATTTTCAGCAGCACATGAAAATTAGACAGACTACATCAAGAGAATAGATAAATGTTTATTCTTTTGTACGTTTGTGATGATGGGACATCTCATGTTTGTTTCAAGAAATATGTATGACTATAACAGATCAGAAAAATTCCTGGTGTTCCCAAACATTAACTAATTTAACTGAGGTTGTTTTAGCACCACCATTGTAGCAATGCATATCGTAGGTCTAAATATTAAGCAGCAGCTAAAGAAGTACATAAAAGTGAAGTAAGTTACAGATAGAGTATCAATAAAAAGATCAAACTAAAATGTCAGTTTTTAATCAAAATAGTATATCTGGAGGCTAAACTTGTACTCTGCACAAGGAAAACACCCATTGTTATTGATGACGGCAACTGTTATTTTGCCAAAGCACATATACTTAGTTCAGGCACCAGATGTCCTGATTTTTTTCCCCCCAATGATGAAATTGCAAAGAGTAAGACAGCCATGTTTTGAAAGATTTTAGAGCATTAATTGAGAAGGGTAAGGAGCAAAAAAGGCAGGGGAGGGGAAGGAGGAGAGGAAGGTTGAAAAGATGTATTGAAAAGAGACAAGTGCTTTTTTCCAAGTACAACATGTAGGTTAATGCGTCACACTTGTAGAGAGTCTTTCATCCAAAAGCACTTCACAAACATTAACTAATTAAGCCTCACACTGTCCCTTTGAGGCAGCGAAGTATTATCATTACCATTTAACAGATGGTGAAACAAGACACTGAGAGATTAAGTGACTTAGCAAAGTCACACAGGAAGTCTATGGAACAACCAAATTCTTTTGATTCCTACTCCAGTGTTTTAAGTTCTACACCACACTTCCTCTTGGAAGCCGAAATGGTTCATGGAAAAAGCTTTGAACCCCAATAATACACAACATTTTAACACATAATTTGCCTGAAACTCCCATTTCCTTGTTTTCTGTGTAACAACTGAACTATTTAGAACAAAAGATTATTTTTTGTTCCTTAAATAGTTTCAAGATTCTATTACTATTCAAAATCATGCTATCAAGAATTAAAACTTTCAAGATCATGATTAAGACAAGACTGACTCTCTACATATGTAGCTTTTAGACATACAGACAACAGTGAAACCAAAAGAGATGCCTTCCCATGGAACATGATTTCAAAAGTAGGTGATACTACTGTGTTAATATCTTGTGAGAATGATTTCCTACTGATAAAAGAACCACCCGCTAGTGATGGAAACAGCTAGGCAAATAACTAATTGTTTTTGGTTTGCTGGCAGTTAAAAAAAAAAAAATCAGTTTTGTTCATATTCATTCCTAATGACAAAGAATAGTCATTGGGCCAAAGAGACCAAGGCTTACTAAAGGGTCTGGTGAGGAATAGCTTCAACAAGAGAGACAGAGATACCCACTCTAGAATATCCCATAGTCCAGTGGCTAGCAGTCTCTGTTATAATGCAGGAGACAAGTTCAGATCCCTTTTCGACATCAGACAGAAGGGAGAACTGAACTGAGATCTGCCACACCCCAGGGGAAAACCTTAACCACTGTGCTAAAATTTATGAGAAGGATGTTAGTATCACTGCTGCCATCACCACCACGACCTCCAAACATTTTATGACTATTACGCAAGTCTCCACTCAAGAAAAATTTTGCCCAAAACTATTTAGTAAATTGATGTCAAACTTGTGAAGTTTCAGGCTGTCCAAATAACTAATTTACTATTTGGGAAATAAACTATTTGCCAAAAAAAAACTTTATTAAGCTTTATTGATGGATTTATTTTATTTTGTTTTATTTTTTTACATTAGACCTATAGCTGTCGATATATTTGTAAAAACTTCTTGTCCTGGCTGGATTTTACATGACTGCACAACCAATATGGGCAAAGAGACTCCTCCCTATAGCCTGCTGTACAGTTGCATACAGCTCTGTGATCACAGCTCTAAGCAGTGAGGAGAGAGCACGGGGTACGTGCTGCTCTCTTAATATTGGCCCCCATGCATCAATTAAGCACAGCTGTCTTGATGAAAAGGGATTACGTGGATAGACCCTGCTCCCAAGAAAAGAGGGGAACAGGAAAGAAATTGTGCCTCTGAGGCACAGGGTTTTCCAGGTTATTTCCTAGACAGTGCAGTTTTTCTATCACCTGCTGCTCAGGCCTGTTGCCTGAAGGCCTAAATTCTGTCTCTAAAAAGTGTGGTAGGTTGCTATATGAGGTTTCATAAAAGTCCAGATGAAAGAGGCTGTATATTTAAATAGGTTGAGGGAATGGACATCACCTGCAGAGCAATGGCTGCACTAAATATGGACTTTTCACCATTTTGCCTCCTTCGGTCCCAGATATCAGGAGGCTTTGTCTGGACCAACAAGTAAAAGAAAAGTGTTGGCCCCTTTAAGGACTGAATGCCCTAGCCTCCTCAGAGGGTAGGGGAATCTACAGCTGATTGGTTTGACAAAGAGGTGCACCATAAACTGGTTTATACATAACCAAGTGGAAGACCTATTAGCCCCCCCTCTGTCATTCTGTATGGGAAAGAACCTGCTTGAGATCCGAGTAAGTTTTGATGGGTGTGTTGCTGTGGCCATCATACTAGTCACTGGTTTGGGTCTAGAAAAGAATGTTTTCCATTGACAGATTGGGATGGAGTTTTTGCCTTTCTCTGAGCAGCCCAAGGGGCCAGTTGGTTGGTTAGGTTGTAGAATCCATTTGGTCTTATATTGACAGATGCCCAGTGCACAGGTGGTAATTGACTAAGGGTACAGTTCACAGATAAATAAGACCTGGAAACAGATTAGGAGAAACATCTCCTAAAGAAAGTGGTGAATGAGGCTGGGGCTTTTAAGTCTGGTACAGTGAGGAGGCAGCCACCCCATCTCCCATTCTCATCCCTTCACCCTTGTACAAGGAAGAGCCAGCAGTAGTGTAGGGGCCGCGTTAATGGGATGAAGGGCTGCCAGCCATCCTCCACCAGGTGGAATGGATTACAAAGGAAGGATAATAAATGCCAGTGAAAATGAGGTAGAATCACAGGCTAAAATAGGGAAAGAACAAATTAAAAATTACTTAGACAAGTTAGATGTTACTCCACAAGTTGACAGACAAGATGTCTGAGCCATTAGCAATTATCTTTGAAAAATCATGGAAAACAGGAAAGATTCCAGAGGACTAGAAAAGGGCAAATATAGTGCCAATATATAAAGAGAAATAAGGACAATCTGAGGAATTAGACCACTCATCTTAATTTCTGTACCACGAAAGATAATGGAGCAAATAATTAAGCAACTAATTTGCAAAAACCTAGAAATTAATAAGGTGCTAAGTAACAATCATCATGGAGCTCTAAAGAACAAATAATGACAAACCAACTTAACAGCTTTCTTTGCCTGGTGGATGGTGATATGGAAGATATGGTGTATCTTGACTTTAGTGAGGCTTATGATACCTGTTCTACATGACCTTCTCATAAACAAAACCGAGTGAAATACAATCTAGATGGAGTTACGATAAGGTGCACCTAGATCAGGGGTCAGGAACGTATGGCTCGCGAGCCAGATGTGGCTCTTTTGATGGCTGCATCTGGCTCGCTGCCAGTGTTCCCTCTAAGCTGCGCGGGTGCGCGGCCGCGCAGTGGCCGTCGCACCCCCCGCGCAGCAGTGAGGGACCCCCGCGCAGCCCGGCAGCCCCCGCCGCTCCCTCCAACCCCCGGGGCCGCGGCACACCCGGCCTGCGCCCGGCCCCTGGGCTGGCCCTCCCCACCCCCAGGGTGGGACAGGCAGGCTCAGATCAGGAGCGCGGGCCTGCCTGCCTGCCTCACACAGCCGGGGCAGCGGGGTGGCTGCGGCAGCGGCGGGATCCCGGGCTCTCACCCCCTGACCACCTCCTTCCCGGGGCTGGGGCCGGGCTAATCCACGGCCCCAGCCTCCCAGCACGGGGCCGGGATCAGCCTCCGGGGCTGGGGTCTGCTCCCCCCCCACCGGCGGCTTCCCAGGGCCGCGGTAGGGTCCTCCCCCACCGGTGGCGTTGGCTTTCTTTCTTTTTCTTTCTTTCTCTCCCTTTCCTTCTTTCTCTCCCTTTCTTTCTTTCCTTCTTTCTCTCCCTTTCTCTCCTTCTTTCTCTCCCTTTCTTTCCTTCTTTCTTTCTTTCCTTCTTTCTCTCCCTTTCTTTCCTTCCTCTTTCCTTCTTTGCTTCCTTCTTTCCTTCCTCTTCTTTCCTTCTTTCTTTGCTTCCTTCTTTCTTCTTTCTTCCCTTCCTTCCTTTCTCATCCTTCTCTTCTTTCCTTCCCCTTTCTTCTTTTTCTTCCTTCTTTCTCTTCCTTCCTTCTTTCTCTCCCTTTCTTTTCCTTCCTTCTTTCTCTCCCTTCTCTCTTTTTTCTTTCTCCCTTTTTCTTTCCTTCTTTCTCTCCTTTGCTTTCCTTTTTCTTTCCTTCTTTCTCTTCTTTGCCTTCCTTCTTTTTTCTTTCTTCCTCTTTCTCTTCCTTTCTCTTTTTTTCCTTCTTTGTCTTCTTTTTTCTTTCCTTCTTTTTTCTTTCTCTCTTCTTTCCTTCCTCTTCCTTCTTTCCACTTCTTTCCTTCTTTCTTTTTTCTCTTCCTTCCTTTTTCTCTCTCTTTTCCTTTCTTCTCTTTTTCTCTCTCTCTTCCTTCCTTCCTCCCTTCTTTTTTTCCTTTCTTTTTAAAAAAACCCAACCTTTAAAAATTAATTTTAATTAAAAACCTTTTTAAAGGTTTTTTAAAAACCTTTCTAAAATTAAATTTCAATTAAAAGTAATTCAAATTCAATTAATTAAAACATAAAATGCACACATTTACTTGTATTTAGTTTTAAACATATTGTATGGCTCTCACGGAATTACATTTTAAAATGTGGCGTTCATGGCTCTCTCAGACAAAAAGGTTCCCTACCCCTGACCTAGATGGATAAGGTGCATAACCGCTCCCAGAAAGTAGTTATCAATGGTTCACAATCAAACTGGAAGGGCATATCAAGTAGGATCCTGCAAGGATCTGTTCTGCATCTGATTCTGTTCAATATCTTCATCAAAGATTTTATAATGGCAGAGAGAGCACACTTATAAAATTCAAAGATGATACCAAACTGGGAGGGGTTGCAAGTGCTTTGAATGATGGGATTAAAATTCAAAATGATTTGGACAAAACTGGAGAAATGGTCTGAAGTAAACAGGATGAAATTCAATAAGGACAAGCGCGAAGTACTCCACTTAGGAAAGAACAATAGTTACACACATATAAAATGGTTAATAACTGATAGAAAAGAATACTGTGGAAACAGATCTGGGCATTGTAGTGGATCACAAGCTAAATGAGTCAACAGTGTAACCCTGCTGCAAAAAAACAAAAAAGCACACATTATTCTGGTATGTATTAGCAGGAGCATTATAAACAAAACACAAGTAGTAATTCTTTTGCTCCACTCCATGTGCCCTCAACTGGAGTATTCTGTCCAGTTCCAGACAGCCCATTTTAGGAAGAAGCTGGACAAATTGGAGAAAGTCCAGAGAAGAGCAACAAAAAAGGTTAAACATCTAGAAAACATGACCTATGAGGAAAGATTTTTAAAACTGAGTTTGTTTAGTTTGTAAAAGAGAAACTGAGTGGGAACCTAACAGTTTTCATGTAAAGGTTGGTTTCAAGGAAGATGGAGAAAAATTGTTCTTAAGCTCTGAGGATAGGACAAGAAGCAATGATCTTCCATCCCCCTGGCTGCAGAAGGGAGACACTACTTAGGGACCCAGGTGACGTGCAAAGGGCACTTGCGGTTTCCCTGTTGCAGCCAGGAAGTTGGGAGATCAGCAAGGAGGCAGAAACTAGTGGCCCTTCAGAGTTGTAAAATTGGTATCTGTGGTCTTCAAGACAAAAGGGTTGGGAATCACTGGTCTGGATAATACTTAGTCCTACCTTGAGTGCAGGGACTGGACTAGAAGACCTCTCAGGTTCCCTTCCAGTCCTATGATTCTGTGACCTGCACTGGATGAGTCGCTGCTTGGTACATCCCTGGTATGAAACTTAATAAAGTTGTGGCCTAGTTAAACCATCTTTCTGAAATCATGCTTTCCTTCCTGGGGTGTCAGAGACAAAAGAATTATGTGGGTTTGAATTATTTTTATGTTTATACTTGTAGATAGGAGAGAGACTAGACAATATATTTCTATGGATGAAGTGTATATTCTGGAATTTTGGTATATGGTTGGCCAATGAAACAGTAACTGACCTTTTTAACTTGCTTACAAACAACTTGATTAATCTTCTGAGCAGGTTCTTGTAACTTCTCTCTCTGAAGGGGTTTTTTTAATCCTAGACTCCAAGCCTCCTGAAGAATTAAATCTATACCTGTTAGACACAGAGTTTCATCTTCAGAAATTTTATTCTGTTTCTCCTTGATAGAAGGCTTTGAACTGTGAAGCAAAGATGAGGGTATTTCTGGATGAAAATAACCAAAGAAAGATAGCTAGATAGTTTCATTTTAAGGGGTATAGACTGTGTGTGTGCGTGCGTGCTTTACTCATTTCTATACTTACCTCTTTACTGAGCTTTAGTAGTTTACCAGATCTGGATCTTCGTTTTAGCAAAAGTTGATTCATACCCTGCAGATGTGACTCACTCCCTGTCTACAGACTATTTTATGTTTATCCTTAAAAACAAAAAGAAAAACTAAAAAGGTAAATTACTTACTGAAATTACTACCACCTTAAGTTTGAAACTTTCATCCATTTCTCCATCCTCAAAAACCAAATGGTATATTAAAAGAATACTAAATCAGAGGAATTAGTATTCTGAATTTTTCTACACATAATATGGAGATCTCCTGTGTTAAAGAGGTTATGAAAACTTATTCTAATTTGTCTTGCTAAATGGACCTTGCATCTTGCATATTCATGTTAAAGTGAAAGAATTGTTTTGTTGTATTTGTTATTTCTACTAACTTTGCAAGGAATTCATATAATCAGCTATTTATATTAATATCAAAAACTTACCTATGGAAGGAACAAATGAAACAGAAGATATCAACTAAAATGTAAATTGTTTTAAGGAGAAATGTTAACAATTCCACTATATGATTATTTTTAAAGTTCTTAAGGTTACTATTAATATGCCAGTGCCAATCATAAAACAACATGAATCTGAAAATGTAGGGTTAGTAGCTTGGAAACATTCATATAAAACTTGGCATTTTCCTAATAGACCTAATAGACCTTGGGTTATAGCCCACGAAAGCTTATGCCGAAGAAAATCTGTTCGTCTATAAAGTGCCACAGGACTCTCGTTTTTTCCTAATCGTATGTGGCCTCCACAGCACTATAACCCAAGCTAGAAGCAGTTAATCACAACTCCACAGACGGAGTAGGGTTTAATTACATTTTCTTGACATTATAAGGGAAGCATTCACTATATTGAAGTTGCCTAGCATTTTCCATTATGAGTCTTGAGATTTTTTTAAGCTCTAATGCCTCTACTATTTACAGCATGCTTTTGAAATTCCTGAGGGAGTAAGCCCTAGGGCTAAAGACCTGCCTTTTGCTTTTCCCATAAAATTCTTTTCAGGCTTTGCTGAGACATAGACAGACAGAAAATTCACCATATCCCTTTTGCTGCTTGTGTTTACCAGCATATCAAAATAATTAATAAATACAAGCATTCTAAAGCAGAAGATGGGGGTTTTACCTTCATGGAAAATTTCACCTTCAAATTTCAGCAGCACACACACTGCATTGGGAGCCTCAGGACATCCCAGCAATGGTGAAGGAGGGCAAAACAGACCTGAGCCATGCTCCATCCTCTCCAAACATCCTTCCCCAAACACAGCACATAATGACAGTAGGCCAACCCTCTTCTGGGGGCATCACATGGGATAGGAGCCTTCCAAGGGTACATATGAAATGTGGGAGGGGGTCAGATTCCATCTGATCACCTTCTTACGCTGCCAGCTAGCTTTGTGCTACAGTGTTGAAGCTGTGCTACAGCGCTGAAGGTACATGGTTCAAATAGGTTACTTAAATTTCTATCTAAACTTGTTTTTCAGTGGAAAACCCAGGTTTAACTAAAAGAAAGCATTTCAAGGAAAGTGTTTGTTTTGTTTGAAAAGTTTCCTTCTTTTTAAGATTTTGGCTTAAAAGTTTTAGTTTTGAGTGTCTGAAAACCAAAAAGTTTTCTGGATTCAGTTTTTCAATGGAAAGTTTAAATTTTCCATCTAGGTAAAACCCCATCTTCTGATCAGTTGTAGTTCAGAACCAATGGCAATATATGAGAGTGGGTGGGATATTTAGAGTTGTAAATTGTAAAATTTATTTTTTTATCTATTTCCCTTTTTAAAAAAAAGAACTTACATTAAAACAAAATAATTTCAGTTACAAAGTCAACCACTAACAAGGTAGGATATGCCAGAATTACAGTTGCTTGCACAACCTTAATTCTCCCCTTTCTGTGCATGCATTCTGATACAATTTTTAAATTATATAATAACATACTATTTTTTCCATGATTCCCCCCACCCCTTCGTCAGTCAGTACACAGAATGTCATACACAGGTAATCATAAATCAAGTATTTTCTAACTTCTGAATGCTTCACTTTGAAATCTAAATAATGTTAAGATAGTTATTTGTATGTAATAACCAAAAATTAGAGTACACCATTCCTTCTTGTGCATAAAATTAGCATGTTATCTGAACTGTGTTTGATTGGGTTCTCTTTAATATTTGTCTATGAGAACCTCTTTTTATTTAAGAAGGAAAGTTAAAATAGGGTTTATATATTTACTGAAATTCAAGTGATTAAGATATTGACCCATGATACCCCTTATTTTCCCTTGTAATAAATCACAAAAGAATGTGCAAAAAAATTGGAGGATTGTTATTATAAATTCATCAGCACATTTCATGTCTAGCTCAAATGTTAGTCTTTGGATAGCATAGTTTTTTCAAAAGCTAAGAGCAGAATCAAAACCCTTTCCACACATTAGTGACTGTAGGTATTAAGCAGAGTACACCATCATATAGCACAATAACTCTATCTTTCCCAAACCAGCAAATCTACCACAAGAATTCTGTTAATTCTCTGCATACAGTCCTATCTATCTTTAGTGGGCTAAACACTAACTGCCTCTCCCATGTCAGGAAAGCTGCCCCTTCTTCCTGGTCCATGAAGCTGGGTCAATGGAAGTTGAGACACGGGGCTTGTCTATACAGCAAGTTAGTACATAGCAACCAGAATCTAAATCTACGGTATTAACTTGTCTTTCACTAAACTAACCATGTGGACCTTGTTACTGTGCTTTAGAATAAGGATTCTCAATCCTTGAAGCGCTGCGACACAGCTGGAAATACCCCCAGCTGTGTGCAACACAGGGGACGCCCCCCTTCTCTACAGCCCCTCCCCCCCCCACCACCGCTGTTTCCCCTGACAGTGACCCTTTCAGCAGTGCCTAAATGTCATTTGCTCCTCGACACCTAAAAAAACCCTTCCCACAGCCAATTTCGGCAGTGGTAGTCTTCGCCACCGCAAAAGCCAGCTCCCGCGGGGAGCATTTCACAGCAGCTTTTAATGCAGCACCCCCCTCCTCTGTCCTTCCCCAGCACCCCCTCCAAAAGGCTGCCATCGCTCAGTATTTCAGTGACAGCTTCTTAAAGGGCCAGGAGCCTGCTACCAAAGCTCTCCTCACTGCCCAGGGTTTCTTTCGGCAGTGGGCTGGGGTTTTCGGCAGCAGATTGCTACATGGTAACACACTCAGCTGCTGTGCTGTGACACACGTTTGTGTCACGACAGAGGGGTTGAGAACCGCTGCTCTAGGAGCACTACAGAACTTTTAGCACATGGTAGCAGGGTTGATGGAACCAGTTAATGCATGGCAAACAACTGCACAGCGGATTTACTGCCTGACTTGCTGTGCTCTGAACACACCATACAGATAAGCCCTCCCAAACCTACTGAGAGAGACCCTGAGACAAGATGCTATTAGCACATAGTTTTAAATGGGAAGGAAACTGGAGGTTTCATGTAGTATTTTGCAACAGACCTAGAGCTGGTCTAATTTCAAAGTCTGTAACAAACCTATAAATTGAAACACCAATATTTGCCCTGACGAGCAAGATAAATGAAGACCCTAGAGAATGAGAAAATAACAATTCTAGACATTTTTCTGATCTGTTTCTCCACTGTTTAATATAGCCTGAAGATGTTTCTCTGGTTAACAGTGAGGCAGTAGTCTAGGGGATTTTTTTAAGCTGACATACTGAATGTGGTGCTTTTCTCTTCCGATCTTTTGAGCCATACATTTTCTAAAAAAGCAGAGATTTGTTTTTAAAACTAGCACTATTACAACTAGAATCTGTTGTGAGCTTGTGGTCTAAATCAATGGCTCCCAACCGATGTTCCACGGCACACTGCGAGAATCTGCAGGGAGCTGGGCTCATTTAAATCTCCTGCCCCGTTCAGGGGTACTCTCAGGGGAGAGTACATGGGGTGGGTTCTGAGTTATTACAGAGAATTGTTTCTTGGGTAACTGGCTGTTGAGACTTGCCCACGTGCTCAGGGTTCAACTGATCACCATATTTGGGGTCAGGAAGGAATTTTCCCCCGGGGCTGATTGGCCTGGGCTCTGGGGGTTTTTTGCACAGGGCATGGTTCACCTACTGGTGACTTTTCTGTACCTTAAAGTCCTTAAATCATGATTTAAGGAGGTAAATAACTCAGACATAGGTTGGTAGTCTATTGCTGGAGTGGGTGGGTGAGGTCTTGAGGCCTGCATTTTGCAGGAGGTCAGACTAGATGATCGTACTGGTCCCTTCTGACCTTAAAGTCTATGAGTCTTCCTTGTGGAGTACCTACAAGCTGAAGAAAAACAATTTCCCTGCACTCCTCCACTGCTGAACTCTTCTAGCCAGTTCCCTTAGTTTCACAGCTGCTGTAACCTCACCAGCCATGTGCTTTATCAGCTACTGGGAGCCGATATGCTTTTTAAAGCCTAGGTCCACCAGACTCTAATATGTATTAAATTTAAAGACTGAAGTCCTAATGTGTAAAAAATACCAGGCAGTAACAGCTTATATATTTATATTTATTTTTCTGTAAAATATGGTGTACATTTAGTGGAGAGTAATAATCTGTCTAGCAGATGAATGGATAGCATTTATGTTTTAAGATATGATCTTAAATAGCTATGGATCTCTAATATATGGAAAAATATAAAGGCCACTTAAAATAGCATGGACAGGACTCATAAGGACCCATCATATGATATGAAATGCTGGAAAAGAAATTACTGCTTTCTTAACTGGAAACTGAGCTTTTGCTACATGGTCACATTAGTACAGAGTAAGCTGTATTCAGTCATTTATCACAAGGCTAACCTCAAGATTTAAAAAAAAACAACAATTAATGGACTGGCAGGCCAGCAGACTAATTGTTTTGTAGTATTTCTGCAATAATCATAACAGAGATTACAGTGTAACAGAGCAATGGGAAAGAGAACCAACCAGTCTAGCTAGACAAGATGTCCAAGTGATGATACACATCCAGTTTGTAAGTAGCACATCAATCCTTCCTCTAGTAACCATTCAAGATTGTGGACACTAAACAGTAGTTACAAGAATATAATTATTATTTATCAATGTCTACAAAAGGTGCCCTTTTGAATTTCTGGGTATATGTATAACAACAATAAAAAAACTCCCTCCCATAGCCACATAAATACTTTTCCTTTCAGGGGCATTTCCTTAAGTAAATGCTTTATTGTGCCCTAAGGATCACAAATTCAGACTTTGTTGGACCCATGGGGGAAGCAATTTTTAGATTCAGGGCCTTCATATATGAATGTTTTGCTGTGAGAGTTAAAATACAACATTTCATAACTTGTGGTTATGTCAAAAGAATAGAAGCATGACTCTAAGATATCCAGAATCTAAACCATGTAGGGCTTTATACATCAATCAGCTCATTACATTGCATCTAGAAGCAAATTCGTGGTCAGCATGTGCATATGTATAACATTCTCCACACAACAAGCCCTACTAATTGAGCAAATGTCTATTGTATAGGCTAGGTAAAGTTACCAAGTATTCTTCAAAGGCAGGCAGCCCTATGTAAAGTGCATTGGAGTAGTCTAATATGAAAAGTCAAAGAAGGCAGAAATAAGAAATCAGAAAGAAAAGGTTATCGTCTCACAGTAAATTATCCCCCTTCTGGGAATATAAGAGTAGCTAAGGATTCACAAGGCCTTCCAGACTAGATGTAGTCATACAACCACATTTTCTAAGGAAAACCACGAACAGTTACAGCCTGGAACAAACGTTTGGCGAAGTGTCCAGATTAGATTTAACAAAGGTACCAAATATCTCAATTTTACTGGAAGTCAATTATCTCATGGTAAAAACTGCTAGTGAAGATGAGACCTCTTGAGTGGAAACTGAGAAGGTGAATTTCCAGAGGGGTAGCCGTGTTAGTCTATTGTAGGAAAACAACAAAGTCCCGTGGCGCTTTTAAAGACTAACAGATTTATTAATCGCATGAGCTTTCGTGGGAGAAAATCCCACTTCGTAAACATTCGTGGCTGGCAGAAAACTATTTATGTTAGTCTTATATAAAGGAGAGAGTGCAATGGCCCGACAATAAGGCGGCTCCACAGCAGTATGGGGAATTGCAGCACCTATGGCAACATCACATTCAGAATGAGGGTGCTAGTTATGTCACAGGAGAAGAGGAACATTTGGCAGCTCTGATAATGCCTTTATATAAATTAATACTGCATCCTCACCTGGAATATATTGGAATATATTTCAAAGATACAGATACAGATAAACAGAGAGATAGAACAGGGACAAGTGATGAAAATGGTTAGTCATTGAGCAACCCCTTATGCGGAGAAATTGAAAAAACTGTTATTTAGGGAAGAAGTAAAAGAAGAGTGGCACAAAATAGGAATACAAAATACCAAATGCTGCAGACAAGAGAGAGTGCTCTTCTGTTTTGCCATTCTCATAATAAGAGAAAACAAGGGGATACTAAATGAAATCAAAAGTCAACACATTTTAAAAGCTTATAGAAGCAAATACTTTCTATATAGCATGTAATTAAACTTGAGGAACCCACTGCCACAAGATAGAATTGAAGTTAAAAGCTTGGTAAATTTAAAAATTAGATTTATATATTTATGAAAATACCCCGTTACAGTATACTAAAGTGGAGAAAATGTTTTATAGGCAATGCAAACCTTTATGCTTCAGAGAAATCACTGACAGGGATGGGGGGAAAAAACTTCACCTCCAGGCAATAATACCGTAGCTGTCCACTATGGAGTAGCTTGTATCTTACTCCAAAACTAAGGTCACCATCAGAGTGAGTAGTGAGCTAAATGGACCAGTGGTTTGACCTAGTATTGTAGTACTACGTCCTTACGGTGGAGAAGAAAACTGAGAACTTCACAACGGTTACTGTCCTATTCTATCTAACAGTGATGATGAACACAAAAATTATTTTCCTTTGTCAGATTATAAAAGATCAAAACTGTCAACACCAGTACTGAAGACAGGAGCTTAGCCAGCTAATATTAGCATCCTAATACGCTATACTTAAACTTGTGATTTCTAGTGAGCAACAGATAAAGGAAAATGCCATTTTATAAGTGTAAAATACAGGAAAATTTGGCATATAGTTGCATTATTCCTAAATCTAGAAAGACCGACAAAATCCTTTTATTACAAAGGGCTTTGTTATCACTTAATGGAGAAAATCTTTTATGATTAGGGCTTTATTTACTATTCAGATACCAACATTTACATGATGAATGTTATGCTTGTAATTCAGCATAGTAGAGTAAAAAAGCTCTCTCATTGTTAGTTTATAATATTGTTCAATAGTTCAGTTTGTAAGAATATCACACATTAGCCACTGAAATTCCACATTTTCATTTTTAAAAATTTTTCTTTCAAATCAGTTCCATTTAAAAAATGCATTTGCTTTAAATGTTTTACATAAGTGAGAATAATGACAAAATCTTTTCTGCAAATTGCAGATCCCCACATGGCTTAGAAAGGTAGGAAAATTTAGAGAGGCAGAAAATGTAATACAATGTTCACCCAACTCATAATAGTTACATGCCAATTGGGAAGATATTCATTGTTCTAAAAGGCTGCCATTTATTTAACTGGCTCTCTCTTGTTTAGAAGTTATGACATCATTTACTACTCATTAAAGTGATCAAGGTCATTACACAAGGAGATAGAGCACTGACAGAACAGCTGAACTACAGAACTTGCAGTTAAGAAGTTCTGAGGCCAGAGCCTCAGCTGGGGTAAACTGTCATAGTCCAATGAAAGTAAACTTCTCTGTAATCCCTTGGGGAAAACTGCCACCCCAAGACTCCATCCCTAGCTCTGCCATTTAATTACTACATAATCGTGCATAAGACAGTCTTGCTGTTTTTGGATAATATCTAAAAAGTCCCACCTCAGTGGGGGCATTGTAAGGGTTAATGTGATCACTGTGATCCTCTGATTAAAGGTAATATAAGGGTTTAATGCACCATTTATGATCATATTCACTCACAAAATAAATATATAAAATAACCTCAAAAAATTGCAATGCAATACTGTATGACAGGGCTCAACAAATCCTGGGCACCAGGTCGCCATGGTGTCCAGGATTTAGTCCCTGGCGCCTAGCAGTGCCATGGCAGCCAGGGAGGTGAACGCCCCCCTGGCACCTAAAAAAAAAGAGCCAGTGGTGCCAACATTATCAGTGCCACCTCCCCGCCACCAAAAGTAGCAGCCACAGTGGTTTTCCGACAGCAGGGCCCCTTTCACTGTCACAAACCTAGAGGCACCTCAGTTTGGGGGCTAGCTCCTAGGTGTGCAGTACAATTGTCAAGGCCTGCAGTAGGATAAAGCTTAATCACATGTTCAAGTCATGGATTTTTAAAAATTAAAATTATTGAAAAACTGATGTTGTAAAGATAAGTATTCTCCATTGCAATCTCTGAATCACATTATTTAAATACCACAAAATCAAATAATTTAATTCATTAAGCCCTTTACATATATTCCTGAAATTCATTCCATCTCCCGCTAGGGGATATTCTAAAGATCTTATACTGGCAATCTCCTTCACCTCTCTCTCTTTCTCTCTCACTCTATAATTATTTAGAACTAGACAAAGGTAAAGATGTTTCTAAGAGGACACCTGGATCCACAGTGAATGCCTTGTCAGATAACAACTGACAGCTCAAACTGAATCCAAATTTGGTATACTAATTTGAACTCAATTATCCTTGTAGATTAGAAAGAAGTATACAATATTTCTCTGAATGTCAACCATCAGGTATATTATTTATCTACAGAAAGGCATTATTAATGCATTAATTAAACAGATTGAATCAAACAAATAATAGGATTGCATTACTCACTATTTATTATTTTATAGTACCCACAAACATGCCAGAAACACAAATACCTTCCAACCTAAGGCACAGATCCTGCAACAGAGTACACACAGGAGAATCCTTGCACCCACAGTGAGTTCCATTAAAACCCCATGGGATTCTCATAGGCCAAAACCCTTTAATGAGATCTAATGCTACAATATTATATAATATTTAAGCATGCACAAACTTTAAGCATGTTTAAATTCCATTGGCTTCAGTGGTACTTAAGCAGATTCTAATAGACTTCAAGGTCAAAAGGGACCTATATGATCATCTAATCTGACCTCATCCACAATGCAGGCCACAGAACCACACCCACTCCTGAAATAGGCCCTTAACCTATGACTGAGTTACCAAAGTCCTCAAATCTTAAGTACCTTAGGCCAAATCTGCATTATAAACTTACATAGGTATACCTATGTCACTGAGCTATATGAAAAATACACACCCTTGGCCAACACAGTTATACCAACCAATCCCCCAGTGCAAACAGTGCTATGTAGATGGCATAACTACTGCCTCTTGAAAAGGAGGATTAACTACACTGACAGAAGAACCTCTCCTATTGGCAAGTACCATCTTCACTACAGCACTACAGTTGTGCCACTACAGCATTTTAAATATAGACCTGCCCTTATGAATCAGTCCCAAATGTTTTGAGTTCTAAAGCACAAACTTTAGATTCCTCGACAAACTGGAACCAAAGTTTCTAATCCTGTAAACGCAAAATTAATTTTGTTCTGCAAATGCTTTTCAAGCAAAATTAAAGAGAGTAACAAATAACAACTCAGCTATTTATCAATAACTTTGGTATATTAAAAGAAAAACAGTCAAAAATCTCAGTTAGCCAGGTTTTGTGCTTTCTATTTATAGAATGAGTTTCCACTTGAACTGTTCACATTGACTATAAGACAACATCCATGTTCTAATGTTTTATATGCAAAGTGCTTCAATTAAATAATTTCTACAACAAAATATCCTCAGTAGAGACAAAAAGGAAGTCCAACACATTCTAATATATTCATAATGAAGTGGGGATCTAATTTATTTTATTTTAAAATGAAAAGAAAAATACCAAATTATACAATGTTAAAAATGTAGTCAGTAAAAAAGAAAATATTTCCAAGAACTTACATATATCCAAAATATTTTCTAAAATTCAAACAAATGACCTAAAGATTGTTCTTCAAATCAAAGGAATTTATATAAGTTAATCTCCTTTTAAAAGGCTCAGCAGTAATTATTCAGCTTAATTGTACACTGAGGCTATATCTACACGAGAATACTTGTCCCGCAATAAGTTATTGCGGGACAAGTAAAGCGCAATAAGTATTGCGCTTTCTCGTGTACACACGT
>ML685793.1:1302418-1315201 GCA_007922175.1 Pelusios castaneus | reverse complement strand
GGTGGCAATCAGCTGGAGCCGCGGTTTAAAGCGCCGAGGCTTCAGCTGACTCCCGGAGCCCATATGTCAATTTCACTGCTCAGCTAGAGCAGTGAAATTGACAAATGACAGCTCCGATGTCCCAGAGTGGCCTTGATTGGCACTCTGGGACATTTCCAGAGGCCAATCAGTGTGCAGTAAGGGTACACACGAGCTCAAACGCGCAACAGATGATCCGCAACAGCTGTTACCACTCTCGTCCGAGTGGTTGTTGGAATGCGCTGCAACAAGGCGCTTAGTGCGCAGCAACAACGTTTCACGTATGTACAGTTTGCTTGTTAACGCGCGGTAATGTTTTTTAATGCGCAATACGGTGTTCGTGTAGGCAAGCCCTAATACTGTACATCGATTACTGAAGAATAAGCCAGTATTAAAAATCTACCTTAACACTTCCAAAGACAATGAAATCAAATCCAGCTCTTGGTGTGATTCAGCTGTGGAACAGATTTATTATAAACTAACATTTGTTTGTAAACTCCCATCCATTCATAAACATATTTTGAAATTAGGTTGTGTGATTCTGATTAATATGATTTTTTTAACAATAAGTACTGTAGAAAGTACGATAGAGAAAGCCCTACTTAATTTCAATATGGCAGAAATTGTGGATCCGGAAATATTAGGCTTCTACTGCCATTCTGTCAGCTGTTGGGGGCTGACAGCATGGCTCCTGTTATTGGTCCCACACATTAATGACAGTAATATAGTTCCAACAAAATGTCTATTTATAAAAAAAATTAGCAGGCAAAACATAATACTTGAGTGTTTAAGGAAAATTTCCTGGAACTATATAAACAAATAGGTATTCTCAAGCTTTTCCACATTAGCACAATTAATAAAGGCCCTTTGTTACTTTACGATTTTCCAGATCTTGACCACCACTCAGCTGCAAAAAATTGACAATCATCTCGCAATTCAAGTGGGCCTTAGTAGTAAATTTTGACATAGTGATTCTACCAACAGTACAAAAGCTGAAGCTTTCAACCTTGGCTAGCAACAGTTAGGCATCCAAATCCATATCTAGGCACCTACATCCTACTTTTCACATGTGCTAAGCAACCCACAAATCCCAATGAAGTCAACTGGCACTACAGAAGATCAGCACTTCGGAAAACCTGATCACTTGTAAGTGACTAAATATATATTTAAGAGCCTCGTTTCAGCAAACCTGAATTTATAAACTGAATATTCCCTGAAGAACCATGGTTTACAGAGAAACCTAGATTTTACTAATGCATCAGCATATTTTGTACAAGCATGGCTATTAAATGGTTTAGGTTTTTGTAGACATTTTTTCCTTTAAATTCGGGGCTTAGCCATGTTTTCTAGAGCACCACAAATATAAGTTAGTCAGTAACAACCATATCATGTTACTTAAAGGCAGACAGTGTTTAGGTTTGTGTTAGTGGGTTGCTTTACTTTTTGGTTTTGTTTTAATTCTTTATACTGATTATATCTAATGCAAGTTAACAACTCTAATCAACAATCTATTCACTACCAATAAAAGGTGTGTTATATTTTAAAGATTAATGACATGTTCTTTTGTTACAAGCATACAGCACTACTTCAGTGGAAAGTGACAGAGGAAGAGGAAGCCTGGGTTTAATAGTCAAACACAGCATGACTAGGAGTCATCAGTGTGATACAACCATGAAAGAGATTCATATAATTCTAGGAGCCATCAGGCCAGGTATTTCCAGTAGAGATAGGCAAGTGTTATCACTCTGTGTTGGTGACAGGCACTGATGAGACCTCATCAGAATACTGCAGGGGTCAGCAACCTTTGCTGACCCCCTGCCAGCCCCTCATCCTCCACTCTCACGCAGTGCTGGCGGCTGCCTAAAAATTCAGTGTTCCTCACAGCTGAAGCGGGGAAGGGGGGCACTTCCTAGGTATTCTGAAAGAAGACGCTCACAGAGAAGTCACCAGGAGTGGCTCCTCTTGGGAGTCTCCAGGCACTCCACAGAAAGAAGCTGCCCGCTCTGGTTCCTTTGGTGGCAGCACAGTGTGGAGGAGTCATCCAGGCAGCTTCTTTACATGGCATGACTGGGGCATGGGCATGGCGGGGATCCCCTGTGCCCCAGCTGCCCCTCAAAGAAGCCGCCTTGAGTGGTTTTCGGTGGCAGGAGCAGCAATTTCTGTGGTGCCACAGAGGGTGCTGCGTGCCATTCTGAATGGGCTCGAGTGCCACTGTCGGCACGCCTGCCCGGGGGTTGCCTACCCCTGGAATACTGTGTGCAATTTAAGGAAGATTAATTCATGCTGGAACAGGTGCAGAGAAGGGCTACCAGGATCATCAGAGGAATGGAAAACCTACCTTACAAAAGAAAACTTGAAGAGCTTGGCTTGTTTAGCCTAATAAACAAACACTATGGGGAGATGCAATTGCTCGCTATAAATCCATCAGAAGGAAGAACACTGGGGAAGGAGAGAAGCTATTTAAGTTAACGGCTAATGTTGGCACAAGAACAAATGGATAAAAACTTGCCATCAATAAGTTTAAATTTCAAATTAGACAAAGGTTCCTAACCATCAGAGGAGTGAAGTTCTGGAATAGCCTTTGAAGAGGAGTACTAGGAGCAAAAATATAACAAGTTTCAAAATTGAACTAGCTCAGTTTATGGAAGGGTTGGTACAATGAGATTGCCTATAATGGCATATGGCACATCCTTGACTGCTATTAGCAAATATCCCTAATGACTGTAGGTGGGACATTAGGTGGGGAGCACTGAGTTACTAGAGAGAATTCTTTCTAGGTCTTGCCCACATACTCAGGGTCTAACTAGTCACCATATTTGAGATTGGGAAGAAATTCTACCTCAGGAAAGATTGGCAGAGATCCTGGGGTTGGGGGAGGAGTGGTGGCTGCCTTTCTCTGCAGCCTGGAGCATGGTTTACTCACTGGTCTGAACTAGAGTAAGTGATGGATTCTGTGAAGACTTTACATCAAGATTTGAGGACTCTGAGAACTCAGCCAGAGTTATACTACCCACCTAGATCAGGGTGCCCAAACTACAGCCCACCAGAACATTTCATGGGACCCGCAGCCTGCTTCAGCACAATATGGTAATAGCCAATTAATTAGCATTTTTGTCATCATGTTTACATCATTTAAGTTTACCCAAGTGTATAAACAGACAATACTGGACATAGAAACAACCTATCTAAAAACATGTGAAACAAGCTTAAGATTTAAAGAACTTACGATTTAAAGTCACCTGTATTGATTTATATTTTATTAAAATATGTATAATTGGTATGGCCCACAAAAGGTTGTGCTTAGGTTTGTGTGGCCCATCTGTGAAATAAGATTGGGCATCACTGGACTAGATGATCATGATGTTTCTTTCTGGCCTTAAAGTCTACAATTGGGCTGTTGTAATCCATCTGCTCCATTTTATTTGAAAGTACACAAAAAGAAACTAGTGAGGAGGCGGCGGGGATGTCTTGGATACATTTTTGTTGAAATGGAGAATGAAAGAATGGAGTAGAAAGCATAGGTGCCCAGGAGCATTTATTAGAGGGGATGTTGGTAGTTATTAAGCAGGTCTACCTACCTGTTTAATGCTAATATTGAACCACTAAATTAAGTGGAGACGATTATGCAATGTCATGTATGATACAGGGGCAGGAAGAGAAGTCAAATCAGTTGTAGACAGCATGCCTCTATCTATATACCAGAACAAAACAGACTTTCTGGTGAATGGTTCTCTAGAGCACTTACTTGACAACGATTTAAGAAGATTGTTTTTCAACCTATATGCTAATAATTCTGAGGTTTAAATTGTAATGCTTAATAACCAAAGCAAAATCTTTAAATATTGGGGAAGATGGTCTACAATGTCATAATGAAAGAATGAGATCTGTTACTGACAGCAGACACCATAAATTCAGCAAATACTCATATAATTCCAATCTTCTGACACAAGTATGTCCATGACATTTTAAAATACTAGACAGAGAACCTCTTTTCATGCCAAACTTCTATTTAATTTAATAGAATGTATGAGTAGGCATCCTGTGTCTAAAAATAACTGTCAAATACTTCTGATTGAAAAATAATTAACAGAATGAGTCATTACAAAAGTATATTGCAACATGGGGGAAATATTTAAGATCCAAACCTAATTATTCTACAAGAAATGTAGAAGAAAAATATTGTTTGTACTTTGACAGGTAATTCAGAAGTTACTGTATCTTTCATATTAGAAGGAACACTACACTCCCACGTGAAGGATTACAATTACATCTATTAATGTACTGTAGCTAAACTGCTTAACGCGTAAGCAAGCATTTTATACAGTTCCTTTTGTCAATGATATAAAATCACTCATAGAAAACAGGAATAAAATGATCTAACAGATAAAAAGGCATGAATTACAGATAGGCATTACACTTGCATACCTTTCCCCTACAAAGCTAGAATTAAAAGGTTGCATGCAAATTTTACTACATTTCTAGCTTGTATAGCTAAGAAAAAATAGACACCTCCATTAAGATAATGGAATTGCCTCATCTTAGAATCGAGTCCCTTCTTAGAGCATAGTTCTGTCAGCACACTTACAGGAGGTGCTTATCCACCCTCTATTATGAAACAGACTATTAGCTCACAGCTAAATCCAATATTACATCTGTCTCCAGAAGGTGAATGTAACAGAAGTCTTAGCTGAAGTGAGGAGAAAAACAGAGTACAAAAGCCAACCTATTTTTTACAGGGCTGGAAGGAGTTTGGACTACAGCTGCATTTGAGTTGGGATGTGAGACTCCCAGCTTGCATAGACATACCCAGACTAGCTCTGTTTCAGCTAATGCCTAAAGATAGCAGTGTGGCTTTGGTGGCAGGGCAGTCTCTTGAGATAGCCACCCCCAGTATTAGCCTACCCAATCCCCTCAGACAACTAGTCCAGCTGCCACCCATGTCACCATGGAAACACAGCTGTTTTTAGGTGCTAGTTCAACTGGAGCTAGAATGCATACATCTACACAAACCTCCCAACTTGAATATACATGTACCCTTAAAATGCATATACAGGAACTTCTCCAAAGGGCATAATCATGTTTTCTATTTTCTCACTTGCTCACTTTGCCGAAATGGTTCGATTTAAAAAAAAAAAAACAAGAAAAAAAAACAAACCAACCACTAGATATATTTGGTAAGCAGACCAGCTGTGGAGCATGTAATTAACGAGGACTCAGGGGAGGAAAAGGCTGTTTTTGACTGCCTACCAGGATTCAAATAGCAGACCTTTCCATAATTATACCCCTGAAGTTACTACTCTTTCAGAACATGAGTAAGTTAAACTGATTGTGTTATCATTAAAAAGCTTTCTGGCCAAAAAGGGCTAGACCCAGTTTAGCCTGCTATTTTTTTTAAGAAAGGTTCTGAGTAGATTCACTTAAAGTATATTGGCACATACTAAATGTTTAGGTGCTTACTATGTTCAACTTACGCACTTTAAATTTAAACAGAAACCAAAACAGATCTATACAAAAAGATGGGGCTTGGTTTATAAATAAAACAAAGCATGATGCATCTTAAAACAAAACTAGATAATGGTTATTGATTGAGGGTCAAATCCAAGCCCTACTGAAGTTAAAGGAAAATTTCTCTTTAAGTAGAAAAAAGAAAACAGTGGGCACACCCTAATTAATGTCCATTCCTCTTGTCAAACTTTTCTTGAATGTGTGTAAAATTGCACCACAGTTGTGCATATCTTTGCAAGGATAGTGGTAATCTAGGAGCTTATGATTGGAAAGTTAAAATCATAAGATGGAAGTTGTGCACTAGGATCCTGCTCCTATTAGAATCAAGATGACAGACAATGGAGCGGACCCTACTGCTAAAACACAGTAAAACACATTGTGGTATATTTCATTTTCAAATGACAGAGTTCATGCTAATTTAATATAAAAGTGTGCAAAGAGAATTTGAGGTTAATATATCTACCCTTTTAAATATCCATATTTGGAAAACATACTTTTACAGCAAAACATTCTTGGCTACAAATTATTTTTTTATGCATTGGGTAATTCGAGTTGTTATAAGCTTTATTCCACAGAAAAAGGATTCAAAGGGATTTCTTAAAAAACCTCTTATATTAAAAACAGATCTTTGAAATTAAGTAACATGTACAATCATACAAGACAGATATATATACAAGTTAATACGTGAACTTTACTGATCTACTACATTTCACATTCAGTTTCCCCCTATCCTATTCTTTTCATCTGATAAACCTGAGTGATTTTATTATGCCAAATATTCAAAATAAATGACACCTTTCTGTTAAATGCATCCACTAGCTGTCACATTGCAAAGGGATCAAGATACCAACAGGTACCCTTGTTACTGTACGGTAATTGGACATTAAAAGATTGATTCCTTTTTGGGGGGGAAAAAATAGAATCCCAAGGACAAGAAAGATGACATTGGAAAACATTTCACTCTGATTCTTTCTTAGCTCTTTATTATGCAAATAAAAACTCATTTTAGCTTGTCAGATTTGGCAATCATGGCATTTGAGAATGTCTAGAGCTTAAATCTTCCATTATGGTGCATATGTAATTATAATTTTAAATTTCATACTGTACTAATTTTAAGGTTAAAGACAAAATGTGTTTTCCACTAGCAATCCTCATTAGCATTTATTTTAAGGTTTCCCAAGAATGTTGAGAGACAGATGTTACTATAGAGAAAAGGAATGTAACAAACACTTCTCCAGCACTGTGAAATTGGAAGATCAATCCTATATCATCATCTTACTACCCTACCTTTTCTCTTATTGTTTCTAATATCTCCAATGTCTTGTTTTATTTCTTAAATCCTGTCCAAGACCATTCTCAAGTGTTAAAATTTGAGACTAAAACCTTAGCATAGTAGGTAATGATATTGAATGGAATAGAAAGCAACATGTCAAACAGCATATGCATTATTTATAAGCACTAGTGGGAGAACATGATTATATAATTTGGGCTTTTCAAACTAAGGTCCTAATCTTACAATCACATATACACTGGGCTGATAGCTGAATTGTGCAAAACCCCTCGGAAAGCAGTGGGTCTGGGCTGCATGGCTTCAAATCACAGGATGATGGCCATAGTTTTATACCACATTCATCATCACCACAGTCTCGACTGCTGGAAGTCAGTCATGTTTCCATAAAACTTTTCATTAAACATTTTCTCCTGTACAGTACTGTTTTTCAAGCATAATACATTTTAAAAGTATACATTTCTAACCAACTGCAGGTTTGAATGCAACAGCAGCTCTACTTTTTCTGGTTTACCTGGGGAATTTAAAAACAAAAACATACACAAAGGAATACCAATAAAATAGCCAAAGCCAAATGAAAATAGACCCTCAAAATTTTTGAATTTCTGTTCCAAATATTTCTGCATCATCCTGAGAATTCATCCTGGATTCTCTGAACAATCCAGAGAAAGTGTCAATCCACACCCGAGAGAATGGCTTTTTTTACCCAGCCACCCAACTCAGGTGGCTTTGATATTTTCCCTTTAGAAGCATGTTGTTGTAGCAAATTCATTAGAGAGAATAATAATGCAAAATCAAAATAGATATACACAGTGCAGATTTGATTGTATACCGAAAACATGTCTAGACATACCCTCATACCCATTCCAAATTTATAACAACTATTTTTAAATTAGTAGTCCATTGAATAAAGGCTCACAAATGCAGAGAGGCTGTTTTAATTAAAGATACCACACTACATTATATTCTTGTAAAGTCATCCAGCAGTAAGATCATTCTGCGTATTTTGTTCCTTAAAAGTTAAGAGATTTTAAAAATATTTCAGTTTACTCATACTTTATATTTCACATGATTACTTGATTCAGAAAACTAACAGTTACTAAAAAGTTAAATTAAAATGTTACAGGAACTAAATTATTACTTTGCAATACTCGGGATCACACTTCGTACTACAAACATAAAAAAGCTAGAATAAAAAGAAGTTTAACAATCCTAATGGAATACCTTTACAAACAGTATAACTTGGTAGACAGTATCTTCTGAAATATAATACAGAAGAAAAAGGTAAGTGTTTTCCAAAGGCAGCTGCTATCTGTGCACAATCTGAGTATGCTCCCGGAAGAAAAGGGCATATGATAAAATAGATGGCAGAGATAATATTTGTTTTCAGCATGGTGCATTTTTGCTCTCCAAATCAGTAGTGAATAATCTGATTTAAAATATTTGAAGCCTACTAGCCTAAACTTGTGTAAAATTAAGTAACTGACAAGTATTGCAATTTATTTGTGTTTGTTTGTTTGTTTAATGGACCAAGCAACGTTCTTTAAATGAATGTACAAGGTTTAAAATAATAATTAACATATCATTTATCACAACATTCAATACTGATCAAAGAATCACCCAACCATTTGTTCTAGAAACTTATTAAACAACAACCTCCCTCTCTTGAAAGAGTCTTTTAGAAGGGGATAATTTTACATTATGCCCTTAGGTAATTAAATCTGTAGACTGGCAGACTAAGAGTTTAAGACAGCTGCTATGAACTTGAGGGTCTTAGGCCAGATCTACACTGATAGTGAAATTCGTCAGCAGTCAAGGTAATTATGCAAACTATGCAGAGTAGCTACCTTAACTCCTATTCACTTCCTAACTCCTCTTCAGAGTGGCTTCTTCACTGCACTGCACCGCACCAACAGGAAATGCATTCCCGTTGACACAGGGCTATACCACTGGAGGTGGTGGTTTTATTAAGTTGATCTGGAAAGATCAATCTCACAGCCGAAAATTCGCTGCCGTTAGTGGAGGCGTGGCCTTCATGAATTTCAGCTATCAAACAATCACACATGGTCAAATGTGGTCCCTAGAGCAGGATGTGCTCAAATTTGGGGGGGACTTTAACCTTTAAAGTCAATCTCTTAAGCTTTATCTAGAAACCAGCTACCTGTAGTGCAGATCACAGACCATAGATGTAATATACTTCTTATTGGGGAAACTGCTTAACAGATCAGCAGCTGCAAACTCTAGATGGCCTGAAAGTACAACCTGCATGTAGAGCACATCAGAGTAATCCAGCTTAGAGCTGACAAAGGCATGGATCACTGTAATGAGGTCTATACATCCAAAAGGAAACACCATTGCTTTCTTGCCAAGTGCCAAAGATGAAAGGCATTTTCAGCTATTTTTGATACTTAAACATTCAGCAACAGCGGAGAATAAGAGACACTGTGTTTTGGTATCTCTTCAGTAATGTTACCCCAGATTTACACCACCATAACTGAGATCATAATTTAGCTTAATACATTAAGAGGAACTATACAATATAAATACTACAGCAGAACATGTCATAGGCATCACTGACTATAAAAAAATATGCTGAATTTATTAAATCACTGTATTGCAAACAAGTAAGTATCTGAGTGCATATAACAGAATTTCTTAGGATGAGGATGATGTGTTTTCATCCTAGTAAATGAATCAACATTTTATTCAACAGTGTAATAACTTTTCTGTAAGCCTAACACTGACTCTTACAGTCACACTTTCCTAAGGTGATAAATGTTGAAAATGCATGTGCTGTTGCCAATGTCAGTGAAATGGTAAAGATAGTATTGTTAAATCCTACCAGCATATATTTGTTAAGAGTTTGGGGCAAGTCTGAAAGAATGACAATCAAACAGAGATGATATCACTTCATTCCAGTCAGTCAAACAGAGAGTAATTAACTTTCCTTCAAAAGAAAAAAATATACACAAGCAGGGTTTGCTAATACTGATTTGGTAAAACAAAGCAAAAAAAAAAATCACTACACAACGTTTAAACAGCCTTGTTATTGATGTAACAGTGTCCAGAAGTCACATGTGACTATGAACAGGAAAACTGTAAAACACTTACTTTTGGTAAGACACGGGAAAAACTTTTGTGAGGACTGGATGATTCAGGGAATTGGTGCTGGAACATGGAACCTTTCAGGCGATTAAACCCAACCCATCTAATAAATCAGAGATTGACTAGTCATTTCTTTATATGAAGTGAGTGGGTGCCCTCCGCCTAGTATCAAGAGGTCTCCAAATCTAAAAACGCTACAATCAGCAGTATCTAGAAAAGAAGTTGTAAATTCTTTACACTTACATCTCTGCTTTTGTTCGTCCCATTTTCTTTTGTTCCTTTCTCTCCACCCAAGCCTTCTGCCTAAGGCCATGTACACACTACAGACTTGTCCCACAATAAAAGGTATTGCGGGACAAGCAAGCGTTATAATTATAATGCTTTACCCCCTCCACACAGCACTCCTTCTAGCGAAAAGGACCGTTCACACACTCCTTTGAATTTTCGCTAGAAGGAGCAGTGCATGATGGGTGGTGAGCCCCGCTGGAGCTTGGTGGGTGGTGGGGCTCAGCTGCCACCAGCCAGCTGAACCCCGGACCTCAGCTGGCTATGGCTGGAGCGGAGCCGGGATTCAGCGGGGCTCCAGCGGCAGGCCAGCTGAGCCCTGAGACCCTGCTGGAGGAGCCCAGTTGCCCGCATGGGCCAAAGTCTGGCTCAAGCCGCTATTTGTCAAATTCACTGCTCTGTTAGAGCAGTGAAATTGACAAATTTGACAGCTCCAGTGTCCCAGAGAGCCCTCGACTGGCACTTTGGGACATTTCCGGAGACTGTTAAAAACGGAACAAGCGTCCACACAGGCTCTACCACAGAACAACTGTTCAATGGTAAGCCTTACCACCCTCGTTTGGGTGGTTTACATGTTGCGCGGCAAGAGGGCTGTTGCCACGCAACGAGAAGCATTTGTGTGTGTATGCTGTGCTTGTTATTGCAGGGTAAGGAGGCTTACCCCGCAATAACTTTGTAGTGTGTACAAGGCCTCACTGCCCTTTTTAACCTTTCCCCACTCTGGCTCCGTTTGCTCCTCCATGCTATCAATATTTGGAATAGCCTCCCACTTGTATGTCACTTTACAATAGCCTCAATTCAAATGTCTCCATAAAGTATTTCTCCCAGAAAGACTTTCAATAAATCCTCCAAGTAAAACATTAAGAATAGAAAATAACTGGGAATGTTAAAAAAAAAGTGAAACAACATCTTATGTATTTGAAGCTCCATGGGAAATCACGTTCTCCAAATAGCATTATTCCCCTACCTCCCTCCTTCAATAGTAATCATTTTATTATGTCCTTAACATGTTAAGTGTGTAAGAATTGCACATCAGAAACAGTCTTACTTTTCGGATCTTGCATAGAGGCTGCACAATAGAAGTATAGACTTAGTGAATGAAGTGCCCTTTTGCCCCTTGTAGTAGATGCAATTGTTAGGCAAAATAAAGAAGTTTATGCAGCTGTTCACTTTACCTTACCATTTGGGGAATAGATGACTACAGTCTACAATGACAACAGAGTCCTGTGGCACTTTTAAAGACTAAACAGATTTATTTATCGCATGAGCTTTCATGGGAGAAAGCGTCTGACGAAGTGGGATTTTCTCCCACAAAAGCTCATGCGATAAATAAATCTGTTAGTCTTTAAAAGTGCCACAGGACTCTGTTGTCCTTCTACAATAGACTAACACGGCTACCCCTTTGGAATTTGACAGTCTACAATGTTATCAATATAGTTCATTTCATTAGCAACATTTTTAAAGTCTCTCACAGGTCATTCTTAAGAGCAATACACAATATGGGAATACAGACATCCAAGTCAAATGGAAAACTTACTGCAGAGGTCTTCAGAACCCAAGAGAAAACTTACAAAGTCACAATTACTCCGGCTAATAAACATACTATAGTATCAAGTTACTAAAGAAGACAGAATAGAGAGAAAAAATGTAAATAGACAAATAAAAATGAGACCACTCCTCTGATCAGTTTGACTACTTTGAGAACAAGGTGCACAGGAGAAAACAAAAATGTGCACAAATGAAGCCTAAAAAGAAAAAGACAGTTTCAGTCTCTCTCTGTAGAAAGTGAACCTTGACATGGAATGAAAAAAAGAAGAAAATGAGCAGAGAGCTCTGTCTTTAAACAGCATAAATCCTCAACACAATTATCAAGTTTGATTGAATGGCAGAAGAAAAGCGTGACGTACATACATAGGACAGAAAGGAAATTTCCAGGGCTTCTTTGAAACATTCCACTGATAATAAGCTTAAAGAAATGTGGAATCCCATAAATCAAAAGTCTTACAATTTTTCCATTTAGAAACAACAAATCTGCCTGCATTTCCAAGAGCACTACCCCAAAGCTATGTTCCACTCCGACTACTAGAGAGAGACCCTGACCTTTCATCTTTTCAGCTATCTCACCAAAAAGCTTTCCCTGCCTTCCTAGATCTTATCTGAAGTAAGCCATGGCCAGTCCCATCACAAAGACACTACTAGCTAGGGCAGACCAGTTGTTTTTTAATCAGTTGAGAAGAAGGCATTTTCCACATACAGAGGACATCTGAATAACATAGGCTATGTCTACACTTGTAATTTTAAGTCGACTTTAACTAAGTCGACCTAACTAAGTCTACACTTAAAATTAAAGTCGACTTAAAGGGGAACTTACAAAGTCGACCTAGACCTAGACTGTCTACAACCATTGTGTCCTTAATGTTAAGGAAGCTCCCAGGTACAATGGGCTCAGGGAGAAACCTGATGAGCCATTAAGGACACAATGGTTGTAGTGAGCCTGTCTGGGGTATTTCCACAGAATCACACAAGTTAAAGTATAGATATAACAACCATATTCCTAACTTCTAATACAAATACAATTCCTA
>ML685793.1:1214836-1302318 GCA_007922175.1 Pelusios castaneus | reverse complement strand
TTAGGGCTACCCCACGTCTACACTGGCTTAATTCAACTTTAAAAAGTCGAATTAAGCCTTAAGTCGAATTAAATCTACGTTTAATAAAGTCGACTTGATTTTCATTAAGTCGACTTGATTTTCCTTAAGTCAACTTAAGCAAGCTGCTTAAGTCGACTTAAGAAAACTGTAGTGTAGATGCAGGGTAAATTAAGTCGACTTAAGCAAGCTTAAGTCGACTTAATTTACAAGTGTAGAGACAGCCATAGATAGTTCATATCTTCCCTTATTGAATATCAACAGGGGATAGGAATTATCCGAGCAAGAATCCACATACGAGAGCCTTTAGGAAAGAAAAATTGTTCATTGCAACTCTCTGGAATCTATCCATAAGAAAGGAAAACCAGGCTAATGGATTTATTGTATGAGAATATATCTGAATGCTTAACTTTCCCTTAGCTGTTCATCTCCATATTGTTAAAAGGTTAAAAAACAAAACAAAAAAAACCCCCAAAACAATAAAACAAACCCTATTATAGCAATCCTCAGTATATTCAGAGTAGCATCATTAAAGTTAACACAGTTTTCTGTTTGTTAATACATGAAGGGCAGGGCCACATGTGTGCTGTGATTATGCAGTCATGTAAATTGTATGTTAATTGCCATTCTTTAAGTTTTCTGCACAATTATACTCTGAAATCAGTTTTCATTTAAAAAACTAAAGTGCAGGTCAAGATTTTCAAAAGCAACTAGCAAATTTGTAATTTTAAAAACAGACCCCCAGAAAACTGGACTGTTAAATGGGCACACAAAGCTACAAATCTTTTTGAAAGTACTGATTTCAGTCTCTAGTCTTCGTGGGTAGACATATTCTTATATTTGTGAACTAGATGTAAATTGATACAGCAATGTTTGACTGAGCCTGCAAATAGCATGAAACAATAGTCCTGAGGAAAGCATGAATTCTCCCATTCATCTAAAATCATGTGTTGTCTTTAAAGCCAAACAACAATGGTTTGAACTACGTCACAACTGATTTTTGAAGAAACATCAAACTAATATAGTTAGCTATTTGTTGGATGTAATGGTATATATTGGGGTGGAGTGCAGTGAGACAGTTCATTCGTATGAAGGCTTTCTGGTGTGAGGAGTGGAACATACTATCCCCTCCCATTCCCCAAATTTAACTTCACTCCTTTCCTTTCCCGAAAGGAGCAGAAAAGAGATGATGTATCCCTTTCCCTCCATGAGGACAAAGAAAGAAAAAACAAATGACTCTCAGGCATTCAGATATCCCCTTGTCAGCTGCCAAACATAAAAGTTCCCCCAACAACTTCCACAGTGCAATAATTATACAAATTATGCACCATACTGAAAATGTGGGCCACTTTAAAATAAAACTCTTGTTTAATTTATTTATGTAACAATAGCGCCCAAAGACCCAGAAGCAGGCAGTGCCATGTAATTCCAATGTTTCTGATGCACAAGAGTTAGGCCTATTTGCAAAAGACAGGGAATCTGATCAAGGATCTGATTTTGCACTGGCTGAAGTCCATGATGAAAATCCCATTTTCTTCAAGGAGAAAAGAATCAGACTTACATTTTAACAGATTACAGAAGCTGTAGTCAGATGTAGATTTCAAATTTTCCAAGACTTAGGGGTGCCTGATCTGTTGTGCTGGTATGTCATCTCTAAATTAAAAATCTTAGATCTAGGTTTGTATTTTGAACAGCAAATTTGATGGTTTTGTTCCCAGCTGAAGTTTGCACCATTATACAGAATGAAGTAAGGCACCACCACAATGTTTGGGGCGTAGGGGTGGGTAGGCAGATACAATGAAATTTCTCTGCAATATAAAAACCTTAAATACCCTCCAATTTCAAAAAACCACAGTCCTTGCTTCAGGATATATGAAATCTGTATTCAATATATTACTCTTTCCCATTTGCCGTTCCCATACGCTACACCGCCAAAAGAAATTAACAGAAAAGTTTAGAGTTAAATCCTAGCCATATTGAAATCAGTGGGACTGACTTCCAATGCGGCCAGGATTTCACCTGATGCAGTACTGAATCACTGTTGTGTGAATGCAGTGCAGGCTTTGCAAAGCAGATCTCCAACTGAACCCTATAGCTTTGTTTATAGAGACTGAAAGTGAACCGCTCCCTACACACTCCTGCAGGCTAGAGAAGTTGTGAACTTGAACCTTTAAAAGAAATCGTCCTACAGGGGATTCTCTCCTTACCCCCCAAGAACCATCATCTTTACTCTAGATGCGTTTAGGAAGGTTTGTTCAAGGGAGGAGGGAATGGCTGCTGAGTGGTAGTACACTGAGATCAGGAAGTTTAATGTCTGGCTTCTCAACTATGCGAACTACCTCAGCACACGTTTGGATTTCAGGAACATGGGCTGAGGTTTGCAAATGCAGGTTGATAAGGTATGTAAGTGAAAGGAAAAGTTAACCAACACAGCACTGGGACTTCACTGGTGAACAAAACACTCAGACCACCAGCTGTATTAAATATATTTCACAGCCTTTAAAGCTGGCATCCTTCAGAAAACATAATGGCACTAAATTCTTATCACAATAGCATTAACAGTCAGATGTCCACTGGTAACATAATGGTACTTTGTTTACTGATTTGGGGATAGGTGCAAGGCCAGCAATTGGACTCTATTATAGCTCTATCATTCCAATATGTTCTGGAGAAAAATTCTAAGAATAAGATATGCTGTCTTCCATTTTAACATCATAGTACATGTGGGTATCATATTATTGCAACATGGTAATTCACTGTCAAGATCCCTTCCCCAAGCAGAAGATTTTACCCCCAAGAAGAGAAATGTGCCAGGGACTCCAGGAAATCCATTAGGAAATTTGCTATTGCTATTGATTTTACGTAGAAGTAGGCAGAAGTACAAAACCCTAAGATAGACAGTTAGTACTAAGTGAAGACTAGCAATGGCATTTAGTAAAGGATCACAGGGCTCATGCTGTAAGGGATCCATTGAAGACATTCAGACATCTGTCCACAGGCAAGTCACATTCATATTAACTGAACTGTCACCAAATGAGGAAACCTACCCTCACTAGAAAGTATTTATTCTTTTCTATACCAAGCAGATGAATGTTAAAACCATGACCACTTAATAAGTAATTGGCATAGCATTACTGTTATACACATGAATATGAGCATTTACTTTTTCTACTGCACCTCTCAATTTGCAGTTGTGTGTGTGTTGGGGAAGAACATGAACTCCTCTGTTGTGTTACATGACATGCAGAGGAGTTGAACACATCTGGTTTGCTTTTATTCTGCATTAGGATTGGTCAAAACTGGTAGTTACCTCTCAGACAAGCATATGCCTTCTTCCTTAGTGAAGAGCAGAGTGACTGGGGAAGCCTGTTAATTGATATCATAAGGGAAGCAGAGGTGGGACTTGCTGCAGAACAGCTATTGGAGTAGAGCACATATGGGGTTGGCATTAAATATCTAATTGCAACCCACCCCTTTTTTTGGTCACCAGCTGCAACTGATGATAAACTGCAGATGCACTATTTAGTGCTTAAACAACAGTATTTATGGTAATAGTGTTTCCAAGAGACATAGACCATGGTTCCCTTACTAAAAAACATATCCCACAATAAATAATTCCTTTATTTTGACAAGAAAAGCTGCTTGGCGGTCACACTTTCAATATCTTCAAAAATAAGTAACTTGGTGACAAAATTTATGACAGATAAACTTAATTTCTACAGTGACAAATAACAGCAAATGAGTCCTATGATATGTTTCCATACAGTACTTGAAAATATTTCTTGACAGGGATGCTATAAATTCCAGTCAGAGCCTCCATTTATTTTTAAATGCACAATCAGAGAAAGGATATACAATGTTTTCCCTCAACCTTTAGAAATCCTATTTCATGAGGTATATAGCACAGATTGATAAACAAACAATGAATTATCACATCTAAATCAATGTTTTAAATCTTATTTGTCAACAAATTTATGACAAGATTTCTGTTTAACATAAATATTATTGCATCCATTTATGATACCCATATGGTATGTTGTTAAAGATATGTGTTAGCATTGTAAATGTAGCCAGTCCAATGCATACAGCAGTTTGTCAGATAAATGTTTCTATGGAAACTACTGAAATGAATGCTTCATTTTCTAAACTTGGCCACAACCCCAAACTTTTATTACAGCATCCAAATGTTTCATTAACTTGATTCACATGATCACAACACAGCCTGTTTCTCTTTAAAAATAGAATATTTTATTTTAAAGTAGCATTTAGTGTCACATTGAAAAAGTTCTCCTCCAAAATAATATTTTAATAATTTGTCTAGTAACTTCAGTACCATTATCCTATATTTCTGATACTTTATTACATAATTAACATTAGCAGTTGCATAGTGTTTACTACTTTAGCCTATATTTTGGGGTGGAGGTGCATGAACATTAAATAGAAAAAGATTTTCAACAACTGTAAAGAGTTTTTGGCATCATATGGATATATATTACTAACAAAAAACATCTTAATTTAAAATAACACTTAAGGTTGCAAGTGAAGTACTGGAAAGTTCAGAAGTATCCTCCTGAACAGCCTTAAGTTGATGCCTTTGTATATATGTATTCTGATAACTAATTACATAATCACCTCTCCCCGCTTTGTAGGTTGTGGGGGAGGGAGGGTTGGGGGCAGACAGGACTCATACATAGAACATTCAGTGCACAGAAATGGAAAATTTTGTCTTACCTGTGAATTTAGTTTTTCAAGAGGGCTTGGATGCAAACAGGCTCATCAATAAGCTTTCAATCTGGTCTGTTACGCACTGCAGGGCTAGCTAATCTCTTTAGCTGTGTGTGTGTTCTGCTGAGGTGGCCCACCTGGACTTTCCTTCTTGGTGTAGAATCCTGAGGAACAGAGTGAGTTTTTGCCAAGGACACAAACCAAGCTACTTCTTTAAATAATACTGAAGGCTGTCTGTCTTCTTAATACTTATAGATGCATCATATTTCTGAAGAATCATCTTCTGAAAACAAAGGGGTAAGCTTGATGATCCACAGCATAAGAATTTATATTCCATGTCTCCTCTCTGAGTGAGTCTCTCCCAGGCCATATAGGAATCCAAATACGTTTCCCGTGCACAGAACCTGGTATCTGTACAGATGAGCAATTTCTCTGATCTCAGATAGCCATTAAGTAGTACTCGGAATGAGTTCATCAAGAGATGCTAGTACTGGATCTGGACCAAGATATTTACAAACAGATTTGCTGCAGCTGATGGCTCGAAGCAAAGCAAGTATTACACATGGTATCCACGTGAGACCAATCAGCTCAGGAGCCTATCTGGAGATTTTCATCTTAGGAGAAGTATGCTAATATGTGGCAAATCAGACATTATCTTTTTTGATTTCCCTCTTCAAATAAAGATTGCGTAGGATGATAATTTGGAAGCTGGAGTTTTATAAGGCCTGTAATTGGCTCTTCCATTTGTTCACTCAAAATATTGTTTCCAAAGGTTTTTAACAGTAGCTGTGGGGCCCTGTGTAATGTGACAAGATCATCATCAGACAAGGTGGATGTCTATCCCTTTCCCTTGAAATGAGGGATGACATGGCCTTTATGAACACCCATGTGGAAGTTGAGTCAAAAAATGAAGTACTCCATATTGAAAACACTTTTTTACAGATGCTTAAAATATTTGTGGTGACTCTCACCCATCATATTTGCAGACAATCACCAAAAGGTTTATTTTGATATTCTAAAGTTTTGCCATGATAATGCTGTAATGGTGGATATCAGTATTTCCACCTGGAATTTTGAGCTCTTTATGGATTTTTTGAGAGACCTGAGATCTAAAATAAGCTGCATGCCACTGTCTCTTGTGCCCTTGACAAAACATCTGTCCCTCAACAGAACTAGTTCTATCTCTGGAAGGTGTAGGAGATGGACTATTGCACTCTTCATCTTTTCATTTTATGAAGAGTCTAGCTGTTAGTGTTGGTATATTTTAATTTACTTTCAGAAAAAGAAACTTCCTCCATGGCTTAAGTACTCATTTTTGGTGTTGGTTCAGTTCTAAATGAGGCCTACCCTTAAGCAACCTTGGTGAGTGTAGGGCAGGGGGACTGCATAGGCTTGGAAAACCAAAAAACAAAATAAGAGTGGTTGAATGGTTTCCTAGACAACCCAACTTTGGTCTTTCAACTCTCAGGAGCAACAATCTCCTCTCTCTAAAGCGTAATCTCTACCTTGGAATACGGAAGTACTTTAGAACAGAAGTTCTCAAACTCTTTTCATCGTGACCTAGTTCGCCCCCCCCCCCCCCCCCCCCCCCACACCAACAACTACATCTTTGAGCAATGCATTGCAGTTTTTTTTGTCAGCAGCAGCATAGGGTGCCGCGACCCACTACCTGAGGGTACAGTGAAGGGAGCTTCCATGGGGCCTGCTCAAATTTCTTGCAACAGACTTCACCTACATGACAGCTGGGAGTTATGTTTCTGTGGCCTATTGACTCTGTCTGCTATTTTTGAGGGGGGGACATGAGGTAGTGTCCATCAATTCTCCTCAGAAAGCCAAAAGAACTTTCTTTAAAGGTTCTGTAGGTTAGAAGTTCTGAAGAGGAAAAACCTCAAAGTTAACGAAAAATTGGAGCCATTTAGCTAATATTAAAAACCCAGTCCAAGCTCTATGCCAGAGAAAGCCCTGGAATCTGCCATGTGTGGTGCTTAAAGGCAGAAAATTCTGGGAACTTTTTCCTAGAGAGCAATCCTAAACCCAGAGTCAGGGCAAACATCTGATGTGTCTATAGCTGCCATGAAGTTGGCAAATGCCCTCTGTGAAGACTGTCAAAGAAAGGACTGAACATTTCACCCCCATGCTTTGATTCATTGTCAGAGCAGATCCAGTCTGTGCACTGGATGAGGCAGAGGTTTTATGTAAAAATTGGATAGGCTCATCTAATTAAAGACTGTATCATAATGTATATGCTCAAGGAAAAATTAATTTAGTTGCACAGACAACTTTAATTCTGCTCTAATGAGCACAGAACTCTTCACCCCATTCCTTAGCTTCATCTTCAGAAATGGCAGACTCATTTTGGCTGAAACTTTCAAAAAAATTTCAGCCTGAGTCAGATTCCTGGCACAGAAAATTTCAGCCCACACAACAAAAGTTTGTTATAGGCAACTAAAAACAATGTCTTATAATGAAAAGTGTTAGCAACTTATAATAATTAGTGTAAAAAAAAGCACTTGGTGACATTACTACTTATATTTTCTGTTTCTTCTCTATCTGCACCTCCCTTTTTTCCCATTACTAAGGCTACTAACATTGATGCATATAAAATTAATCTAATCCTGCATCTTATTCTTCAGTTTGGGACTACCACTGAATTCAACGGTACCAGGAGCAAGCGCTTTTAGCTGTAATGTTTATTTTTGATATCTCAGCAGCACTTAATTTGAAAAAAATTAGGGCTTCAGACAAACATTGAAACATTGTTCATATTAAACAAATGAACTTGTACTCAGTGAAATTCCCATTTGATATCAGCATCTCATTAATTTTTTTTTAATAAAGGAGGAGGAAGAAGAATGCAAATTAGATTTTCCCCCCTCCCAACATTTTCTATAAGATACCATTTAATGTTTAATACTTGACAAACTGACTGAGGAAAGGCAAGATATTTTTGAGGTGGAGATATCTTTTTTCATGTAGAGCTGACCAAAAAGTGAAAACACACACTTCCTATAAAAATTCTCATTTTTCAGTTTGAAGTGAGATAAAATGCAAAAAAAATAAATAAATAAATAAATAAAGCGCATAGGAAGAGTTTCAAGAAAAAATATGATTTAGAAACATTTAGAAATAAAACAGTATTTTTAGCTTCCTAACTGCTGGAGTCCATCTACCTGGATTGGAGAGCACACTCCAACCTTCTGTATAGACATACCCCAAATTGCATGTGGTGCAGACCCAGTGACATCAAATTAAGGGGTTTCCCAAGCAGAAAGGAGACAAGAACAGACCGTGTAGAGAGACCAAGGGGCAGTAAGAAAGAGAGGAAATTATTTCTTAGCTACAGTTCTTTGCACGGTAGCATAAATTGAGATTTCTGCAAGTGAAAACTGTCAGTATACAGATTTGCTGTTGTTTTGGACATTCGGTTCAAAGCCCTTGTGTGAATTTATTCAACTACAGGAAGACCTGGTAGCTACACCTCTAGTTAAGATTTCCCAACACTCTGTTTTAAGACTCCTGTTACATTTTAACTTCCTGAAATTTTAACCTTTGAGGATGAAATTTTCCTGGCTATCTCAGACTAATTCCCTAACCCACCCCAAAAAGCTTTGGCCATTTCTACAAATAAATTTAGGACAAGTGCATTATTTTGCCCCACACACATACCTACCCATCCTTCTTCTAACAGCTGGTTCATTGAGATTGGAGCATTCTTGGAGCAGCAATTTGTAATGTAGGGGTGAAGTAAGACGGACTGGTTTCAGGGATGTGCCTTTTACTTTCCTCAAGGAAAGCCACCCAAACTAGCTTAGTTTAACTCTCCAAAAGGCTCAGTTCAGACATGCTTAGCTGAGACTTGTTAGAGTTAGTTAAATTTTTCGAAGACTCCTTCTGGACTGAGGGCTGAACAGGACTTTCCCTGCAATTCTCCTCCCAGTTACAGGAGGCACTCATGTTTCCTGTGCTCTCAATACTGGAATCCAGGCAGTATGGAGAAAGAAGTACTACAGAAGACCTTGTCTGTGTCACCAGTCTCTTCAACAAATGGGAAGCTAGTCCACTGCAAAACCCCAAAATCTGTTTCTACTTACTGAAAGGCGAAAGCAAGTTTCCTTAGGATGATGTTGAGGTTTATATTTAAGATAATTAGACAAAACAGATTATGAGCATTTAAAATTAGAGAACCTCAAATTAACTTTTTGCTTATATTTCTTAAAGGTAAAATATTGGTGTGATCCAAGGTTACTGTAACTAACACCTCTCCAACAAAACATTTGTCAGGAAAAAAAAAAAAAGAAAAAAAAGCATTACTCAAATCCCAAATCCAGCATAGGCAATTTGAACCAACATGAAGAGTTAGTTCTTAGACAACGCAAGCACCTAATACAGCAGATACACACTACTTTATACCACTTGGTCTTCACTATACTGGACAGCAAACCTAAAGTTGTATAGCCAAAATGCTTGTGGATATACAAGGATGTGCTGTTCCATATTGCCACTGCCGACAGTTTAACAATTGTGATGGTATTAACTTTTTTAACCTTTTAATCAAATTCATCTATCTACACAAGAACACAAGTAAAATTTAATTGTTAAATCTCCTAAATTAACAATTACCACAGATTAGAGGGCATGGAATTATTTTACTCATGACTAAAAAATATAGTTCTATGGAAAAGAAAGTCCTTCGTTTCTACTAATCAATTTCCAGAGTAATGAATTAAGTTACTTTAAAGTACTGATTATAGTCTCATTTAAATTACAATAATTAGTTTACCTTTTTAAATCTATTTTATAAAATAATGGCTATCGGTATATTTTAATTATCTGCATTGGCTTTTATGTTTTACAGCTATTCTACACACTTTTGGTGGTATTCATAAACTTATTTTATAAGAATATCACCATCAAAATATTTAAAGCAATAAGATATTCCATGCAGATGCAAATTACATGCAAATGCAAATTTAGACAACACCTTCAAAGCAAAAGGGTTTATTGAGATTTACTCTTTTTATTTTCATTGTTCCTTTTTATGGTGCTTATTGTAAACTTACTTATTAAGATGTAATGTTACAATACTTGTCTATTCAACAAACACTAGATATATACTGTTAAAATTTTCACACAGCTGATAATATAAGAGTATGCAAATTTATTACATTTATGTATAATTAAAATATTTGCACAAAAACAGTCCTGGTCTGTAAATTGCTGGGCACAACTAGACCTCGGGGTTCTGCTCATATGTAGCAGTTTACACAACTACACTCTTAAAATATCTCTAATAAGTCTATATGGTAGACTATTTCAAACAAAAAAAAATTTATTCAAGAGGATCAAATGATTTATGTAGCAGTGAGAAAGCAATAAAAGATTTTAGTGCATCTTCATTTTGAATTTGAAATATGCAAGTTAACACATTAATTAATCTTACTGAATATTCTAAATAAAATTTTTGGAACATTCAAACAGGCCCACTGAAGCTGATGGCAAAATTTCCTTCAGCTGTAATGCAGCCAGATGTGGCCATTATTCTGAACGGCAGGTGTTTATGGGGTGCAATTCACGCATTGAGTTGACTGCTCTGGAAATACAACTGAAATAAAAAACTCCGCATGAGTGTCAGATATTTGCATTCCTTAAGTTACAAGTGCCAGCCAGGAAAAAAAAGAGAAAAAAATATCTGCAGAAATTTATTAATATAGTTCATTTGCAAAGTACAATATTAGCTTTAAAACCAAAAGCTTTTTATACAAACACTATCTTAACAGAACACTTTAGGCATGACATGTAAAAACAACTAAACCAGGCAATTCCAGTTTAAGAGAGTTTCCCCAATTTCACTCAGCATGTGGTTTACCAAGTGGACTAGAGGTCTCAGAGGGCATGTTTCTATATTAACAAGAACTGCAATTACTAGGCAGAAGCAAGAAGCTAAGGATGAAATTAGATTTTCATTGTTTTGTAGCTTTAAGTCAAAAGCTTAATATAATTTTAATAGATTTTTTTTTAACATGCAATGCAGTAGAAACCTTCTCATGAAACAGTCCCTAGATCCCACACACAACGTGAACATAATTGTTGCAGTTCTTCAATAAACACTGTTACAACTTCAAATATTTTTCTAGGAGCAGAGAACTATATACACATAACAACAATGAACCCATATTGTATTTGCCGAAGTTTTGAACAGGAAAGGTATTACAAATTCTGCACAACTCTTCCCCCACAAAACCTAGATACCCAGTTACAGTGAGATTACAATACAAGAATAGCAGCTTTGGATGCAATGAAGAGAATTCTGCAGAAAAATCATATTACATCTATAATACATTAAAGCCAATAAACTGAATATTAAAAATCATGAAAAGTTGACACCACATTTTACAAGAAGATGCCTACTTGCAGCATTATCACCCAAATTGCTTATCAATAACATCTCATGGATTGTAGGCATTTTATTAAAACAATTTCTTTGGCTAATCCATACAAATCAGCAAAATGTTTAGCCCTCATGGTCAAATGCATACAATTCAATATAAATGTTTAAGAGAAAAAAAATCAACTTTATAACTAAACTGACATTAAAAAAGCAAGCACATACTTAACATCCAAACAAAAACCATAGTAGAATGGCCTCTTTTTTTTATTTTACAGAGAAATCAGTAATCAGATAGTTAAGATTAATATAATTATCTGTGAAAGGAATGTTCTAACAATAGTACAGTATCTTTTACAAAATATCTACATTGTATTTCCAAGGTAACCTGTGCTCCCATTTCTACAGCTCACAAAAAAGGAAAAATCAATTTTTAGTTACAATAGGCCAGATCATGATCAAGTATTCCCAATGAAATCAAAACACTAGTTTACACAGCATAAAAACCAAATGCAAGAAATTAAAAGAAATGAGAAAATATCAAAATGGACATATAGCAGCAAACACCTAGAAGGCCTTTAAACTCCCCTATCTTTTTGTATAAGGTTGGTTGGTTGTTTTTTTTTAAATTTTGTTATTTTTAAAATGGATGAAATCCTATAACTCCTTTCTCAGACAGAGCTACTATTGACTAAAGTCAATTTTTAACTTTTTGTAACAAAATCAATACCAAGAAAGAAAAAAACCTTTTATTCATTTATTTTACAACTGAACATTTTAGACACAGAAAACCACTCAATTACTAATTATAGTCTTTTCAATAGAATTGTTCTTATTTATTTCACCATAAAAAAATGAAGTCCTAGACTCAGTATATAGACAGGCAAAACCTATGTCTATTTCCACAGTCTTGCTGAGAAGCCAGATAGATTTTTTTTGTTGAACTGATTCAGTCAGGTCAGTGCCTGAGTCAACAAATGACAACCTGATCACTTCAGATTGAAGTGATCCATCATGAGGTATTTCAAGTTTTAGCAGAAACAGCAACAAAACTGAGCCTTATATACACAACAAACAAAAACAAACAGCAGGAGGACTGATTTATGCTCAACTTTTGTCAACAGATCAGCGCATTAATTCACATATGCATTTATTATAAAACTGATGGACTTTTACACTCTCTTTTGCAAACTATCAGCACAAAATGCATTAAAAACACAGTAGTTAAATGGGACTTGTCCAAATACCATTAGAGATTCAAATTAATTTGCCTCCTGCATAGGTTGTACCTAGACTCCCTAACAGAGATGAGCAATTAATTCATAACGAATCATTTGACAAATTTTACTTCCTCTTCTGTTTGTGAATTTTCCACTGATTAAGTGTCCAATGTATTCATTAATCAAAATTCTCAAATATCAATCTCTTATTCATGTTCTAGAGGTTATTTTTGGAATTTATCAGTCTACATTTAAGTTGTGCTTTTTGAATACATAGGAGAGACAGTGCAACGCTATTCTATAAGCAGGTGAACTTTTAGAACCAATTTTGCAGTACAAATATTCACAATTACACATTCAAAATTTGTTTCCCACTGCTATTTCTGTTATAATCTCTTAAAATTCAGTTTCCTTTTAAATAACTGCCAGCAAAGCAGATATATTAAAGTATTTGAAGAAAGCAAGACACAACCAAAGCACAAATACCAATAAAGTTAGTTCATTTAATCAGCTGAATGAATATTAGTGGGAGGGAGGATTTGGGGTAGATGTGGAGGGGTGGGAGGGTAAAGGAGTGGCTAAATATTTAACAGTCTCTACCCCCTAGGCAACTACAGTTGAACCACACATGATCCTGATGGCTCTCTATGGAAGAATAGATGAAAGTAAAATTTTAAGTTTTGCAATTAGAGTTTAAACCAAACTTTTCATTCAATATTACCATAATAAATGAAGTTACACAGACTCTGCATATCAACTGTTTTGCATATCAGTCAATATAGTTCTTTATAAAAAGCTCTCCACAGTGCTGTGGTTTCTCCTACACAAATACTTCCATAAATGGGATTTTATTTTGTTTATATCAAATTGTAAAAGCTGCTAACATGCTAATCGCCTACTGCTAAGATAAATGAACATAACCAACGAGTTGAACAAAAATAGTAACAAATCAGAATGCTTTAGATTCTGATATTCTGCCTTTTTATATTTGAACAATACATTACATAACACAGTCCAAGTTCCGGGTCAGGACAAATTCTTCCAAACAAGCCTGTGATGTTTGTACATAATTTAAAACTTGGTCTTACCCCTTAGAGCAGGAAGCAGTGACCTCTCTTTCTTGTCATCACATTTGTTACATTCACTGAAGTACAAGAGTAAAAAGACATCCACAAGCACCCACATCAGAGAAGTGGCCAGAACCACCTTGCAGTAGACAAATCTCCTCATCTCTTTCCTTGGTTTCTAATTCACACACTAAGTAAAGACGGCTACAACTGGGATTATCCAAGCCGCACAGTTAAATTCCAGTATGAAAGTAAAGTCAAGAGCATCCACTGCAATTAAAGAAAAACACATTTGAATTAACCAACAAGAATACATTATTTGTGGTTCAAAATGATAGAAACATAGAATTGCTTTTACTCTATTTAAAAAATTAATCTGTTTTCCTTTCTCTTTTATCTAAATATCCTCTTTGTAATGTTAACCAATCTTTCCAAAATTTGATTGCTTTGCTTTTGATAAAGAGACCAGTTCTTCTGATTTTTTCCTGTATTGGATTTTATTTTACCCAGTAGTCTGTAAACTCAAAAAGCAATTATATTTTATTTTACCAAGAGATTCTGTCACTGAAGTTTAAATCACCACTTTAGCAAAAGATATCACTGAAGGAAGAAGTTTCACAGATTACTCCATCAACGTATGTGGAATATTGCCTGCAAAATAGTATGTTTAGCAGAACAAACATGGAGTCTTGTGGCACTTTTAAAAAACTAACGAATTTATTTATTGCATGAGCTTTCATAGGAGAAAATCCCACTTTGTCAGACACTTGAAGTTTGTTTGCCAGGAGATTAAACTTAATTATTAATCTTGTCTACTGTGATACATTGAAGTTAGATGTTAAATTTAAACTTCCACACCTACCATTACAGAGAGCATTCCATGCGGATATAGGCTATCATACGGGACACTTCCTGTACTGATGCCAGGTTTCAAAAGCAGCGCCCTAATGTTCAGCAGCTGGGCACCTTACTGAGGGCCTATAAAATAAAATATGTCATCTATTATATGCCAAAAATAATTGGCAAGTTCCTTACAATTTAAAGAGAGCCTCATTTGGAAAAGCATGCTCAAGTGTGAGTGGTCAGTATTTTAACCTACTTAAAATATCATTTTTTTTTAATACAGACTATCTTCTTGATATGGGGGGTAGGGGGGAATAGCAAGGCTAATAAAATTTCATCTTTTCTGGGTGACTCAACTAACTCAGGGACTGGATTTCTTTACACACATGTGTATACATGCCACGCTATCCTAAACCTTTTATCCTTTTTGCTGTTCTCCTATGGACTCTCTCCTGTTTATCTAAACCTCTCCTAAAGTGGGCACATAGAATTGGACACAGTTTTCCAACTAAGGTCTCATCAGTGCCAAGCAGAGTGGAACAATTGGTCCTGGGTCTTACATATGACACTCAACCTTAAGCTTCATGTACAACTACTCAGCTTTACTTTCCTTTAAAAAAAATTTTAAGCAACTGTAAAGTAAATACAAATATATAATATATATAAAATATATTTACACTAAAATATAGTAAATAGTATATTTAAAACATTTAGAATTGAGAGAGAGCTCCCACATAAGGATGCTGGCATTTAAAACAGTTGAGATTAGAGAACCTGTTTATATGTCATTTGTGTTTGTTTTAACTTAGAGCATCCATTTAAATGTTATATTTCTTTTTCTCTTTTAATCATACAATCTACAATATTGCACATGGTATAGCTAGTCCTCCCTCATCCACTATTATGATTAACCAAAGACCAGTAAAAACTATTTTGCATTAGTGCTGAATATCATTAACAGAATAATTAAGTAACAATAATAAAAAGTATAAGGTGATTGAGTTTAATTGCATACTAAACTGAACTGATGAGGAATTTAAATACAGCCCTTCCTAAAGCATCATTTCTGTACTTGATATCTGATGAACTTTTCCATATGTCCCAGTCCTAAACGTACTGGCATCAACAGCCACCAGTCTTTATTTAAAAAGAAGAGAAATGATGACCGATATGCAAGGTACCCCCCATTTCCTATCAATATTTGGAATTAGCTTTTGTGATGCATAGCAAAATCATTATTTATTCAGTACCAATGATGTGCATGATGCTACACAAGGCACAAAGACAGACCTTCCCCAAGGACCCTATAATCAGAATAACCTCTCTCTTCAATTAGATTTACTTACTTGTATTTAAAAAAAAAAAACCCACACACACTAATAAAAAGAACATAGCTGTTAAGATTGGGCTGCATGAAATCTCCTTCTGTACTCCCACAGCTGTACAAGTTTTTACCACAGTTTCTATTGATGCAAGAACCACTACAACATGATGCTGAACATTATTTCCTAACTGTAAAATTTACATGTGCTCCAATTACACTGGTGCAATAAACTTTAATGGTTAATGGTAAATAATGGAAAACTAATTTTGGCGGTAACTGTTCTTACCTTATTAACAGTGGGCTAAAACTTTCTACATGAAGTCTAAAGAAAAATATCTGCTATGCCGTTTTTAAAAGTCCAAGATAATAAATAGAAATTTCCTGAATTATGCCAATCGAATGTCTTATTTCAGTCTATGCAGGTGCAAGCTGTGCATTGACATCAGATTCTAACACTTAAGAATAGACTAAGTACCTTTCATAGAATTTATAACTTATAACAACTAAGAGGGAAGCCTCTCATTCTTCATATCCTAAATCTTCATTTTAAGTTAATTATTAACGTATCTAAGAGCTAGAGAATTTTGACGGTAATTCTGTGTTGGAGATTTATTTATTTATTAGATTAGATTACTAGAAAACACCTGTGGAGTGCTAAATAATTTTTACTTCAACTCTTATAATTTTATTCTCACATATATAAAAAATTCTCTTTTGGAAACTGATTATTTTGGCCACTTTAAAAGTCACATTATTAAAAAGAAAACACTTTTCTATTTACAATTTTTAAGTCACCTGGTATTTCAATTAAGGACCAGTTCCTAAAAAAAACTAAAAGCATTTAATATTTTTGTCTAATACTTCTCTCTTCTGAACTCCTAACAGCATACACACATGATGCATCAACATCAATAAGATGTATTTTAAACATAGAAAGCAGATTCTATTTGTTCCATTTAAGAGTTGAAAATATTTCTTCCCCTCTCCCCCCCCGCCAACCAACCTTGCCCCAGAAACTCTGACATGCAGACAGAGCTTCGGAGATGCCATTACAGTATCCCTTGTTTCTGGCAATGAGCTGGTGGATTTTGAAGTACTCTACCTGTCTCCATAAATGCTTTATATTAGAAAAACATACATTTCTTTAAATGAAAATTTAATTTAAAGTCTTTAAAATTATCAGAAACAAAATGCTTGAAGCAAAAAGCTGGATAAATGTTGCTAGCTGAAAGAATCTATGTATCTTGGACTTCCTACCAAAGAAACAGTAACAATGTCAGGAATCAACGTTAAAAATAATTAAATAAATCATGGCGTTAACAAGAGCAATGAAGTTTAGCATGCATTTCTGACACAGCATATCTTTTTATCTCATGCCACACCACTCATCTGTACATTTTCTGCTTAGAATAAAACCCCTTTGAGGTAAGGACTTGGGCTTATCTGTCACCGACTTGCACTCCACAGTGCTATATTGTATGTATTCCAGACAAAAATTTAAAAAAATAAAAATAAAAGTCACACTAAAAGAACGTTCAAGACTGCAAGTCCAGCTCTCGGAAATTAAGATATCAGAATTTTTTAATGGCAAAATAACGTATTTTTCCTTAGCCTCATTCTCAGAGCAGCTGAACAAAAAGAAATCTAGCCTGAAGTAGATGCCTGGCATGGAAAATTGCAACCCAAATTATTAAAGTTAGGAAAAGTAACTGAGAACATCTTATAATGGGAACTGTCAGCCAGCCTTAATCTTAGGTAGCGCTGCCAAGTTTGTCTATAATAATCACATAAGAAACAGCTGTGGTAAAGGAATTAATGGCTGCCAATTCAAGCGCTTAAAAATTAAAGAATTATTAAGGTTGCCCATGAGCCCTTACATTTGCTCCCTTGTGTGTATGCATTATGATATACAATTTTCCATAAATCTGCATCATTCCATGCATGTGATGAATTATGTTTAGTAAATGAGCCTGTTACTCAATGTTTCTTTTCATCCCCATCATTCAATGTGTGGTTCCATAGCCTTATTTACCACAAACCATCCAAACTCTACAGTGGATAAAGAATTAAACTTCATCACAGGCTATTCTAGCATATTCATTATCCTAATAGGAGAGCATTGATGAGCAACATTAATAAACCCATTTTCACTCATAGACAAGAAACTGGGGCACAGATAGATTAAAATAAAAATTTCTAAGAGTTTACTAAATGTATGTGCCTCCATAACTGGATGATCATAGAGCTTATTTTTAAAGAGTACTTTGTTCACTCAGAGTTGAAGGGGGTTAATAAAAAAGTAATTTTTTTTTTGCCAGAATTTTCTTCTTCCACTTAAAGGGTCAAGTTCCTAGACCGCACTAGCTCAAGAATTGACAGAGTGTTCTAGGGTGGTTAACCCACAGCAGAGCCCTGTCATAGTTCACACCTGGACAAATTCCTTGATCATCCCTGTAGTGGAACATGCAGCTGTAGTCTATCCTCTACTCAGGCAATGTATTGCCTGCTAAGCTCTCAGCAGGACTTATGCATTCAATATGTTATCTGGTTTACCTTACTGTTTTGTCTATTTAGAATAAAAATACTAAATAACCAAGATGCAGTAGTTCAAGGATTTTCTAAATTTTTCTCTCGGGACCCAGTTAAAAAAAAAATCATTTATGACTGTGATCCAATATCTTTCAGCAATGCATTTCAGTCTTTTGGAAGCAGCAGCAGCAGGTGCCGTGACCCAGGACCTGAGGCTGTGCGACCCAGTACTGGGTCCCGACCCATGGTGTGAAAACCACTGCAGTAGATGATATTTTGCTGAAGTGCTAGCTGGAAGCTCAGAGAGAAAACAACGGTTAAAGGGATACATCCTTTAAAGAGAGTCTTCTGTGAATGTTCCTGCTGATTATCTTAAGGCAGGTTTTTCACTGACAGTGGCAAATTCACCATCATCATCAGTTCGAACTTTCTGACCAACTGCTCGGCTCTGTGAGACCTGCTCAGCCAATCAGCAAGTTCAATCACAAAACACCACCCCAGCAACTAGGTAGTGGTGAGTCAAAGGGAGGCCCCCTCCCTTGAATGTTGTAATTTCTAGTGTCAGTCTCTGTGCAAAAGAATAAATGGACACAAGACTCACATCAGAAATTACAACATTCAAAAACCAATAAGGGAACACTTGAATCTCCCTGCTCACATGTTAAAAGCTGTGCTCAAACAAATGAACAACAAATCACAGCTTCAAAGAGAAACTGCAGAACTGGAATTCATATGTAAATTTGATTCCATTGCTTCAGGGTTAAACAGGGACTGTGGATTTTTTTTTTCATTGCAGAAGGTGATTTGACCTCCCTTTCTTCTATATGATGTTCCTCAGTGTTTGAATCTTAAGATCCGCTTTGATTTGCTGTTACAACCTGACCTGATCCTATGTCTTACACTTCCTTGCGTTTATTTTTCTCGCGTTCTGTAAGACCCCATCTTCAAAGCATCTGACGAAGTGGGATTTTCCTCCCACAAAAGCTCATGCGATAAATAAATTTGTTAGTCTTTAAAAGCGCCACAGGACTCCTTGTTTGTTTTGGTAAACTAGACGAACACGCTCCCCTTTGGACCTTGCATATCTCAGTTCAACTTGTGTCAAAAAGGGAAGGCAATGTAGACCTGCCCTTAATCTAGGTTCCTTTACAGAGCATCCGTTTCACAACCTGCTGATTGACGCCAACCATCTACATAATACAGCTAACCTGTGTTCCAGTTTTTCATCTTCATATTTCATAAGCCTGCTTTCCAACAATTTCAGACCCTGTGCAATTTAATATTTAGACCTGGTATTTTAATTACCAGGAGGATGTATCACAGTGGCATCATTTCAGGAGCAGCAGGCACCTCCTCACCGCATGAAAATGTTGTGTTCAAAGTGGTCATACACAACTGTCTAAATAATACATTTTTAGATTATAGATTTCTGTGAGATTGATTAGCAGGTCTCTGAGAAACAGTTCCTACAAGTGTGGAAACAAGTAAGAGAACAGACAACCGTGTGAATAAAGTATCCTGAACCAAGAGCAAGACTGCATGACAGAAATAAAGAATCACTACTCACAGCAACACATCAAGAAAGTATTGAAAGCATTTAGTCATTTTAATGTTTTAACAGAGGAAGTAAAGTTTGAGCAGTAGATCAAGGAACCCTAAGATAGGCCTCTGGTGTTCAAGTTATAGCCTGGCAATTCTGGCCTAGATTCTCAAAGGTAGTCAAGCATCTATAACTCCTGTTGATTTCAACAGGGACTAATATTTCCTAGAATCTGGGCCTATTACTTCAGGTAAATCATTTAATCCTTCTGTAATTTCCTTTATCTATCAATAAAATGGGCCTAATACCAAACAGTCTTTCTGGGGTGCTGGGTCTCTCTATTTATTAGTTTAATAAAGGTGGTGTTAGATCCTCAGGTGAAAATGCTGTGTTCTACTGCAAAAAAGTACTTCAGTAAATTTAAATCAGTCATTTTATTCTTGAATTAATCTAGTAGGTAGTTTTCCACTTCTAACTATTTTGCAGCCGACTAAAATTTTGACAAGAGTTAACGTCTACTGGAAACAAAATCTCATTGAACATATTTTATGGAAAATGTTCTTATTTTCGATAGTTTTTTCTCTCCTCTCCAACACTGAATTTGAACTTCCTTTTGTTTGCAGGATACTTTCTTAGGTGAATCTATTTCAAGCTAAACTGTGAGCCTCAATTTGACAGCAGTTGCTTGGCAACAAAAATCAGCAGTCTTGTCCCTAGTGCCTATGGTGGCTGCATTTCTCAAAGAAGTGATTTTTATGGAATTCAGCTAAGTTTCCAAAATGTTATATTGCTTCATTTCAATGAGCACCATAAGGGTTTATTTTATTCACTAAAATACTTTGTATTAATTTAACTTCCACAGTGCCTCTTTTTAGTTTCAGAACTGTTGCAAGGTTCTTTTCAACTGCTTCAGATTCACCTGAGAAACCAAAAAAGCAGAATCTTTCAGGTATCCAAAGAGCTATCTAATACCAAAGATCAAGGGAGAAAATCATGCTCCTAATATCAAGAAGAAGAAGAGCAAACTGTCTATCATTTCCAGGATTCCTGGTGGAGTGTAAAAGCATAAAAGCTTATCCTCTAAAAGGTAGAGAAGATGTCTCGGTTATTTCTTCTGGGTTTACTGACCTCTTAAATTGATTTGACAAAGGATACCACTTTACCATATGGTAGCAAAGCTTTAACTATTAAGTTATTTATAAATGGAGCAACACTGGATAAGGTTACCTCAACTGCCTCACCAGCAAGGAAAAGCAACAGTGTGTACCTTTAATATCTACACCAAAAATAGTGGGCTTGCTTTCCAATAGGACAGCAGATGTAGCAATCTCTTCCAGCTAAAGCAGCTACCTTACTGTATAATAAAATACCAAACACTACACAAATAAAATAATAAGATTTCAAAATTAGAAACAACTGAAAGTCAAGAAATGCAGGATTTCAACACCACCGTTTACTAAAACTATATATTTCACAAAAGACCTATTTTCTAATGCTACCCTTAATATCAAAAGACAACAAATTACAAACACACACCCTACTCTTGCTTCTTCCTCCCCTCTGTGCTCCAGATAAAACACAGTAAAGCAAAAAACGACAATATGGAAGAAGGAAGAGCAGAAGACCCCTATTCGTTTGATATTTTTGTACATATTAATTACTGTACAAGTTGCTCTGGATTATAGGTGCAATAGAAAGGTGGATAAATGAATAAACAGATTAATGTAACTCATTACATGCATCTTAGGATCATAACACTTATTTCCTGTCTTTTCATTAGTTAGCTGGGACACACTGAATTTTAAGGTTGCACTAACACAATTCTATGTACAAGATGCTATTAAGGCCATAGTCTTCCAGTTCTGGAAGCCTTACTATCTCAATTCACCTCTGAAATTCTGTTCGCTGCTGAGGTTAGCAGCTAAATGATTCTGCCATAATTTCTGCCCAACTGGGGCCTCAGAAGAGCCAGAGGCACGCGAGTGCAGTAATAGCTGCACATCAACATGCTGCATGACTTTACAAAGAACAGACCTCTCAGCATGTCCATACAACAGCTGGAGGAACACTATTTGAAAGCAATGTTTTCTTACAACATTCAACATTGAAATGGGGAAGATGGCTAACAAAGATGGGACTTAAGAATTGGCAGGGCTTTTTCTGTGAAGGTTCTCAGGAGTACTGAGTACCAGCAGCCTTCTTTCCACAGTGATGAGACCCCATCTCTTGCTGCCACTGGCAGCCCCAGGTCCCTGGCCAAGTACCAGCACTTTAAAAAAAAAAAAAAAAAAAAAACACACAGAACTGGTGATGATGAAGTACTCAAATCACCGCAGAGAACTTGCCAGCAAAACACACCACACAGAGGACAGCATTCAGTACTGAAAGTATCCATAAAAAGCTCCAAGGAACAAATGGAAATGCCAGGTGGAACTCTGCCTCAGTGTCTAAACTCCCAGTACTGACCAACAACCATTAACACCCTCTTTTTCAGCTTCAGCGCCTGTCTCATAACTGGCCAGTTTAATCACTAGTAGGAACATACCTATAATAGCATCCCACCAATTTGAGGCCAATGGCAAGGAAATGGGGCATGGTGGCTGCAGAAGGCAATTCCATAGAGGAGGCTAATTGCAACTTCATTCTGGTGCTGTGCATGAGAAAGAAGCAAAGTCTATATGTTCAACTCCGCTATAGATGGTGCAGGTGAGAGTACCACTTATCACCAGTGCTCAAGGCCATAGGAAGAAATTTCCAGTATATTTCCCAGGTGAGTCAGAATGAATGTAGCTATTTGCCACTTAAGACTGTTGTGGAATTCAGTGAAGATGCACAATTTGCAGAATGGATAATAATCACAGTACCACTTGTAGAAAGGAGACTTGACATCGACTCCATTCATGCCAATTCTACAGCAGCATTTCACTTTGGGATTAGTGCACTATTGAAAAGCCATGATAACATAAGAGGTGCTTTCACAAGCTAAAATGAACCAAGAGAGAGAAAGCAAGAATGAATTTAAGGGGCCATGTGCTCTAGTGTATATTTAAAAGTGTGCTACAGTGCATGTGACATGCATGTGGAGGTCATTCATTCATTCTTAGTTTTTCTACCAAAGCACAAATCAAAACAAAAAAGACTAAACACCCAACAAAACTTCCAGGGTGTCTTGATGTTAAAGGTAAACTTTGCAACTTATCTTAAATTATGGCTTTTCAAAAGTAAAGTGTGTTTTGTGCAGACTTCTTAACTTAAAAGTTAAGACATGCTTATATCATTGTGAAACCAACTCTCAGTATATTTTAAGAGTGCAAAAATCCAAGGAATAAATCAGAAACATCATGAGGCAACATTAGATTCCCACAAGTAGTTTATTAATTTATGAATAATTATCATCTGTAGAAATTATGGTGGAACTGATGACCTATCAAGAGCTCAAAACAGTGCCTATTCACATTTGATAAAATAACAAAATTAGAATTCAATATTTCTAGCTAAAAACCAATCAACAGCATTTTGTCTTAAGAATTCTTTTTAGACTTTTTCCTTTCCTGAGAGTCTCCTATCTGACATTTTAAAATAGACTTAGTCTTCATTTAAAACAAACATCTGTGATTCTCAGATATTGACGTGGGAAAAGACCTATTAGCTCATCTAATAATTCTCTTCCCAACCCAAGATTATTCCTTAACAGCACTGGCTCTCAACCTTTTCACACTACTGCCCCCATTTCAGGAGTCTGATCTGTTTGGTACACCTCAAGTTCAACCTCACTTAAAAACTACTTGCTTACAAAATCAGACATAAAAATACAAACATTTTCACTATGACTGAAAAACTGCTTACTTTCTCATTTTCACCATACAATTCTAAAATTAATCAATTAGAATATAAATATTGCACTTACATTACAATATATTGTTTACAGTGAAATATAAATAAGTCACTGTATGAAATTTTATTTGTATTGGCTTTGCTAGTTCTTTTTATGTGGCCTGTTGAATAAAGAAGTAAATACCTAGATGTAGCCCTGAAAAAGAATTCTGCATACCTCCCAGGGATACACATAGCCTGGCTGAGAACCACTGCCTTAAAGCGTTTGCCCTGTTGTTGTAACCATGTTGGTCGCAGAATATTAGAGCAGGGCTTGACAAAACTGGCTCCCAACTAGGCACTAACAATTTTATTTTTGGTTGCCAGAGGGCGCTCATTTGCTCCATTTCCAGAGCAGAGCTAGGAGTCAGGCTACGCACCCCGGTCGCCATGGCAACTTGGCTCCCAGGTTTTGTCCAGCCCTGTATTAGAGACACAAGGCAGGTAAGGTAACATTTTATCTTTTAAGCTTGTCTCTTTCACCAGCATAAATTGGTCCAATAAAAAATATTGTCACCCACCTTGTGGCTCTGCCTCTTACAATGTGTTTTATATTGTCATGTCAACGACAGATCTGAGAGGCCCAAATGGTGAGTCTTACATCAATAGCTTTGGTCAACTATTCCACATTTTAACAGATCCCACTATTGGAACTTTCCCTCGCCCAGCATTCATCCTAAATTTTACTTTTTCTTAATTATTACATTATAACCCACTTGTATTATTAACTTACATGTGAGGTCAGAGTTATAAATTATATATTTGCTTATTCCCTTGCTCAAAGTTTATCTTTTTGCATATTAACTTAGAAGCAAAATATGTCTGATCCTGAACAGGTGTGCTAGCATGAAGAGAATTTTGAGTCTCTTCGTCCACAGCATATGAGACTCCCATAGTTTGGCCTTCAAGCACTGAGGAGAGAAAGCCACTGACTTAACACAACCGGCTGTGTTCCAAGCCTCAGAAGGGTGTATTAGGGTCACTGGCCCCATGCCTACAGCACTGGCAAACATCAGCTAAGCTGAAATTTAAAAGGTGAAGTAAGCAATGCTTCCAGGCACATTTTCCTAAATGCCAAAGGTGTTATGCTTTAAACAGCCACAGTGCCTTCCTTCCTCCACAGGGCTTAGGTGCTCTACTTATTCCCAAGAGCCATACGTTAGCTCATAGCTTTACCAAGTATTGCTTCTCTAAGTTAAAATAAAGATTGTAATAGATGGGCTCAAACAAAGTTAGGAGCTGTTTAAAGTCAGGCGTTGGCTCAGGCCATTACATTTACAAAATTTGGATTTGGAAAATTCCTAAAATAAAGGAATGTTTGGCTAGAAAGTTTTGCTCAGCTTCTACTCAAATACAGAAACGCTAGTGTAAGAACAAACTTGAGACTTTTAGCCTTGGGGCACTGTGGTATGGAGAGCTGTTTCACCAGCCAGGGAAAGGACACAAACTCACACCCAAGCACTTTTTAAGGCTTTTCTTCAGGACACGGTGTATTGTTTCTTATAAAGATCATGAGCAATGAAAAATAAAACAATTCAAACAAAAAATAATTCTAGTCACAATCTCCAGAGGCTTTTTAGCTACCTCAACCAGCCAGGGGGAAACAGAACACTTCCTTCCCCTGAATCCTGCCTCCTCTTCCTCGGATATCCTGCCAAGCCACATGATGGAAAGGAATATGAAATTCTTGCCCAAGATGCTGCTTTTACCTTATCACAGTCATTTAACAGCATGCATTGCAAGAAGTGAGGTCTTCATTTTGCTCCTCAGATTACAGGTGCTGACTCAATATTCCATGCACCTTTGCAGAAAACCGCACACATATGCACGTACACCCAATGCTGCTGGCTTGACAGATTCAAGCCAAAACCCCATGTACACTGCTCACCCACACAGAATAAAATGGCACAGTAGCAGACAGCTCTTGAGATAATGATCTATGAGAAAGCCAGGGCACAAATATCTGAGTGAGAACTTAGATGAGACTTCTATAAACTGTGTAGCAGAGCACTTCCCCACTAACTTTTATAATTATTGCTTCATAGTATTCACTAGCACAAATGCTGTAAAGTTCCACGGTGTTATGGCAATAACCAATCTGCACACAAGCCCAGCTGTGTCATCCTATAATTCTGAATGCACTATAACTAAAAAAACTAATAAGCTGTAAGTAGATGCAGCAGTTTATCTTCTTTTGCTTGCACAAAATGCCTAACAGTATATTCCCTATGTAGCAAAGTTTTAAAAAACTGAACCTAAGTAAAGCTGAATTTAGATAAAGGTCACAAGTGCCTTGATGATGGGATGGCAAGAGCACTTCTTGCTGTTGCTATTCTAGGATATACTGCATTCATTAGCAATAGTACACTGTCCATCTTTTCTTTAGCAGATTGTTTCTGAAGGTCACCTTTTCACATTGAGACTGCCCACTTACTGTGACTGAAAACTGGCCACCAGTCACCAAATTACACACTGATAAGATATTAAAGCAACACTAAATACTGAGCATACATCAAATGGTCTTTTCAGAATAAGCCCACTGATCAATCGAAAGGTGTGCAATCCCACAAATGGCTAAATTTAGGGGGTGAAAAGCTAGTTATTACAAATCCAATGGGTTTTTTTTAAAAACTAGAGATCTTGTGCCATCTATGCAGAGCCCTATGTATCAAGTAACTGTTCCCACACACAGCAAGGCTCCACCACCTTCAAGTTTCCGTGACAGCACCCTATGGCTATCTCCCATCAGACACACCCCATCATACTGGCATCTTTTAACCAACTACATAGGTCACGGGAGAGGAACTCACTTCCTGCTGGGACCAATCAGGCAAGACCACTGACAAGAAACTGAGGTCGGTAAGCTGGAAGCATGTGTAGGTGGTATAGTGTTGCGGACCATACTAAATCAAAGCACCATGCTACTCTGCACACAGACCAGAGACAAAATACAACCATCACTCTTGGAAAGTTTAGTTACATACACCTTAAATGCTATAGGGAGAGTTATCAAATAAGGAACGGATTTGATCAAGGTTTGTGGAGCTGGATCTTGTAAACAGAATATATATGACAAACAGCATTATTACACGAATATAAATTGTTATGTAGCAGAAAATATATGCATCGCAATATTACACTATATTAATCAAGTAATGTGTTCATTGTTGTAACTGTGAGTTTAAAAATGAAATATTACATAACCAAAAAGAACAAAGTAGTTAAAGTAAATATACATAGTATATTATATTTAGAATGCTTTATATTCATGTTAAATTGTATAACTCTAAAACTGTTCTACAGTTAGACACTAACTTTTGCATGACTCTTGTCTGAATACTGCAGGAGAGTACAAGAGATCTTAAATTCAACCAGACCACCAGCCTGTATCCTGCTATGTCTGGCTACTACAGTCCTTTTATCTTGCAAATACGTACAGAGTTACTTTAGTGTTAGCCAATATCCGTTATATTATAAACTATGCCTTTTATCCCCATTAAGCTCTTCCAAAATGAAAAGGGAGATGTGATGTACAGTAAACTCAATACTAAGTATAGAAACAGTTCAGAGAAAAAGAACAAAACAAAAAATATTCTGTGACTGCTTCACTGTAGCAGGCTAGAGCAGAATGTTTCTAAAGTTCTGCTGACTTTGGGAATGATATGGTCAAACCAAAATAAGAAGCTGTTTACACCAAAGCCTCTGCCAGCTAAGAGACCATTAGAGTTTTTTTCTTCTTCCAGAAAAAGAGGAAAAAAAGGTTTAAACCTGACATCAAAAATCAATTTACTGTAGTAACTTCAAAATATGAAAATTCAGGGCTATTTTAGTCAATCCTAAAATGCTGTTTTCCCACTGTTTTTATAGTAAATTCAAAACTGCATCATCCCAACATTTGTATATGTTACAATGTATATTCTTTCTCTCCTATTATTCTTCTCAGGAATCTCTCAAGCAATCATGAAGAAACAAAGGGCCTTTAAAAATACAGAACTCTCACAATACTGAAAAGAAAAATCTAATTCCTAGAGCAATTTTTCCTACTGTTGTCCACTTAAGCAATTCACAGCACAATCGTTAACCTAGGCTTTTCAAGAGGAACAAACTCAATTTTCCCACATTTTCAAGAAAAATATATTTATTTCCTTTTAATTTACTGTCTCTTAAAAGACTAGCATTTGAAAGTCTTGCATTAATAGTTTTACCAGCTTTCTAAGTGTCTATTCCTTACATCTAAGTGTTATCACTAATTTTTCAGCTTTGTTGCTAATTTCCCAAATACAATATAGGATTTACTGCTACAAAAAAAGTAATGTAACCGAAAGCTGCAAAAGAATTTCCAACCTAAACCAAGTTATAAAACTTTCCCTTTCATTATTTATACTTTCCAGGAAATGCTTTGCCAGCATGCAAAGAAACAAACCGCTACAGCAGAGACTCAAAAATTACATGGTTAGAGGACAAAGCTCCAGTTAGACAATCCAGTTATAGCAGTGTCCTACTTTCAATAAGTAGCTACTGCACTCCTTATAAATTAAAAGGAAAGAGGAAGAACTCAGTAATTTTCTTCTATGGAAGAGAAGGATGCATGCATTAGCTTACCTACCTCAGCCACTTCAGTCTCCTTGTTTGTACCTTCAGAAGGCTATCCAAATTACAACATACCTGACAATAGTGTTCTGTCTGATTTGGAAGAAAACTACCTGATAGAGGATAGTGGCACAAGAAAATAGACGAACATCTCTTTGAAATTTAGATTTGTAAAAGAAAAAATGGAGCCAGACAGTGAATGCTTTAACACATTTTTAAAGCAATTTTTATGAAGTAATTAAAGAAGTTTAGTCTTCTAGCTAGAGTGTGCTTATTTTCTTCTGTTTCCTTATATTCTGTACCTGCTGCTCTACCCTTCTCCTGTTTGCCTTCAGTTTCCCATTCCCTTATTTTCTCCTGTTATTCCTCTAACTCCTAATCCCCTGCTCACTGACACTGACTACATTTTCTCCCACTGTGCCTCCAAACACAGTGTTCATTTACTCTAGAATAAATTCAGATTTATATTGTTGTAACTGCAAATAAAGTTTGATGAAAAGTAAGACAAATCCATAGCTCTCATACCTCATTCAATATGCTCTTTTTATCATATAGATAAGACGCCATAAGCTCTTTCAGAGTTTAAGTTTTTCAGTTAGATCACTTCTCCACTCATGTGCAATGCAAACAGAAGGTAAGAAGCCCAATTATGGTTTTAAAACCTTATAATTGGCAAAAATCAAAATAGACTTTTTAAAGTCCAGTGACATGTGCTCTCTCTGCAAATTTTCAAGTTTCTGCACAAACTAATGAAAGACTAGATCTGGTCAGAATAAGAGTCACAATATTTCTTTATAATGTCAAAAGTACATATTCCCCTACCTCTGCCTTCCCTCTGTGTTTGATATTGCTTAATTGTTTTTTTCCTCAAACTCATTTTAAACAATTTATTCATAGGCAGAGAAAAAACCTAGACACATTCAGCCCTAATGATTTGAGAAAAGCAGAAGCAACTAAAAAAGCCCCTTTGCAACGAAAATCCTTAGGCAACCTTCACTATCAACCTATTACATATGCTGTACTGTTCTATTACTCTACCAACTTCCTGGGCACTCATTCACCATTCCTCTAAGTCAGATCAACACAACTCTCACCTTTTGAATTTCTCTCTTATTTGTTGCAATTATACATCTCATAACACACCAAACTCTCCTTTTGGAACATACTCTTGGTGACACATTCGTACAGAAAGATGGGCTGACAGACTAAGTTTTTCATTTTACCTTTAAAAACGTTGCCACAAGGAAGAGTCACTTTAAAAAACTTAAAGAAGGCAGTCAAAGAGGATCCAAATTTAGGTCTATCTTCATTCCTAAAATAAGTCCTTGACACAGCTTGGCTTAAACTATATTCCTTCTAACCACGCTCCCAACACTGTTTTTCATGTTAATAATGGAAGAACCAAAACATTTGTAGCCACGACCCTGGCTAACGCACAGTCTAGAGTGTTGACTCCTGATTTAAAACAGGAGTCTCAGTAAATAGTTTTAACTCATTAAGATTAGAATCTTTGCATGGTACTACTGATGTGCACAGGACACAGAAACCGTTGGTTTATTGAGAGCTAAAAAGAAGTTGTGCTACTGAGAATACAATGGAAAATAAAGAGATTTCCTGGAAAATGTAAATGATGTGCTTATCTTTTTGCTTACAGTGCAACAGCCACTAACCAGCTAAAATGACCCTTATTTTTTCCTTTTCTGTCAAGCACTTAATTCTAATCATGCCTTAGATTAATTAACATGCCTTAATTATTTCTTAATATGTTTAGCCATTCAGAAACTCCCGAACAAATATTCTCATTCTCACATTCTCCTCATTTTTCAAGAAAGGAAAAATGACAACTACAACTACTACTTCTGCCTCTACTATTCCAGACTGATGAGCATTTTCTGAAATATTTAAATTAATTTATATTCTGTTGACTTGAAATCAGGCTTAACCTGATCCTTGGAAGAATAACTGGCATCTTAACCTGAATTCTACATCTGAACTTTAGAGCTGGCTCTTGATTTTCTCATGTGATGAATCAAAATTTTAAACATGAAAACTCATAGGCCAAATTCTCTTTGCCCTGAACTTTGGGTATTTACATTCATGCAAAGTGGGTATAAAAGAATACTAAAACCGAATGGCAGCATTTTACATCCACTTTCCATGAGTAAATTTAAAAAAAAAAAATAGAGAGAAGAATGAAGTCACAGATGAACAACAAATCACAGCTTTCAAAGGGAAACTGCAGAACTCAAATTTATATGCAAATTCAACTCAGTTGCCTTGGGGTTAAACAGGGACTTCGGATTTTTCTCTCATTACAACAGGTGATTTGACCTCACCTTCCTCTATGTGCTGTTCCTCGGTATCTGAATCCTAACACCTATTTTGATTTGCTGTTATAGCCTGACCTGATCCTATGTCATACACTCCCCTGCATTTAATTTCCTCCCATTCTGTAAGTTTCCCCATCTTCAAAGCATCTGATGAAGTGGGATTTTCTCCCACAAAAGCTCATGCGATAAACAAATCTGTTAGTCTTTAAAAGCACCACAGGACTCTGTTGCTTTTCTGCAATAGACTAACATGGCTACCCCTTTGGATCTTATTGCCTACTATTTTGAAAGTGGAGCATCTCACTTGCTTACATTTTTAACATCTTTAGGACTGTGGATGCCAATAGTATTTTAAGGGTAAGTTATCCAAGTGTCAAATTATCACTACTAAAATATTAAATGTCACTTGTGCAACTACATACTAACAATTTAAACAGATATTAAAACTGGTATTTTGTCCAGTACTTCCTTCAGCATAAAGGATTTAAGAATGAGCTGAGGATGGGGAGGATTATTTCCCAAGCAGAAAGTCCCAGGTGACTAGAGAAGGGCAAACTCAGTACAACGGATAAACAGGGAAAACTACAGATCAGTCAGGCTAACTTAAATTCCAGGAAAGATACTGTTTAATAATTTGTTCTAACTAATTTGTAAGCATGTAGAGGATAATAGGGTAATAAGGAATAGCCAATATAGTTTGTCAAGAGCAAATCATGTCAAACCATCCTAATTGTCATCTTTGACAGAGTTACTGGCCTAGTGCATTTGGGGAAGCAAACATTGTGATGTATCTTTATTTTAGTAAAGCTTTGTAATAAGGCACAGTTGGACATGACAGTCTCATGAGAAAACTAGGGAAATGAAGTCTAAATGAAATTACTATAAGATGGATGCACAACTGGTTGAAAAAATATACAAAGAGTAATTACCAATGGTTCACTATCAAACTGGAAGAATTTATCTAGTGGGAAGACAACAGAGTCCTGTGGCACTTTTAAAGACTAACAGATTTATTTATCGCATGAGCTTTCGTGGAAGAAAAATCCCACTTCGTCAGACGCTTTGAAGATAGGAAACTTATAGAACGGGAGGAGATTAAATGCAGGGGAGTGTATGACATAGGATCAGGTCAGGCTGTAACAGCAAATCAAAATAGGTGTTAGGATTCAAACACTGGGGAACAGCACATAGAGGAAGGTGAGGTCAAATCACTTGTTGTAATGAGAGAAAAATCCATAGTCCCTGTTTAACCCCAAGATAACTGAGTCAAATTTGCATATAAGTTCGAGTTCTGCAGTTTCTCTTTGAAGCTGTGATTTGTTATTCATCTGTTTCAACACAGCTATTAACAAGTCGTCAAGGGAGTGAGCAGGGAGATTGAAGTGTTCCCCTATTGGTTTTGTAGTATTGCAATTTCTGATGTCAGATTTGTGTCCATTTATTCTTTAGTGCAGAGACTGTCCTGTTTGTCCAATATATAAGGCAGAGGGGCATTTCCGGCACATGATGGCATAAATCACATTGGTGGATGAGCAGGTGAACGAGCCCTTGATGGAGTAGGTGGCTTGATTGGGTCCTGTGATGGTGTCATCAGTGTAGATATGAGGGCAAAGTTGGCAGCGTAGTCTGTTGCAGGGATATGTTCCTGCTTTAGTGTTTCTGTTGTATGATCTGTGGTTGCTGGTAAGTATCCTTTTAAGGTTAGGGGGCTGTCTGAAAGCAAGGAGAGGTCTGTCTCCCAAGGCTTGAGAGAGTGAGGGATCATCTTGTAAAATAGGCTGTAGATCTTTGATGATGTGTTGAAGAGGTCTGGCTTGGGGGTTGTAGGTGACGACCAGTGGCGTTCTGTTGTTGTTTTTCATGGGCTTCTCCTGCAGTAGTTGACTTCTGGGTACCCGTCTGGCTCTGTCAATTTGTTTCTTTGTCCAGAAAGTGGATCTCTTGTGTGGAGCGTTCCAGGTTAAGTTTGATTGTGTTGTGGAAATTGTTGAAATCTCTATGGAAATCTTCAAGGGCATCTTTACCATGGGTCCAGATGATGAAGATGTCATCAATATGGCGTAAGTAAAGTAGAGGTGCTTTGGGATGAGACGTGAGGAAATGTTGCTCTAAATCGGCCATAAAGATGTTGGCATATTGTGTGCCATGCAGGTACCCATAGCAGTGCCATTAACTTGAAGGTACAAATTATCTTCAAATCTGAAATGGTTGTGGGTGAGTACAAAGTCACAGAGGTCAGCCACAAGTTTAGCTGTGTCATCATCTTGGATAGTTTTTCTAATAGCTTGTAATCCATCTTTGTGTGGGATGTTAGTGTAAAGAGCCTCTACGTCCATTGTGGCCAGGATGGCATTTTCTGGAAGATCGTCAATGGATTGGATTTTTCTCAGGAAATCTGTAGTGTCTCTCAGATAGCTAGGTGTGTTGATAGCATAGGGTCTTAGGAGAGAGTCCACATAGCCAGATAATCCTGCTGTAAGCGTGCCAATGCCTGAGATGATGGGGCGTCCGGGGTTTCCTCTTTTATGTATTTTTGATAGTAGACAGAATATCCCTGAACGGCGTTCTGGCAGTGTGTCTGTCTTGATTTATTCTTGTGCTGCTTTGGGGAGTTTCTTGAGTAGGTGTTGTAGCACCTTTTGGTATTCCTCAGTGGGGTCAGAGAGGAGTGGTTTGTAGAACGTTCTATTGGACAGCTGTTTATAAGCCTCCTGATCGTAATCTGATTTATTCATGACGACGACAGCATGCGATAAATAAATCTGTTAGTCTTTAAAAAGTGCCACAGGACTCTGTCGTCTTTCTACAATAGACTAACACGGCTACCCCTTTGGAATTTATCTAGTGGGGTCACACAGGTGTCTTCCTGAGAAGTAGAGAGCATGCCTATAAAATTTGCAGATTATAGCAAACTGGAGAGTTGCTACAATCACTTTGGAGGACAGGATTAGAATTGAAAATGATCTTAATAAATTGGAGAATTGATCTGATAGCATGATAAAATTCAATGACAACAAGCACAAAGTACTATACCTTAGGAAGGAAAGGTGAAATGCACAAATACAAAATGGGAAATAACTAGCTAGGCAGTAGAACTGCAGAAAAGGATTTGAGGATTATACTGGATCATAAACAGAATGAGAGTCAACAATGTGATGCACTTGCAAAAAAGTCAAATATCCTTCTGGGTATATTAACAGGAATGTTATACATAAGATCTGGGAAATAACTGTTCCACTCTCCTCTGCACTGGTGAGACCACAGGTGGAGTTCTGTATCCAGTTTTGGGCTCCAATTTTTTAAGAAAATGTAGACAAATTGGAGAGAATCCAAAGAAGAGTACAAAAATTACAAAAGATTTAGAAAACCTGACCTAATAGGAAAGGGTAAGAACTGGTCATGTTTAGTTTTGAGAAAAAGTGACAGGGGGAGGGACAGGTGACTGGGGTGGGAAGGAGGAGTGGCAAGCAGGTAGACCTGAGAGCTTTCATATATATTTAGGCAGTCGTAAAGATGCCTGTGATCAACCTTTTCCATGTCCTCTGATCATAAGAAAAGTAGTATTTGACTTAATCTACAGCAAGATTACATATTAGGGAAAGCCTTATAACTACAAGGATAGTAAAGTACTGGAGTAGGTTATCAAGAGAAATTGTAGAAGCCAGGTCGTCTGAGGTTTTAAAAAATACCTTTCACAAACAGCTCTTAGGGATGGTCAGCATGAGGGGATGGACCAGATGACCTCCCAAGGTCCTTCAGATCCCTACATGATTCCTATTATATCTTACATAAAAGTTTTGTTTCCTTCTTTGTTCCCCAACTCTGACTTCTACTGAAAACTGTACACTCACCCTTCCCCAGTGGGAAATCTGCCCCAGTTGTTAGTTTTACCCCTGCACTATACAACTGCTGGATAGTGAGCAGCACAAAGGCAGACCTATCTTTACACTAAACATTTAAAAGAAAGAAAGTGGAATAGAGAAAAATCGGAGATGCCGGGAAGTAGGCATACAAGGGCAACAATCCGCTTCTGAGTCTCTGCATCTTTCTGCCGTGTATTTGGTTTGCTCCTCAAGCTAGGCTGCAATAAGTACCATTCCCACCAGAAAACAGGGGTCAGGGTCTCTCTGGAGTCAGATTCCTCCCCAGCAGCATCTCCGTGAGAAAAGAGGCAAACTCGTCTCTCCAGAGCCGCACTTCCAGCCCAGAGGCGGATTGCAGGGGGCAGACACCAAACCCCAATCCGGCAGCGCCAAGGAGCAAGGCGGAGGTGGGGGGGGGGGGGCGCTCGACTGCCAGGCACCGGCAATACACGCACCTGAGGACAAGCGCCTAAGTCCGCACTTGGCTGCAACATCCCCGCCGGAGGACGCCTCCCGCCGCCCTCCCGACCCGGCAGCCCAACCCCGCGGAAAGTTGGGAGCAGCCCCGCAACGCCCCGCGCCCGCCGGGGCTCACCTGGACTCCGCCCGCTCGGCGGAGACCGAGGGTTTCACACGCCCCCCGGGGCCAAGCCCCGCGCCGGCCTCTCCTTCTCCCCGAGCGGCGTCTCCATCTGGCGGCGGGGGAAGGAGGCAGGAGCCCGCCTGGAGCACCGTCACCTCTGCCGGAGCCACCGCGGCGGCAGCTAGGCCACGCCCCCTGCCCGCTCCGCCCGCCCCTCAGCAGCTGGGGGCTGGTGCCTGACGTCACCATGTCCCGCCCCGTCCTCCCCCCGCGCGCTCAACGAACCACTCCACCCCGCCCCCGGACAGCGGCACTGGGGAGGGGGGATCGCTGACGTCACAGCCCCCACGGGCTGTGCGCGCACCCAATGGCTGGAGCTGTGCGCGCAAGTCCCGCGATACGTGGACAGCAGCAGAGGAGCCGAGGTGGGGCTGGGCGCGGGGCGACTGGCTGTCCCGGCTCGTGCGGGAGCCGCAGAGTCTGTCATCGCTCGGCCCTTGCCTCTCGTGCCCGGAGCGCGTCCGTCAGTGCTCGGGCGCTCAGCGAGCAGCCCCGGGAAGCCTGGCCCTGCTCAGCTCCCGCCTCACTGCAGGGAAACGTGCCGGTCACGGCGCGCCCGGCGCACACGCTCGGAGCCGCTGACACGCGGGAGAGCGCAGCCTGCAGCGCCGAGTACATCGCCGGGGGGGGCGAGCAGGCGCAGCACGGCAAAGAAACATGCCTCGAGTGTCGCGGTCAGCCCTCCGCCTGGGTGGGGTCTAAATACACCGCGCAAAATGCTGTGGTCTCCTGGTGGGCAGTGGGCTCAAGGCGCCCCCTCCCGTGCTCAGCCGTGAGCAAAACAGGCACGCCCCAGAGCAGGTTACCTTTAACTAAATACAAGTGCCAGTACTCTCCTAACGTACGGGCTGATGACACGCTCTCACCTTGCCTAGCCTCAGTTTTGGTCATCGCAGGAGAGAGAGGAAAAAGAAAAGGTCTAGTTAAGAGCAAGGAAAGTTAAGAGGCAAGGAAGAGGGGAGATTTAATAAGTGTCTAGAGAAAAGATGAATAGATGAAGACAGTACCAGGGTATGTAAAATAATTGATAGCATAGCAAAAGTCCTCCAGGTGTTGCTATTATCCCTTCTGAAACAGAAACAAAAAGAGACACAAATTATAGGGCAAGGCAAAATTAATAAATTAACTTGCAGAATTCACTCCCACAATATATTATTAAAACATTGCTTGCTGGGGTTTAGAAAAAGATACTCTTGTCAGCTGCAGTCACACAAGCAACGGCCTGCTCTATGCTGCAGGGCTAAGGTGATGGGAGATATGCAATCTGGGTGCCACGGAATGCGTATCTTCCGTTGACTTAGTTACTCTCACTTACCTCACCATCTTCACTCGGCTGCGTCGACCAGCAATGCTCTCCCGTTGATGCAGTCTTACTGCACTTGGAGGAGTGGAGTTATTGTGTTGACGCAAGAGCACTCCTGGGATCAGTTGAGTGGGTCTATACTGGCAACATTTTGATTGTAGACATGGCCATCCTAAGACTTAAAACAAGTAAGGCACTTAAAGGACATTCTACAGGACATCATCTAACCATTGGTTGGCATTAAAAAGGAGCCTCTCTTAAAAGCATGTTATGGTCCATCCATTGAGTTGGATTCACTCCCATCTCTGAAATGTCTTGTACTAACCTAGTTTAGAGATAACAGAAGACTGGTTGAATGGTGAGAGCAATGACTCGAATAATTTAGTGGAAGAAAAAATGCCACTATGTGAAAACACTAAATAACCCTTTATAAATCTAGCTTAAATAATGAAAAAAAAAGTATTCACAAAAATTTATGAATTGGCAAAAAAAAATGTATAGAATAAACTATTGCAAATGCTGTTTGACCAGCACCTGCTCAGATGAATCATTGGTCTGAATGGCATAGCAGATTTTAACTTCCTAAACCTGTTTGCCCCTTTGGAAAGGTTTACAGAATACCTACACCATGCTCTCTTGCAAAGAGTTCCAAGTCTCATTCATTTGGAGGAGGCTTCCTTGTTTGAGACTTAACTGCTGCTTTGTTTGTGTATGTTGGGTATCTGCCAGTTATTAACAGGTGACAGTCTGCAAAAAGGAAGAAACAAGAATGGAAACAGTCACTATAATACATTGATATCATTAAATTAGATACCCGTATTACAGACCAGAACCTCCAGTGGCGTAAATAGGCATAGCTCTATGAAAGTCAGAGGAGCTACGCTGAATTGCATTGGACAAAGAACCTGACCTACATGTTAATGTCTTTTCCTGGGTAATTATCATAAATAAGATGGACATAAACATAACATGATAAGATTTTTAACAGTTATTATGGCTGGCTAGTTTATTAGCTTGGCTAGATTAACCCTAAATAGGGCATTGATCTAATTTAGTGCTTCTCAAACTTTTTGTATTGATGACCCTTTTCAGACAGTAAGCCTTGGAGTGTGACTCCCCCTTTATACATTAAAAACGTGTATATTTCATACCATTTTAAATGTTAAATTTATACTCTATGTTCAAAATTAATTTGCTTTTCTCATTGCTTTTGTATTAAGACACATTTCTATCAAATTATCGTGTCATTTTTTAACAGTTACTGTTTAGTAGTGGGGCAGGCACAAAGGAAATTTGTTAACGTCACTTTTCACAGCAGACTGACTAGCGCCCCATTGCCACTCTTATGTCTGCATGTCTGTGCTGTTGCTGGTGACAGGTGCCACCTCCTGAGCTGGGCAGCTGGAGAGTGGAGGTTGCTGGCCAGGTGCCTAATTCCGAATGCAACGTTGCCATCAGCAGCAGCGCAGAATTGCAAAAATAAGGGTAGCAATGCACCCTTTACTTCTGCAGAACATTTGACCTTTGCTCTGAGTGGGATGGCTATTGGGGGACTAAGGTAAATTTTGTGCAAGGCCATCTTGTGCCACCCTACCTGTGTCTCTGACTGTTAAATTATATACACATTCCTCTGTTTTGCCTATCTCCATGTTCTTATTGATCTCTGGTTTAATGAAGCTCATCAGTTGGTGAAGCCCTGTAATATTGTCTCAGTTCCACCTTTTTCATCTCAAGAGAGCAAAACTGTGTAAACAATACTACAATCCCCTGAATCCTTGAATTGGTGATAATGCAAATATATATTTTGTTTAGGAACAACAATTGCTGCACTATATATGTGACATGCTCCACCCCCGTACACTCTTGTAATGCGATCTGTATCATTTCTGTTCACCCTTACAATGTAGCTGTGTATGGTCTAATGCAAACTATGTCATGTAAGGTGTTTTGGGAATGCTTATAGCATGTTCTACATTATGGTAACATGTTTCCTGCAACATCGTACATGTGTATGGATATGAAACTCTGCCTGATCATGTTCCCAAATGCATTTCATATGGCTCAAATAGAGGCAGATAAACAGACCTGTGTTTACACACCCTGCAGAAGCATGCATAAAAAAAAACTACATTACTTAAGTACCTCAGCTCAAGAGGGAAAGATGATGACACGGAGAATCACCTGACTACAGGTGGGGGGGAGGGTTAAAAATTAAAATCCATCAGTGGCCAACCTGTGCGGTAAGCTGAACGCAGACTGAAACAGTGATTTAAGTTTAGAATGCAACTTCTTCTTTGATTTGATTGTGATATATCCTTGACTGAATTATCTGATTTGACTTGTATTCACTTAAAATCATATTGTAATCAATAAACGTATGTTTGTTTTATCTGAAGCAGTTCAGATCTTGGAAGGAAAGTGTGTTTGTAAGGCCTGACTGAGAATAAAGCTGGTGCATATCAATTTCTTTTTTAAATAAATGGACAAGTGGGAATGAGCTTGCAAGCCCCAGTGAGTGTAAACTAAACCTTGCAAGGCAGAAGTTCCCCGGGTTGCATCTGGGACGGGGGTGTTTGCTGGAGGACCATCCCATGCGTGGCTAGTGAGAGCGCTGTTCCAGGGGATAAGGGTCCAATTTCATGCAGGAGGCTGGGTGTGAGATGACCCAGGGGTTCACATAGCAAGGTGGGGTAAGTTGGGGCCCTGGAGTGGAGTATTGGGTTGGCACAGCTGCACCCTAGTCTAGATTGCAGGAGGGGAAATGTCACAATACACACAGACTTTTTGAAGTAAATATACTGCATTGCGACATTAAGGTGTGTGTAGTTCTCTAAAATACTAGCATTAAATTATATGTTTTATAGTTTCATATTTTGTGCATATACTCATGACCCCCACATAATAAAGTCACCCCCCATTTGAGAAACCCCTGCTTTAATCCAACTAAAGGGCTCCAGAAAACCGGGATGTCAGAATCGGTTTTTAGCCAGGTAAAATCATGGTTTTTACTGCACTAGGAAAAGTTAGGTAGTCCCAGTTTAAGGCATTTTCTCTTTTAAAATTGGGTAATCACACCATATTACACTTAGTTTTAGTTACATATTCAAATTGTGCTTACATAAGGCACTAAATGTATAGATTAATTTAGGTTATACAAATAAAATATAATGCTGTAGTAGGCGTAATGCTAAAATATGTAATTATAATACTGTCGTGACTCAGATTTCAGTTTTCAATGTTATATAAATAAAAGGAAAAACACTAAATTAATGAAAATGACAATAATGCAAAGTTATCGGATTGAAGCATTAAGCACTAAGAAGCATGCAGAGATGCAGACTGCCAGTCCATTTGGGCATGCAGCATTCTGTAGCAGAAAACCAACATTGCTGTAGCGGGTAGACCGAGCCTATTCCTCGGTTTTGAGTGGATATATCCAAACTTTAAAAATATTCATTCTACGTTTGCTGAACTTGCTAGAGACAGATGCAATTATTTCTCCCAGTTTCCCAATTTAAATCTAGTTTAAATCAGTATGTACTAGTTTAGGACAGAGCACTAGTTTTCCCAGGACATTGCCAACTCTTCCAGATAGTGCTTTTGGCACTCCTGGGTACTTGTTAATACGTTCTATTACTCCTCAGGCCAAACATTCCTGGGATCTTTGGACTCTAATTTCATGTGTCTATGAACCCACCTTAGACCCAGGGCATTGATTCACCTTAATGATTAGATTCACAGAGAGAGAAATTATTGCATATTTTTGTTATATTTCAAATTGTTAAATTCCTTGCTGAAAGCAATCATTGTAGAAATAAGTACCCACAATGGATATATAAGAATTTTGCTATCATGCAACAAAGGAAAGATGAGCATAAAACAGACAGAACCTAACAAATGCATTTACTTTCATATCTGAGGATTCATTACATCCCAACATTACATCCCAAGTGCAATGGTCACATACAGATAAATGTTACGACTTTTTAAAAATCTCTTGTTGTATCATTGCACTTAAACATACAAGGTATCTCTTGTGATTAAGAAAATTTCTGGGTGGTTTAATGGTACATTGGTAGTAAAATTTCACTTTTAAAAAAAATCACCTACATTCAAATTGATAGTCGAGGCTTCATAGCTTAATAACCATGTGGGAATCTTCCACTGAGAAAGTATAGCTGACTTTCCCAGGGATTTGGGGGAAATAATTTTACATTTTAACTAGGGAAACAGTCTTTAACTATGAGAATATTTGCTGTGGTGCATGCCTTACTACGCTCCTTGGGTCAGTGCTGTGTGTCCTCACAAGGAGCATAGGAGCATGTCCATCTATCTAAGAGGGGCAGCATGGGGAGCTGAGAGCCCGATCTCTCATCTCTGCTGGCAGCTCCTTGATGGGTTCCCAGCAGGCCACTTCCCCTCCTCATTTCCCTGTTCCCTGCAGGAGGTGAGGGAAAGCTGCTTGGGGCTTCTCACTCTCAAGAAGCAGGGTCCAGAAAATCCAGCTTCACCTGCTCCACCCCATTCCCTGCTGGCAGGCGGCCTTGTCAATGTCACAGTTTATGGAGCCAGGGAATTGACAAGGCTGCCTGGCTCTCTGCAGGGAGGGCACTTCTCAGTCCAACTGCTAGATAGTGGCAGGCTCCAGCTGCCCAGCAAGGCCAGATTTACAGTTTATGCACCCCTTAGTACAGCATCTTCAGCATCTTAGTTCCTAGCTAGAAGTAGGATCTGGTCATCCAGTACAAGAGAGTGGCAGGCATTTGTGCTCTAGCTGTCCCGCCTTCTTGTCAATTTCAAGGCTCCTGCTGTGAAATTGACAAGGCAGCCAATGGCCCACATCATCCTAATTACACCAACATAACCCTTATACCTCTCCTGGAAGTGGAGTTATGTCAGTGTAGTCTGGCACTTACATCAGCAGACAGAAGTCTGTAGCATAGACACCGGACATAATTAGGTTGGTGTAAGCTGCTTTATGTCAACCTAACTGTGTAGTGTAGACCAACCCTATGTCTTCACTGCCCCCCCCCCCACAAAGCCCATTGAAATCCTATCCAAATTTCTGTTTAACTGTGGTGTAAAATAAATGTTACTAAGAGAGTACAAACAAAAAGTATATGCAGGAATTTTGTAAATACAAAACATTTTTTCATTTGAATAGCTGATAAATACAGTTAAGAAGTGTACCTGAGTTTTCTCCAAGATAGGGCTCACATCTTGCTGGCATTCATTACAAATTTATTACTTCAATACACTTCTCAAGGAAACTGTTTTCATCTTTGGGGGAGTGTCTAAAGTACAGTTTTTCATGACCTGTGACTCATCATTAATTTTAGTGTAGGAGTGATTTTCATTTAGAATAGCTCTTAAAAACAGGAAGGACATAAAATACATGGCTCAATTAAGCTCAGAAAAGTCATTTCGGTTGGGGAGTGTGGAGAGAAAGATTTACTAATGATTTTCCCAGATGACATGTCTCCACCCTCAAACTGGAGAGAAGGTGAATTGTAGTTTTCTCAATTTAGAATAGCAAATCAAAATCACTACCTAGATAATCCCAGGGACTTGTCATAGGTGTGGAACTTTTTAACTTCTGTTTCACCAATGTGAATTTGGCTATAAGTTGTAACCAAAATTCATTAACTTCAGGCAGTTGCATTCAGTCACTCATGTGAAATCATTTGCTGATCTCATCTACACTGCAGTCAAATTCTGAAGGACACTCATTACGTCTGTACAGGGGCACTTCATTGTGGCCTCACTGATACTGAGAAGGATCAGACTGACATGGCAAAGGGCACTGAACAGCACAACAGCAACCTACTAATATTGACCTAGACTGGGGTCAGGAGTTCACATAAATCAAAGCCTCCTCACAACCTGACAAGGCTGGCCCTGGATCTTGTCCCTCTGTTTCTGACCCACAATGACAAGCATCCCCTCTGAAAGCAGCACTTGTGGGGTGGGGGTATGGAATGCTCAGTTGCCTACTCCACTTCCCATGCCTGAAGGAACAGGGTTTCCTTTCATCTTTGTGGATAATGATTTCATTATGGAGTTGTTGCAGTCTTCAGTATCTTGTGGACGGGAGAACACGTGACTTTCTCCTTTAACAATGGACTGGGTAGACCCGACCCTTCATCTTTGGATGTGAATTAGCTCCGTGTTCTTTCCCTGTTCCTCCACTGCTGCAGTATGCATTTATTTATATTTTGAAACATTAAGATTATTTTTTAAAGCACCATCCTTTAGCATAAATTAAAGAAACAAAAAACTCCTAAACCAGAAAATACCAACCAAAGATAGCAATCCTTTCTGACACTTCTTTTGTGGCATCTCCATTACTGGAGGTTTGCAACCACAGTTGCCCATTCTGTTCAATTCTCTGCTAATCTCCTCATAGATTAATAGTTCTTTTGCCCCAGCCAGGGTACCTCAGCATCTATCCAAGATCTTTTTTTGCCCCATGCTCTTCTGCCATCAGCTTCATCTTCTAGTGCCCATAATTATGCATTGCCCACTGAACATCTTAATATGTGCCCTGTGAATCAAATCTTCCTTTTTACAAGATCTCTGCCTAGTGTTGGCTGAATTCCAATAATCTCCAATACTTTTTCAATTGGTTAAATAGTCTCTGTGATGTTTTCAGAATTCTTCTATAATACCATAATTCAAAGAATTGTAATGTAATTATTATCACCGATGATAATAATGATACCTCACTCCTTCACAAATTTCAGCCCTTATTGCTTCCTTTCCGTCACAATAGCCTTAGTCTATAGCTGGGCCTTGCAACATGCATTTGTGATAGAGCTCCTCAGGAATCACTCCTTGGTCCCCTGTAGTCCCCGCTGACCAGGACTCTACTGGGGTGGAGTCTGCCCCAGTCCAGCCCAGGTCTCCATGCTCCCGGGCAGCCAGCTCGCAAATCCAGCTTCAGAGGGTCCAACCCCTGCTTCGCCTGGATCTCCCCTGGGACAGTTCCCCTCCCCAGGAGGGTCCCAGATAGTTCCTCCAGAGTCCACGGCCTACACCCCGCCGTCCAGTCAGAAGTGACTCCCAGCCAATATGGAAATCAAAAGGATTTATTAGCATTCAGGATCACAGCATAGATGGTTGACTAGCAGATTAACTAGAGGTTACAGCAGCAGACCCCCAGGAGGATGAGGCCATGATCTGGGGATCCCTTGCCTTAGATCCCCGCCATAGTGCTGCCCTTCTCTCTCCCGTTCTTCTGCAGACCCCTTCCCTAGTCTTTTGTCTTTTTCCTGGGCTAGGAGAACACTGCCCCCTGGTCTTAACCAGTCACAACCTGTGTGACTGGCAGGGAGGGGCCTGGGGTCCAAATAAGGTCTGCCTAAGAGCATATCCGCCCTCAGGTGGGCCTCACAATAATCACACACCCAAGTCCCATCACCAAAATACATAAACAGAAAGCAAGGGAAACTGAGGTACAGCCCATGACACCCCGAGATAATTCCAGGAGTCTTCTCATGCCGTCACAGCACTACGGATGAATAGAGATGTGGGGAGGAGGAGTAAGTTCCATGGTCACTTCAGGGGAAAGAGGGGCTCCAGTTCAGGTGCTGTTACTGACTACAGCTGTGGCAGTATTTCATGGGGGGTGGGGGGAAGAGGGGAAGGCAAGCTCTAAATAGGCATGTCCCACGTCATTCAGGTTTTACAGGTTAAAAGCCAACACTTAGAACTCAATCCAGAAATAAGCAACAATGTAGAGAGTGGAGCACTGGTGTTAGGTGCTCCTGGGGAGACACACTGAATAACAAACAAACACACACTAGGAGGGTGGTGAAGCATTGGAATGGGCTACATAGGGAGGTGGTAGAATCTCCATCTTTGGAGATTTTTAAGGCCCGGTTAGACAAAACCCTGGCTGGGGTGATTTAATGGGAGTGGTCCTGCTTTTTAGCAGGGGGTTGGACTAGATGACCTCGTGAGGTCCCTTCCATTCCTATTATTTTATGATTCTATAAACAAACTGCCCAGCTCTGCATTAACATCAGATTTCAGGTAAGATGTAGCTCCAAGTAGAACACATAGCAGTCATCTAGATTTGAGATGAAAAGGGCATGAAGAGTAAAAAGATCTGTAGCCAGAAGAAGTAATCACAATCTCCTGATTTGAAGAAAAAAGTAATTTCCTAGACAATATTGCTATATCACCACCTAGCAGCCTTTGGAATCCAAGAATGCTGTGTGCATGCGCGCACACACATGGTGGGCATACATCTTCAATGAGAGATTCAGCCATACATCTCCTGAATGATCCTCCCAGACTACCAGCATCATCTCAGTCTTGTCCCAGGTGACTGTCAGTTCCAAAGGCTATGTCTACACTTACCAAAGTTAGTTCAAATTAGTTAATTCGAACTAACTAATTCAAACTAATTTTAACTTAAATTCGAACTAGCAAATTTTAGCTCGAACTAAGCAAGTGCCACGCATGGCATTTGCTTAGTTCGAATTAGTCAATTCCATTGAGCTCAATGTGCTGGTTAGTTTGAACTAAACGCTTAGTTCAAACTAACATGGCCACACTGGGTTAATTCGAACTAACTAGTCTGAATTAACCCTTACTTTGAAAAGTATAAGCGAATTTATTAGTTCAAATTATGCTTCCTTAATTAGAACTAACCTGCCAGTGTAGACATAGCCTTAGAGACGTTAACCAAGCCATTCACCAGTGTTGTCTAGTTTGGATGAAATAATGAGTTTGAGAAAGATGGGTGACAAATATATTGAAAGCAGCATAGCCCATGGCCCTATTTATTAACTGGTGACAGCCTGTGGAACTCCAAATGACTTTAGGGATAGTGAGCAACTGCCCAACACAAAAAATCTCCATGTGTATGTGGCTGCGCCAGAGTAGAGACTCTACCTCTAGGTGCATCTACAATACTGCTCCTTAAGGGGATGTGAGCCATATGTGGCTAGAATAGTCACTTGGAAATGCCAAGACCAGGGCAAGCTGCAAAACAAGAAGGAGAGCAGATTCTCCCAGCCCTGGTGGGTAACACTGAAGTTAGACTTCCCAGTCAGCCACAAACAATGCTTCCAATTCCCCAAACTGGTTATCAAGAAGCTAAAACAAAATGTACATAGCCTCCTTTACTGCATTTTGATCTCAGGCTCCACATTAGCCACTAGGTCCAGTAAAAAAAGAAGTTATTTAAAACTCTATGCTCTTTACAAAAGGGTTCTCCTAACCCCAAAGCATCAGCCATATTCCCAGCTCAGTATACGTTTGGATCCAAAATACCACGCTGCCAGCCAATACTTTAGTAACTAAAACGAAAAGGACTTTTATAAAAGAAAAAAACAAACTAAGAGAAATGTCAAATAATTAAAGCAATCAGATAATATAAACAATTTGAAAGGCAATATATAATCAGGTTTTCATTAGAAATGTGGAGTTTGAAGACTTGTATAGTCCCTCTGGTGTACATCCAAAACCCAGCTGGGTCTCTGTTTTTTGTTTCATAGCTTCAGTTGCAGACGAGTTGATCCAGAGGCAAGTAAAGACTGACTGAAGACAATATGTATGTGTACAGCTGCCTTTTATATCCCTTTACCATGCTGCTTGTGAACATTTAAAGAAATAAGATGGAGTCCAGGGTCACATGGGTAAGTCATAGTGACTCATAAGGTGTAGCAACTGGGTTCTTTCCCTGGGTTTATTGTGCCTTTGAGTTCCCATAATGGGCTATTAAGGAGCTTATTGCTGCTGCAATCTTGTCTGGGGAGTCGCCCACAAACACAGCACAGTTGAAATACAGATACATCAGACATATCTATAAGTTCCAATATAAATGGCACATGCACATAAACTGTGTCATCGAACTTAGCCAACTATAATCTTCCTAATAGTACTTGACATGGTATCTCATATGAATTACTGTAATTTTGAAATACTGATGTTAAATATCATAAATGGTCCCCCTAATCCAGACGGTGTCATGGGGGGGCTTCCTTCCTCAGGTTTGTGCTAGTGCTCTCAATAGGAAACAACTGCGGGGCTGCAGCTGGGCTGAATGTCCACTCCTCACTTAGGGGAGGATTTCATTTTGTATGCAGACATGCATCATTTTAGTAATATATGCAGCCAAGTTCCCCATCTCACAATATTTGCTTTTGATTCTCATGTTACAGCAGGTGATATTTCTGTTTAGTGGAGACTTAATTCAAAATAAAGATCTCCCACCATGCAGAACCCCATAACAAGTGAGATCACATAACAACTCCCGTTAATTCTCAAGCTTGTTTGGAGTAAGACATATTTGACAGATGAAAGTATTATTTTAGGAAAAATAAAAAAAAATTAATTCCCATACCCATCTCTCTGTCAATATGATTTATGTTTCTGCTACTAAAACTTCTTTTCAGAACCCAAATCTTGGTTTATTAGGACCATCATAGCAACTTCTTTTTTTCTGCCGCTGCCCATCTAAGGTGTCTCCCTGGGAATGGTAAATTTTAAGTCAAAGTCTTATATAGCAACAGTGTCTTTATAAACAAACAACAACAAAAAAAAAACAAGTCATGGAACTTCCTTATTAAAAGTAACAAGCAATCTTTAATTCACATCATAAAACTGCCCTTGGGACTGCAGCACATGTTCTTTTGGAAACCTCATAGGCATTTATCAAAGAGATTGCTGTCTTTTTGGTCTCAACTCAGAGGAAAAAATGCTTTACAAACTCAATTAGAGTTTCTGAAATTAAAATAAAACAGTTAGAAATGCAGTTTTAATTAGAAAACAAATTATAACAAGAACTTGATCTAGCTACATGCTGGTCAGACTTGATACAATTATTAAACAGAGAAACACCATCTGTTGTATGAGATGGGCAGTAGCAGTATTTGGGTTACTCTCTTGACAACAATGAATTAAAAAAATGATTTTCCTTTGAGATATGGATGGTGTGATGGGGTTGATGTACCCTGCACTAGCCAAGAAAGAGTTAATCACACACTATGGGCAGCAGAAGCGCCCTAGACAGTGTTGGGCATGTTCCAACAGCTGCCTCTGTAAAAAAAGAGAGTAGCCCAACACACTCTAGGCTGAGCACCAACAAGGAAGGACACATGGTAGAGCATCCAGCCCAGGAACTGCTACAGCCCTTGCCTGAGACAGCCAGCAAACCAGGCAGGATCCACCTGGAGTCAGAGTCTTGAGGGACTACCTGTGCTGAGGAGCCTCGAGGTCCTGACAACCTGTGGACCACCATGTCAGGAGTATTTTCTGGAGGTTAATTTTACTGCCATCAGGAGCGATCGATCATCAATCGATCGATAGATCGATAGATGATTTCACTTCTTATTTACCCAGGCCGTTATTAGGTTGTCATTTATAATGCTTGTACCATTGTCATTTGGAAAAATACATTCGGTTCTTTCAGCAAAGCATTTATGAATTCATTGACAATGTTACTTTTCTCCACATCAAAGAGATGCAACTCTTCAAACTCTTTTTCTTGTACTAAATAGGTTTTCAGTGCCCACAATATAGTTTTTATCAATTTTTCCAGTAAGTGCACAAAAGTGCAACACCTTTTGTATAATATTATTCATACACATTTTTCACAATCAGTGACAGTTCATACCCAGCTAACGACATACTGTAGGTTTAAATATATCAGTCAGCAACACAACTGTAGCAGGACAGGTGGCAAGATGACTATTGTGGCCATATCATCTATATCAATTAATCTGTCCAATTTTACTCTTACAATTTTAATGTTGTAATTTCATACCAGTAGAATTATAAGTATGCCATCAGCAAAATGGAAAACTCAAACTCGACTCAGAGCAGATGAGCTATTTACAATTGGTTAGTTTAATTTAGCCTTTTCTCTGTTCGTGAGTTGTTTGGAGTCAAATAGCAATTTCTGCATATTTTCATAGTTGGAAATTATTCTAGTATTCTATGTGAACATACTTTAGTCTATAAACTCTTTATAAAGAAATATTCAGGGTGAACAGTTTGAGTATTCAGTAGTAGAAATTCTGCATTGATTGGAGGCATATGGCTGGATGAACGTTCCCTGGATGAGATTCTTCTTCACAGGCCAGTTTTGCAGTTGCCCCATGCTAACAACGGTGCCAGTCTGTGTATGATACCCTGGTCTGAAGAATACGGAGTTGTTCTGTTTTACTTTATGAATGCTGTATGTGACTGGGTCATGGAAATGTTTACTGTATGTAGATGGAAGTTTAATTTAATGGCTGAGCTGTTAGAAAACTCGCAGGAAAATAACACAATGTATCCAGACAAACCATGCCTGGTAAATAAGTCAGAAGGTAAGAAACAGTACCTGCACTATTAGTTGTGAAGATGCTATTTCCCAATGCCAGCCAACATTACACAGCTGTTTTGCCAAGGAAGGAGACGGACAGATCAAAAGGACTGTTAGAGTTAAAAGCTGTCTCTATGGAGAGAAGGGGGAGGCATTTGTCAGGGAACTGCTTGTGAGCAGCAGGCTGATGTTGACTGTCCCCCATTTGGAGATCTGAAAAAAAACAGGCTTTTCTTCAGCTTCCGGGGAGATGGTAAACCTCAGGTGAGAAAGATATGCATATAGACTATTGCATTAAAGGCCTTTTCTCTTATGCTTTGATGTTGCTGTTGTTCAAATTGAACAATAGTTTGTTTTAAGAATCTGTCTGTTCACTGTGTTAACCACTGGCCACAGTTCTTGAAGGGAAGACTTCCAGATGCTGAATGCTGTTAGACTTACTGAGTTAACATCGTTGGTACACAGGGTACTTTAGCACAAGAACTGGTCTAATAGTGTGAATATCAAGGGATTCCACCCCAGAAAATATAGGTCTCACATCTTAGGCCGGTGTTTCACTCAGAGACACCCAACAAAGGGATGTTGCAGCTAGTCAACAAAAGTTTGCCATGGAAAGACTGCACGCCCATATTCAACTACAAGACATAAAAATTAAAGAACTAGAAGAAAAGGAAAGGATGGAACAATAAAATAAAGAAGACATGGAAAAGGATGGTGTTACAATCAGTATCTACATGCCAGACATTAAAAAAATCCAGAACTGGTATTCTTAATTCTTAGACACACTGGTGGTGGATTCTTTTTTCTCTTTAGAATCTTTAAATCTTTAGACGCTCTGTGACTTAAGGCATATCAAAAGATCAGCAGAACTCTCATATGGTACAGACAGCCTATTTTTAAGATCCTAGTACACTCAGAACATCTATTATGCTATGATCCCACGAACTCAGTCCTACACATTTATCAGCTACTGTAATGCCCTTTAACTCAGTATGAAAAACTACAGAATGAAAAACTAAGGAATGAAGCTAGGAAATCCCATAGATTATGGGCAAAGCATCCTAAAGTATAATAAAAGCATAATTTAAAAACCATGCTATTTGAGAACTTGTATGTTAATTAGTAGATGGGATTTTTAGATCAGTATTAGGTGAAGCTTTATTTTAATCCAAAACCTTTAAGACCTAAAATGGATGGCTAAAATGACAACAAGATAAAGATTAGGAGAAACACAATCAGAAGCTTTTGACCAAATATATTAAAAAGGGAAAAAAATATAGGTAGAAAATAAAATAAGATGAAGACAAAAAGAAAAGCTTGGATGTACAGTACTGATGAGGCATTATATCTTAGAGAATGATCAACCTTAGTAAGTGAGATGAAACAAAAATTTTTTAAAAAATCAGTCAATCCAAGATATCATCAGAAATGGAATTCTCAGAAAAAGGAGTAGTTTCCTTTATGATAAATATATTCCTCAAGATATAACCATTTACGGGGGGAGATAAAATAAAGAAATCAGAGGACCACATATCCTGTTAACAGAGTTTCCCCTTTAAAAAAACAAAAATTAAGTGCCAACAAAGAGATGGATTTTAAATATGCTCTCCTTTTAGCTAATTTTTTTAAAAAAGAAATTTCATAGAATGTTGCATAAAATACTAATCACAAAAATTAAATAAGGGATGAAATTTTGTCTGTGGATGTATTCTTCACAAGTTCTAATCATGGTGACAGTTAATTCCCAAAACATAGAATATCTCTGGGGGAAAATGTCTTTCTGTACAGAATGCATGTAATGAAAAGAATTGCAAAAACTGTGAGACAGTGTTTAAAATATGCTTTAGCATATGCAGAGTCTGTTGAGGGTATTTGGCTACCAACATTTTTATCTCAGTAAACAAATAATAATGAGATCAGATTAGGTTATTCTGTTTTTTACCGAGATACATACATATCTTGTCTCCCCAAAAACAAAACAAATTGCCTATGAACATTAAAAATTAATGAATGGTGTGACAATTTTGCAGTCGAAAATTAGATTTTGAGTTGCAGATGTCAAGCAACAGTTTCGCTCTCAAATCAGAACTGATCAACCAAAAAGAACATGGTCGAAATTAATTGACTGAAGTAGTAGTTGATGACTGCAGATGACAGAAAGGAAAAGATTTACAAGAATGGTATCCTAAGAAAGAGGAAAATATTCATGGGACTGTGCAATGCAGATTTTAGAAAAAGTATCAGTCTTAAAAAAATAAACCACTGAAATAACAAAGGTAAGGGGCTAGTTTCAGCCGCAAGACAGGTCTGTGAGTATCGGGTCCACAGTGGTAGAAAATCTGGGATGGCACAAAGTCCTCATAATCCCTTCACTATAATCAAGTAGAGGCCCAAAAGTTGGCAGCACTAATTCTCGGTAGGACATACCCAGTCATTCAGTCAGGGTGAATTACCAGAGGCAAGGCTCTGGGTTGTGCCCTTTGGAGTATGAATGGAGTCTAAGGCCTAGTCTACACAGTTTTTGTATCATTTTAACACTATCTATTTAGAAACAGTTAAAATGGTGTGATGCAGTAATACTGGTAGAAAAGTGCAATGTTTGACAGTGCAGGAAGGATTCAGATCTGGGGAAATAAGCTATATTGATATAAGCGCCTTTAGAATGGTATTCACAGTCCATAATAGGGAGGATTGTACCATTTAATTTTATCTGTTTCTAAAGGAACATAGTTAATGTGAGTAGATAAACCCTTTGGCTTACAATACAGGAAAAGTTCTAAGAAAGGTCACTCTATAGTCCAAACAAGTGTCTGTTTAAATTGCTGTTAAAGACACCACCATATTGATTAGGTATTAGATTTTAGCAGATCTCAAATTATTCTTTTGCCATAGGACCACATAAAGCTTGGTATTTGCCTGTCTCTGTTCTCTGACAGCTAGGTCAGAGCTAGTGTGATACTGTCTTATAGAACCGATTTGGATGTTATTATAGGAAATTATTTAAGCTTATGTATCCCTGGTACCTACTCAGAGCAAGATTCAAGGAGATTTACAAAAGATGATATAAAAATGCTGAAGAATTTGTAGTCAACGGGGATTTCCCCTGACCCTCTACATTCAGTGGGTGTTTTACAATTTATAAGATTAAATTATAGTTTGTGAAAAGATGAATCTGATAATGGATGTGAAGTGCCTAATGCTTGCTTTACCATTAAATGACTCAGTCTCTCAAAAATATAGTACTCTAAGGCCTTGTCTACACACATGGATTGTGCTGTTTTAACTATACCAGTATAGTTAAAATGGCACATGTCACAGTTCATGGCAACTGCACCTATAGTTCCTTCCTATAGTCCACTAAGGGTACCCATTCTCAGGCTTGCAGATCCCCAGCTGTCATCTCTCTTGAGCAGTGTGATGAAGTACAGAAACCACCTGATGGAACAAAGGAGGTTAAAGAGAGCCTTTAGGTCCAACAAGCTCCACCCCATAATACCTGCAGCCAGTGCCAAGCTAGTAGAGGAGAGAAAAGGAGAGAACCTGACTTAGTTTGGGGTGACTGATGAAGAGGTAGGAGCTAGCTGCCTCCCCCCCACCCTGAAGGGAAGGGTCACTAGCCTGCCTGTCAAGGAAGGAAAGAAGCACTGTCTCCCTGGCTAAAGGAGATGGTGGAGGAGACTCAGGAGCACTCAGAGATCAAAGTACACTAAGAGATCAAAGCACAGAGACCTTGGGGAGTTTCTTGCGTAACCAAACTTGCTCAGGAAAGTAAAGCAGAGCACATGGCAATCAGCAAAGCTTCCAGTATTCTCCTTCTATACCAGAACAGAAGGTCAATAAAACATACAAGTATTTCAAAGTGCAAAAGAGAACGGAAGCTGGATGATGCAGATGCTGAGGTAGGTAGGATAAGTAGACAATTACTAGATTTTAGAATCATCAGTCACAGAAAGGTGGGGTTGGAAGGGACTGTCAGAGTTCATCTAGGCCAGCCTCCTGCACTGAGGCAGGACCAAGTACCTGTAGACTATCCCTCAGAGGTGTTTGTCTAAACTCTTCTTAAAAATTTCCAGTGAAAGGGATTCTACAGCCTCCCTTGGAAGCTTATTCCATTCCTTAACTAAACTTTTCTTTATGATGATAGCTTTATGTGTGGTAGTTATGAGTTCCTTGCAATCAATCGCCACAGTTATATAAATTTTATGAATGAAAGTGAGCACATTTATGGAGGACTGTACTGAGAAATGTATTAATGAAGCATATTTTAGCAATTATTAAGTTCTTCCTATTAAATACTGTTTGATTTATTGGTGGAAGGTTTACTGTTACACAATTCTAAAAGTGTTTAATTTTCATGTGATTTATGAGAATTAAAGTTCTAACTTATTAAGGAGTTTATTATGGACATATTACCATTAAAGCTGCACGCTTGATATACTATTTACAGGGTTCTTTTGCCAAAATAAATTATACCTCATGCACAGATATGTAGCCTTTTGCCTCATATAGGGTAAAATCAAAAGATATAGGGTTTCTATACAATAGGCACCCAGTTTGGGTGTTTTAGCCAATTTTGTTTTTCCTGGTCCCAGGCAGGAGTAAAATATCATGGGAATTGCATAGGATGCAGCAGAAGAATTCTGCTGTCACACTATTGTAGTGGGCCAATGATATATGAACAGATCTAAACAACCTATTCCTGGAATGGCACTGCAATCTCCTTTTGGATCGTCATGTAATCATTTATTAGATACGTATGGGACTAACATTCCTGAAACCTCATTTCTCTGTTATACCTGAAATAATCCATCATAAATATTTTGTCCTCCTGCCTAAATCTTTTCTGTCTTACAAAAATGCTCTTGATGTTTACCTCTAACTTCAGTTTACTCAGGCACACTTTTCATATCCCTCTGCATTTCCAAAAAATGGAGCTTCCCCTTTTTTCCGTTGCACTCAGATTGGTGTAGCAGTTGCCCAGCTGTATTCAGGTAATAGCTAGCCCATCATCTGCTTGATTCCAATGGGTGTGTTAGCCATATAATAGAGCAGAATTTGGCCATAGATATTCACATAAAGTACTCGATAAACAGAGCCAAACTCTGCATGAATTTTCCTAGTTGCAACCTCGTCAAATGCATGTTGTGTATTTGCAAAATTTCTCACAATACTCATTAACCCAAGTATTTGGGACATTTCCTCTTTCTATTCACATTCTTGACAACCCCTTTTGCACACTCGACTGTTTATGAAAAGTGAGTTAAAGAGATCATGAGCACCATAATTTTTTTTTTGCACTCTTCACCCAGGTCTAGCTTTATGATACATTTTTACCCAAAGATAAGAGGATTTTATTAACTGAAATGGAAAAGGCTGTGGAGAGAAGCCAAGATGGAAGATATTTTAGTAGAAGTTCAATTAGAGAATTGATGTGGCAGTTCTAACCATTTAAGATAAAGTATTTCTCCAGATACTGCACTAGTAGTGGATTTTCTCCTCTTGAGAATGTCAATAGATATAAATCTTCCATCCTCTCATTGACTATTCATTAGGAAACAAAAGGTAACTAATTCCAAAAGTGTCTCTACGAAACCTAACATCATTTGTTAGTGCTACAGCAGCCAGAGTGCCAATTTTGCATCTGAAACAATTCTTGATCTGTCTAAAGCTTATATAATTATCATCAGTACTGCACCACCTGAAGGAAAGTGCATCTATGTTTAATGGTAATTTTTTTTGAACTCATTACATTGAATAGTACTCAGAGTAGCATGGGTGTGTTAAAATGGTGAAATGTAGGACAGATATTAGGTGAGGTAGGAGGGAGCATGAAGATCAAATAGCCAAAGACATCAGTTCTTTAAGTATATTATAAGTAGCTAGCACTGTTGGAGAACTGATGGGTCTATGAGAGACTAAAGGAAGTAATTTAGTAGGATCAGGACACTGTAGAGAAGTTTATGATTTCTGAGGCGGCCTTGACTACTGCGGGCCCTAGGCAAAGGCCCATAGTGGGGCCCCCTATAGGCCTGCAGGGCCCCACTCTGTGGCCTTGGCTCCCCACCACTGCCCTGGCTCTAGAGGCCGGCTCCTCCTCCTGTTGCTGATTGAGGCAAACGTGGTTTTGGGGTAGGCGAAGCAGGCGATGGGGCCCCCTTACTGCTCGGGGCCCTAGGCGTGTGCCTGCTTCGCCTACCTCAAAATCCGCCTCTGCTTGCATCAGTCCTCACTAGAGAGAACGCTGGGGAATTCTTTTCTTTGTTAGTAGGGAAACCAAGTAAATCAGTAAGCAGGTAAATAGGTATTGTCACTGTCACAGAGACTGAGGTAACAAGTCACTGGAACCAGATGGCATTCAGCTAAAAGTTCTGAAGTGATTTTAAAGAAATAATTGAATACATAGATTCAACTAGTAACAAAATGTGTATTTCCTCATTAAAAACAGCCACTTCACCTGAAGATAGAAAAAGTTGTATCTATCTTTTAAAAAGATACTAATGAACAACGCTGAGAAGTACAGACCAGTGAGCCTCACTTCAGCAGCAAGGATATCAGTTGAAACAGTAATTAAAAATAAGGTTGTAAAACACCTAGATGATCAGGATCTGGTAGGGTCAAACCATCATGGTGTCTAACAGAAACTGTGCTTGCCATTCTTCTAGAACTTTTCTTGGCAAGTGAGCAAAATAGTGGATGAACATGAACAAGCTGATACCCAGACTTTGAAAAAGCCTTTTACTCAAGAACAAAATAGAGGTAAATGTCTATCAATGAGCAATGGTCTTAGTGAGAGGAAAAAATGTAGGAACAAATGATAACATTTCAACATAGAAAGAATTTAAGCTTGGGGTGCCTTGCAGTCTTTCACAAAGATCACTGACCAAGAGAAGAAGGTGAATGGAGAAGTGGCTAAATCTGCAGATGATACAAAATCACGGGGGTTAGTCAAGACCACAGAAGACACTTAGGCTATGTCTACACTTACTAAAGTTAGTTTGAATTAGTTAATTTGAACTAACTAATTCAAACTAATTTTAGTTAGTTCGAATTAGCTTAATTTGAACTAACAAAATTTAGTTCAAACTAAGCAAATGCCATTCATGGCACTTGCTTAGTGCGAATTAGCGAATTGCATTGAGTTCAATGGGCTGGTTAGTTCGAACTAAATAATTAGTTCGAACTAACATGGCCACATTGGTTAATTCGAACTAACTAGTTTGAATTAACCCTTAGTTCGAATAGCATCTTCAAATTTATTAGTTCGAATTAAGGAAGCCCTTAATTCTAACTAATGAAAGCCTAGTGTAGCCATGGCTTAAGTTAGTTCGAATTAAGCTTCCTTAATTGGAACTAACTTGCCACTGTAGACATAGCCTTAGATGCATCTACACTGGCAGCTTAAGTCGACCTAAACAAAGCCAGGTCCATACTAGGCTTTTATTAAGTCGACTTAAGCATTTCCTTAAGTCGACTTAAGGAAAAGCTTAAGTCAACTTAATAACACCTAGTTTTAGGTCGACTTAAACCTTAAGTCAACTCCTTAAGTCGACTTAAAGCCAGTGTGGACACCTAAATCGAGCTTATTAAGTTGATTTAAAGCGTTAGGTCAACTTAATAAGGTCAACGAGGGGCTATGTCTACATTAGAAAAGTTAAGTCAACTTTGTTAAATTGACTTAATAAGGTCGACTTTAAATTGACTTAAAGTCAACCTTATTAAGTCGACTTAAAGTCAAGTTAATTTTTCTAGTGTAGACTTAGCCTTAGAAAATAGCAATATAATAAAAGCAAGAAAAGGCTGATCAAATTCAGTCTTTACAAGTGCAATGCATGCTGGAAAGAATAATTTGAACTACTTACACACATTGATGAAGTCTTACCTAAAACCACCCAGGAAACAGAACTGTGTCTCATTCTGGACTGTTCACTGAAAACATCTGCTCAGTGCCCAGTAGTTGTGAAAAAAAGCAAAAAAGAGACTGTTAAGATGTTCTGATGTATAAAGAATGAGACAGAAAATGCTGATATTATATTTCCATTGGTATACCATCACCTGGCCTCCTTTGGAGTCTTCTAATCCCATAGAAGATGAAATAGAAGCAGTCCAGGGACAAGCAACGTAAATAAAGGCTTAGATAAACTGGTCTGGGTGGAGAGATTGAAAAAGATTAAGCTTGTTTAGTTTAGAGAGGGGGGAAAGTAAAAAGGGACACGATAGGTGCTATAAATATTGAATGGTATAGAACTGTGCAGATCTCAGCAGCTTTTTACCCTTTCTTAAAACAAGAGCTAAGGGACAACCACTGAAAGTTAAGAGGCATAAAAACCATGCATATGGGTTGAATGAAAGCTGAACCTACCCTACAGTAGGGTTAAGAAGCAAATTCAGGCAATTTGGGGGATGGAGACTTAACCTCCTTTCTTCAAAACTACTTGCAAATACCATAACTTAAAGTATTCAGTTAAAATAAATAGAATATCCGGCAGCATTATCCATTGCCAAAATCTTGGATCATATTTCAAACAATGATGCCACTAAGGATCCAATGTTCTGTTTGGCAATTAGCTAAACTTATCTCCAAGTCATAAACAAACTTTTAAGAGTGGAAGCCTTTTATGATATGCAAATTAACTCAATGTAAATTCCAGTATACCCAAAACTCAGTTAAGATTACCTTGCCACTAGCAGAACAAAGAGAGTTTATTGCCTTCATCTAAAGATCAAGGAAACTGTTCAGCTTTTGAAGCATTCCATTTAACACTTAAAATGTAGCTTATAAGAGCATAGGTATCAAGCTTGCTCAACCTTATTTAAATTGGATGGGGGGGGGGTTGGTTTGTTGATGGTGTGAACAACCTACAGGAAGAAATGTACAAGAGGGACATTAGGGATGCTCATCATGTATGTTGACAGTTTACCCTTCTATTTGCAGAAATCATGTTTCCCATTCTGGTTAATATACACTTTATGGATTTATTAATTGCATGTTTAGGAACTTATTTGTTTACTTATCTCAACTAAATGGAAAAATGCCAGAAATAAAAGGTTAGCACGTTGGAATAGCAGATTTTTTTAGCTTTGTATTCTTGTGTTAAGGCTTATGAAGATTTAAAAATCCGGCACATGGAGCTAAACGCAAATGGATGCACCAGCATTGCAGGTACTGTGTGGAATACAGCAGTAGTTCAAGTGGCAAAGTAGTGTGGCTTTCACTGATTTGTCATTTTCTGGGCCAGCAAAGCATATACAGCTTTCTCACTTGAGGGATCAGGAAAAGAAAATGACAAGGAGGTGTAAAGTCAAGTCGGCCCAACCTCTTGTGCCATCTTGTGCTATTGGTTTTTAAGGACAATACCCGATAGGTGCCAATGGAGAGTTTTACTTAAAAATTTTACTCTACTTTAACTCAAACCCAAACCATGCCCAGGATACCAAAGCACAAGTTTTGCTGGAATTATGTGGGACCAACATTTTGGATTCAATCTGATCACACAGAATACTGAATTAGTTTTGTTTATGCACAGTTTTCACAACTATCCACTAACCGTGGCATTTGTACAAATTACACTGCTTATACCATCATTTATAGGATGGTTGAATGCAGCTCTCTGTGTGAAAGGGACAGAAGGGGAAGGAGTTGTTCCTTTACCAAATCCAGCCACTTTTCCCAGCTCCTCGGGTTCCAGCGGGTGGATAGAACTAACTTCGGAGATGAAGAGAATGTCCTGGGCAGGCCACTGTTCATGGGGGCGGGAGAGGGGAAGCGGTGAAGGAGAGGATTATGGGAAATCTATAGTTTTATGACATGTCAAATGAGAAAACTACAGTCTGTCAAGGCTAGAATGAAAGCTGAGGCCATGGATTCACCATATCTGCATTGTATATCTCTAGATAGTTAAGTTTGATAAAAATAGGAAATTTTCATGTGTAAGGTTTAGAAAAATGGATGGGCCTATACATTGACGGAGTTGATCTATAGAATAATACCAGCAGAGAATTTGATCAGCCAGCACTTTGATAATATACAGTCAGAGAGAGTGGTTTCTCAAAGCCGTTCATGATTCTGATAGTGTCTTGCTGAATCATTCATGGGGTCAAAAGAATAGAGAATTTTCTTGAAAAAATGAATACATTACATTCCCCTCAGATGTCTAACTACATGGAAATGAAGCTGAACAGTCAACAAAATGTAAATAGTTTTTGATTTATTCAGTGGTCACAGGGTCTGATAAAGATAGAAAAGCTGTCAATCTTATGTTGAAGTATGCTGCAAGAGAACAGTCTCTTGCGACTGATGTTACATTTACATTTAAGAAAAACAGTGACACTTGCACCATTGTAAATCCAAATATTTATGCAAACTGCAATGCCTGGAAAACTAGCACTCAGTGGATTTTTGTTTTTATTTTGTAGAGATCTACCTGCTGAGACAGTTGATTGATGTATTACTAATTTAAATGAAAAGGAAGACATAAGCATTTGGGAATTCTACAAAAATCCTCAGGGAAGTGTAGTAGAATTATAGAGAGCCAAATTTAATAATTTAAAAGCTGTCTGCATGTGGCACAGACTGCAGTTAAGTTTCAGAGTCACAACTATGGAAATTAAATTGAACGGATGGGAAGGGCAGTCAGAGTATTTAGTTACTAACTTTTTATTGAAGATTAACAAAAGTGTTGACAGTCCAAGTATTAAATTAGATGGGAGTTGCAGTAAGTATACATATTGTTATTAAAAAAAAAACCCCAAACCATTTTGCTAATAACTTTACAGTTTATTCAACTTGTTACAGCTTCTCAAATCCTTGAGTTTAATCTAATACAGGCAGTAAATGGTTTCGTATCTCAATTTTGTATTCTTGTCCTCTACAATTCTATGATTGATGATATTTGTTTTCAAACCATACTACAGTCAAAAGTTTATCTATGTTTAATTGCGGTAAATTCTTTAGTATTTGGGGGGGGGAAGAGATATATTCTCTGAAATAACTCTTGCTTCTATTTTCAAACATCAAACCAGAAGAGAGCTTCATTTTGGGACCATCTCAGCAATGGTGAGGCCGCATCTGGAATACTGTGTCCAGTTCTGGGCTCCCAAGGGATGTGGACAAATTAGAAAGAGTCCAGCGGAGGGCAACAAAAATGATTAGGGGGCTGGGGCACATGACTTACGAGGAGAGACTGAAGGAACTAGGCTTATTTAGTCTAGAGAAGAGAAGACTGAGTGGGGATTTGATAGCAACCTTCAACTACTTGAAGGGTTGCTCCAAAGAGGAGGGAGCTAGGCTGTTCTCAAGGGTAACAGAGGACAGAACAAGGAGCAATGGTTTCAAATTACAGCTGGGGAGGTCAAGGTTGGATATTAGGAAAAACTTTCTCACTAGGAGGGTAGTGAAGCATTGGAATGGGCTATCTAGGGAGGTGGTAGAATCTCGATCTTTGGAGGTTTTTAAGGTTCGGTTAGACAAAACCCTGGCTGGGGTGATTTAGTGGGAGTGGTCCTGCTTTTAGCAGGGGGTTGGACTAGATGACCTCGTGAGGTCCCTTCCAGCCCTATGATTCTATGTTAAGTACAAATACTGACCTAACACTGAAATTTCTATATGAGACACCTAGAGTGATAGTTGCAATCTTAAGGCCAAACGAAGTAATCCCGTCCTTGTGTTTTGACAAGTTCCAAAGGGGTAGCCATATTAGTCTAGTTCAGCAAAACAAACAAGGAGACCTGTGGCACTTTTAAAGACTAACAAATTTATTTAACGTATGAGCTTTCGTGAGAGAAAATCTCACTTCATCAGATCTTCAAAGTGTCTGACAAGTAGGATTTTCTTCCATGTAAGTTCATATGAGAAATAAATAAATAAATAAAGTTAGTCTTTAAAAGTGCCACAGGACTCCTTGTTTATTTTCCATCCTTGCGCATGAACTCTTACTTCTGTAAAAAACCTGTGACTCAAAATAGGTTTAAAGCCATAAAAGCAAGCCATTTCTGAGTAATTCCTAAATAAACATTAACTGTTATGGTCAGAACACAGATTTTTCTCTAACTTGTAACTAAACAAAATGAAAACTTGGATAATTTGCTCCAAATAGGGGAGGCTATTCAAATGAACACAAATTCATTCAAAAATCACCATATTTTACTTAGTTTTAGGTCCAAATCACACAAGCCCACCAATTTGTTTATAACTTGTTCCTGAAATTATTTTAGGTTCATTTGTAAATTGGCCCAACTGCACCAACAGAATTTACAAATACAGCCTGATATTTTTGTTTTAAAACAAGACTGGGTATTTTCCAGTTTCATTAGAAAAGTTTAGCAAATATTTATTTTAAAACCCCATCAATGAGATGAAAAAGAAAAAGGGGAGAGGGGAGTGACAGAAGTTGAAACTGGTGTGGATAGAATGTGTAGAATGAACAAACAGAGAAAAAGTTCAGTTTAAAGTGAGAGACAAATGGGAAGAGGAGAAAACAGAGGGGAGAGTCAAAGATGTACAGACAGGAGAGGATAAAACTAAATAACGGAGTGGAATCAATATTGACAAAAAGTAAAGGCAGAAAAAGTGAGAGAAATCTGACCTTCCTGAAACAACATCAGCCACCGACAAGAAGAGATGTCTTCTGAAAGATAATCAGATACCGGGAAAAATCATTAGAAAACAGTGAAATCCCAAATCACCTGACCTAGATAGGAAAACAAAGTTCAAATAAAGAAGTCGAGAAGAAAAAACAGAAATGGAAAATGATTAAAAAGGGAATGCTGGTGGTTGGTTTTTGTTGTTGTTGTATGTTTTTTTGTGATTCATGCAGGAGTAACAATACACTTGTATACAATTTTGGGGGGTAACATTTCCTCACTCCCTCTGAATCTACAGCTAACTATTCTAGTACCAATCACAATGGACAGCTTCAGGAGAAGATAATTCAGCTTGGATGAGCAATGCTTAGAGGACATTGCATCCTAGCTCATTAAAAAAAATTAAGCCCCTCAGACAAGCCAGGGGGTTGAGAACCCCTGTTGCCAGCCAACATCTCATTAGGCTGCACTTGGTATGCCACCTTTTCTACAGAATCTCCTGAAAATGCCTGTTGCAATCGGAAATAGTTTGCTGAGCTATCAAGTCTGGAGAGTTTGGACATAATTAAGAAAATCACTAGCTAGATTCATTGGTTATAAAGATCAGTCCACAAGAACAGACCGCTTACACAGAGGACAGTAGGTTTGCAAGGCATGACTAAAAGAAGCCAACAAATAAGAATATTTCCTTCTGACCACCTGAGAAAAGATACTGGCAGAAGCTTCTGTGTATGCTTTAATAGGGTGGCAGTTTACCTTGGTATAGGAATTGGGTAGTATCCCTTTAAATAGCAGTAAGCCTTTGGTGGGCTGACTAGAAAATACCATCCTGGCCACTATGGACGTAGAGGCTCTTTACACTAACATCCCACACAAAGATGGATTACAAGCTATTAGAAGAACTATCCAAGATGATGACACAGCTAAACTTGTGGCTGACCTCTGTGACTTTGTACTCGCCCACAACCACTTCAGATTTGAAGATAATTTATACCTTCAAGTCAGTGGCACTGCTGTGGGTACCCGCATGGCCCCACAATATGCCAACATCTTTATGGCCGATTTAGAACAACGTTTCCTCACGTCTCATCCCAAAGCACCTCTACTTTACCTACGCTATATTGATGACATCTTCATCATCTGGACCCATGGTAAAGATGCCCTTGAAGATTTCCATAGAGATTTCAACAATTTCCACAACACAATCAAACTTAGCCTGGAACACTTCACACAAGAGATCCACTTTCTGGACACTACAGTGCAAATTAGCGATGGGCACATAAAGACCTCCCTATACCACAAACCTACTGATCGGTATAGTTACCTACATCCCTCGAGCTTTCATCCTCGACACACCACACGATCCATTGTGTACAGTCAAGCCCTAAGATATAACCACATTTGCTCTGACCCCTTAGACAGAGACAGACACCTTCAGGATCTCTACCAGGCATTCTTAAAACTACAGTACCCACCCGCAGAAGTGAAGAAACAAATTGACAGAGCCAGACGGGTACCCAGAAGTCAACTACTGCAGGAGAAGCCCATGAAAAACAACAACAGAACGCCACTGGTCACCACCTACAAACCCCAAGCCAGACCTCTTCAACACATCATCAGAGATCTACAGCCTATTTTACAAGATGATCCCTCACTCTCTCAAGCCTTGGGAGACAGACCTCTCCTTGCTTTCAGACAGCCCCCTAACCTTAAAAGGATACGTACCAGCAACTACAGATCATACAACAGAAACACTAAAGCAGGAACATATCCCTGCAACAGACCAGGCTGCCAACTTTGCCCTCATATCTACACTGAAGACACCATCACGGGACCAAATCAAGCCACCTACTCCATCAAGGGCTTGTTCACCTGCTCATCCACCAATGTGATTTATGCCATCATGTGCCGGAAATGCCCCTCTGCCTTATATATTGGACAGACAGGACAGTCTCTGCGCCAAAGAATCAATGGACACAAATCTGACATCAGAAATTGCAACATACAAAACCAATAGGGGAACACTTCAATCTCCCTGCTCACTCCCTTGACGACTTGTTAATAGCTGTGTTGAAACAGATGAATAACAAATCACAGCTTCAAAGAGAAACTGCAGAACTCGAACTTATATGCAAATTTGACTCAGTTGTCTTGGGGTTAAACAGGGACTATGGATTTTTCTCTCATTACAACAAGTGATTTGACCTCACCCTCCTCTATGTGCTGTTCCCAAGTGTTTGAATCCTAACACCTATTTTGATTTGCTGTTACAGCCTGACCTGATCCTATGTCATACACTCCCCTGCAGTTAATTTCCTCCCATTCTGTAAGCTTCCCATCTTCAAAGCATCTGACGAAGTGGGATTTTCTCCCACGAAAGCTCATGCGATAAATAAATCTGTTAGTCTTTAAAAGTGCCACAGGACTCTGTTGTATTCTATGCGTTAGAAATGAGCCAGAACTGTAGCAAGTAGGTAGCTAGACTGTGCATGTCATAAACTGTTAGCACATACTGCTATTGAACTCAGACAAGCAGAGTTGGATTCTTCATATTATTGTTATGTAAAGTGCTTAAACTCAATCTTAAAATCCTGCTTCTGAACTTCCATTTAACTGATATCACCATCTGTCAGACAATTTACCAGATAATCTTATTAATATAACATGAGAGTTCCCTCAATTACCAACCCTTTCATTTCCACATTCAAAAGTACTGCATAGAACTTCTGCATATTTAGCTCCTCTGCTATCCCCTCGGCCTGCGCTGAGTGTTTGTAACTCTGTAGTACCTTTAATTTTACTTGAATTTTGTGATGCTTGTGAATGGCACCCTAGATTATACATATAATCCTATGTAATTGAAGACAATGGGAGCTTTTACCAGTGTCTTCAAGGGAATCAGGATCAAGTTCAGCATTTTGTGGGTGGATATGAAACACTATTCAATAACTGCTGCAAACCAATGTGGTGCCACAAACTACTACTGTGGTACAGTGTACACAGTATTTCACAGTAATAACAGTAAATACCTTGAACTGTACTTCTGTTGGCTCTGCATCTTTTAGAACACCAAAAGAATAATTCATATAAAACTCGGTGCTCAATTTTGAGCCAGCCTTATGCCCTACACTGGTATTAAAGGGAGCATAATCCACCCCCTCCCCCTTGCACTACTGCCTGCATCACAGATTGCATCACTGGGGGAAGGCGTGGATGTAAATGAAGAGCAGCCTTCTAAGAAGCCACTACCGCCACTCCGGTGCAGGTCTTGGCTTCACTAGGAAGATAAGTGGCTTCTACATCTCACTCCCCTCCAAAGCAAGGATCAAGCTGTGTCTGAATCACAATTCAATCTATGCTCTGTTCCTGTGGCAATCCAGCTATGGACAGCTCAGGACAGATTGGAAGGTGGCAATCCATGCTTGATGTGTAAAGCAAGGAGTGACATAGCCACTTCATGTCAATGATATTTTCATATTGTTAACACCTGACTTGAATGTACTGACAAACTAAAAGTAGCACTGAATATGAAAGGGAGAAGGGAATGTAATTTAATAAGCAAGTCTTGCAGGACTGAAACATCTGAAATGCAAAAATCTAGGAAATGTTTCTTTTAGAGAAGGCACAAAGCCAGACTGCACTAAGGTTGAAGCAATTACTGAAATGTCAGGGCCACACAACAAACGGAAACTGCAAGGATTTCTAGGGATGGTGACAGCCTTTTTTTTTTTTAAATCATTCTACAAATGTTCTTGGTAACTGTGCACTTTAGAGACAGCTATTACAGAAGAGACATGCAATTGAGATGTTGAAAGTATTTTTCTTCACACAGATTTCGGAGCTGCAGTCAAGCTGACATTTGATGTTTCAAAGAGTGGCACAGGAACAGCAATCACACTACAACGTCTTTCTTGGCACATGCAGAACAGAACAGTAATTTAGGTCATGTGGCTTTGTTTAAGTGTGGCCAAAGGATGGCTCAGAGTTCTGCAACAGTGTGATTATTAGCATCCTGGGATACAGAGAAACCCCAATAGTGTGCTCAGTGTACTGTGTCTTGGAGGCAATTATTGTAGGTCCTTACACATCCACAAATTCTGCTGCCACTGTGTGTCCTCCCAAGCCTGTATTACAATGTGATCCTACCAGTCAGTGCTTGCTTCTCAGGGCCAGAAGCAGCACTCCAAATTCTGTAGATGCTCCATGACCACCCCCACCACCAACCTTGAATTGGTTCTCTCTATGTCCTCTCTAGGGAGGTGGCATTATGAGGTGGAGAAAATTGCATGATGGGAAACAGATCTTGCAATTCCTATCACCACTACACTACTCATTTCTGTCCCACCGTGCATTTCCAAAACTTTCCAAAAGACAGTACACTGGACAGTGGTGAGTTGCACATTGGGATACCTACCCATGGTGCATCTCACTGTACATTGAAACAAGCACTCCTGGTGAGTACATGTCGACACAATGAGCCAAGTATGCACACACACAGCAACATATTAAGTGCAGCAACTTTACACCGATATAACTTGCATCAGCAAAAGTTACGGTGTGCCTGTACTACAAAGAACACATGGTTCAGGTCTCTGCCAGAAAATAGCTCACTAAAGGACAGCTCTGCCCTTTTCCACAAACATATTTCAAAACTCACTTTATTTACTATGTATTTTCTTTTCAACAAGCAACATAGCCTTCCCTGGATGCAATTCATAGAGAGAGAGAATGTACTATCAACTAGTCAATATTTGCCAAAAAAAAAAAAAAAAAAGTTCACTAGATTGTTATATGTGGGGTGTGATTTTCAAAATCACACAGCATTGATTTAACTCTATTTCCACTAAAGTTACACACTTGAAAAATCCACTCGATCCTCATAATAGTATTTGGTATAATAAGAGGCCAATTTGAATTTTATAGAAGTGACTTTGCTTGTCTGTTTGGTACTACGTAATCTCTCATTATCGTGGTATCTGAACACTCACAATCTAATGTATTTATTCTTATCCCTCTGTGAGGTAAGGAAGAACTATTATCCCCATTTTACAGACAAGTAACAGCGACTAAGAGACATCAAGTGACTTTCCTTAGGCCAGAGCCCAGTACTGGGTTGCAGACCCTCAGGTACTGGATCACGGCGCTTCCCCCACCACCACCTAAAGACTGGAATGCATTGCTCAAAAGATGTAATTGTTGGGTCGCAGACATAAATGATTGTTTTCAACTGGGTCTCAAGAAAAAAAGTAAGAAAACCACTGCCTAAGCCAGACAGGAAGTATCAAAATACAAAGTACTACATGATTATAAAGTTGCAGGGGAAAACAAACTCTATATTGAGAAATATTATAGGACTGTGCAGTTCAGTCTATAGTAATCCATACACACAGGAGATAATTAAACCCGAATGTATACCAATAGCTGTCACTTTCTAGATTTCAGTCCTTTAACTCTGCAACATTAACATGTCCCCTAATCTACATTTTCTGTATGCGCTTTGGCAGGTGCTTTTAAAAACAGAACAGAAAGGTTAGTTAGAGCGCCTCTCTCTAGGATTGTGCCATTATTAAGGCATGAAAACAGCATCTGTAAATTCCATAACCTGGAATGATTTGGTTGGCCAGCACCAGAACACCATGCCCACACATTTTAGGAAGGTCCACAATAAGGAGATTCTCCTGTACACCTTGAGAATTGCTCAGCTGAGGAAAGCGTTTTCAATCTTCTCCTCTAGTTATGGCACTGCTAATACAGTTGGCTCCTGCCAGTGCTTTCTACACAATAGGAAATAACTCCCCTTCTCTACCCTTCTTGAGGAGCCCTGGCCTCAGATCCTGTGCAGCTTGAAAGAGACACAAGGACTGAAGCAGACTCCTGTGAGCAGGGCGGTATTAAGGCAGGGGCTTTGGGCTGCAGCCCAAGGCCCCAGGCTAAGGGGGATGGGGCCTGTAAAAATAAATTGGGTTCCACAGCATTGACGACACCTCTGGTCCAAGTTCCTACTAGCCTGCGCAGCCCGGCCCAACAACTGTTCCCAGGGCACTGCTGTGACTCTGCCGCATCCCAGAGCCAAGTGCACCCTGCCCCACCCCACCCCCAGACGGGCTGATAGCCAGCCCACCATTCCCAGGGGTGGGCAGGCCCTCGGGTGCAAGACTGCAGGTGAGCACCAAGTTGGTCCCCCCTCCCCAAAGCCAGAGGGGTGGGAAGATGAGCCCAGAGAGGCAGAGAAGTGGAGGGGGAAGATGCCACCTGCCCTTCTTGGGTGGTGCCATGATGAAAGGCTGGGGGGTGAGGCTGCCCTGTCCAAGCTGGCCCCAGGTTGCAGTGGGAGAGGGACACCATACACAGGGGAAGTGTGGCTGGGGTGGCACTGTGGTGGGGCCAAGCCTGCTGTTGCATCCCTCAAGCCTCCGCTCCTCCCCCCAACTCCGTGGAACAACTGGGGGGACAGCACTGGGACACTTTCTGCCCTCTGTGGGTGCAAATGGAGGCTTGGCCATGCGTGGCAGCTGAGACCCTCAATACACCACCTGCCTCCTCTGCTGGGGTGACTGCCAGGCCAGCATTGGCCCCCTCCAGCTCCGGGATGTGCATCCACCCCAGCAAGGCAGCATCCTGTGCCCCCTCCCCCGCCCGTTGCAGGCTAAGACTGCCACAGCTGTGGAGGGGCGGGCCAGGGGGTGGGGCACAAAATGGGCCCACAGGATTGTTAATTCAGCCCTGCCTGTGAGGTCATCACTTCACCTGTTGCACGCCTTCACTACATAGCAGATCTGTCCTTCAGCTGCACGCTTTAGGGGTGGGACTTACAAGAGCACTCAGTACTGGTCTGACTCTGCTCTCCCAAGTGTTGAATTAGCACAGTTAGAGCAATGCCACGGCATATTCAGTAAGTGCTACATGTGCCCAATCTGCGATTTCAAAGGTTCAAAACAATCAAACCTAAACTAATTTTCTCAAAAAAGTTCAGGTTCATATAATCCAGAGATAACTAGTTTCTTGCCATGTTTCAGTTTACAACTCACCTGTTATATCAGCAAAGTTTCTTTTAAAAAGAATTGCAAGCTTTTTTATAAAAAGAAATAATTATTTTTCCCTACTCTTCTCGTATTCAAGAACATACAGTCACCTTTGAACAGAAACAGAGCATGGAAAATTTCAGTCTGATAGCTGCAAGTTTCAGAAAGATATTTGCAACTGAGAATATGATTTAGAATGGAAAGAGTCAGTTTCTGTTGTTGCCTCTGCTTGTAGAGATATACTCACTGTCATCTGAACCACACCCACATCTCTTTCTCCTGTTTGGCCTGTTATTTGTTATGGTCTGTGAGTGCCTTTGCAAATCACCTTCCGCAGGTTGGATCTTGTGATCCTGGACATATTAAACTGACAACAGAGTGGGCAGCCCAGGACCCTGCTCGCATTTGGTCTACCGAGCCATGATGCTAGCTACCTGCTTATCATAGAATCATAGAAACTGAAAGGGACCATGAGAGGTCATTGAGTCCAGTTCAATGCACTCATAGCAGGACCAAGTACCCTCTTATGTCATCCCTGACAGGTGTTTGTCTAACCTGCTCTTAAAAATTTCCGATGATGGAGATTCCACAAGAGCTTGTTTATGCTCTTCTAGCATGGAAGGCCGGGTGAACTTCCCTGCAGACAGCAGTTCTCATCTAAAAATTAGCTTTATTAATGAATAAAAAAGCATATGGAGAAACAGAGAAAATAAAATTAAATGCAAATCTTCACAAGTCTTTCCTATTAGCTTACAGAAGAAAAAAATAAACAGGTTAGATCACCTCATGTCTCTTGAGTTAGACTTAGCAAAGAACGAAGGGTGCTGTCTAGGGGTATTTCTAGACTTCAAAAGTTAAGTCGACTTAGCTTTTCAAGTGTAGACTCAGCGGAGAGCCATTTCCCTGCTGAGAAGGGAGCCATGGTCCCCGGCAAAAGGACCCATGGTTCCCTTCTTGCCGGGACCCGCGGGCTTCCCAACAGAAGGGACCTGTGGCTCCTTCCGGGGACAAGGGAGCCCTGCGCAGCTCCCGGGGAGAAGGAAGCCATGCAGGGCTCCCCAGCCAGGGCTCTAGCGACGAGGGAAACCCTCGCTGGGGCTCCAGCAGCGAGGGAATCCTCCGCCACCCCGGCCAGGGCTCCAGCAGCAAAAGAATCCCCTGCTGCCCCCTTGCTGGGAAGCCATGGGTCCCCGGCAAGAAGGGAGCCACAGCTCCCTTGTCCGAGGGAGCTGCGGCTCCCTTGTCCCCACCCTAGGTCAACTTAGGTTCTTAAGTTGACCTAGGGAGTCCACACCAGTTTTAGGTCGACTTAACAAATCAACTTAGCTGTTAAGTCAACCTAATGACTGGTAGTTATTAAGTCAACTTATGGATGCCCTTAAGTCGACTTAATGAAAGCCAGGTGTGGACGTGGAGTAATTTAGGTCGACTTAAGCATCCTTAATTCAACCTAAATTGCAAGTGTAGACACGGTGACTGAAAAGCAGAGGGTGAGTGGAAGTCTTTCTCCCAAGAAGCTCGTCACCCATAAGGATACTTGTAAAGTTTTGTTTTTATGAATTATGGCAGAAAGCAGATTTGGAGCCTGGAGCTGAGACTGGTTTAATCAAGAAACAAAGCTTCATGATTAAACAAAATTGATTTCAAGATAAACAGTTTGTAATAACTGGATCATCCATTTGGAGAATAAAAACAATAATAGCGACTTCTGTGACAAGTGGACTATACAGGCACTTCCATTTAGGCCAGTAACAACCTGTTCAAAATTTACCTTTAAGAATTTGTGGGACAGGTTCACTATCATAGAGTGGGAGGAAATATCCAAGGAGGAAATGTTCTCAGGCAAAAATCTGCTCTGTTACACTATGAACTGCTCAAGCAAATATATTATTCACCAAGCAATATTGAACAAAACAAACATATTAAATATCATGATCTGTTCAGATGTCACATATAGGAAGGGAGGACTAGAGTTCCAAAATAAATTGTTTGCAATGATTAATTTGACCTACTTTAACCAGCACATGAAACAGCTCTATAACTAGCTACCCTGAATTTGGACGAGGGTAGGATACCCCGCCCCTCCTTTTTGGGTAGGGGGCACCAGGAAATCCACAGTAGTGAAAACGAATGATAGTCTAGAGCTCAATTCACTAGAGTTCAACAGTATTTGTGAACTAGGTCATTCCATCAAATACATATCTTTTCTGTAGACATCCTCCTCCAGGAATCAGGGCAATATACTATTGTGTCTCTCTCTTCATTTTGGGGCTATATATTTCATATTTTCCCTGTCACCTTGTTCCTGAACCTAGCTCTTTCTATACAGCAGAGTAATGAACTGCTGCCAGTTAGCTCCAGGCCTGCTGATATTAAATGCATCTTTGAGGCAGAACCACGCATAAACACCCTTACACAAACTGAGACTAAAAAAAAAAAAAAGTTGCATTTTATGTATTTCCAAAACCAAGTTACATGAAAGCTGTTAGAACAAGCATCTACCTCACTCTCCTGCTGTATGAATGCCTTCTCACCAGGTTTTCCTTTCCTTGTCACATCAGTGGATTTAGGGGGACACTACTTGGAGAATTCTCTTTTTCTTGTCCCTCATTCTCTTTCATTCTTCCACTATCATCTTGTATGTCCTGTTCAATTACAACTCCTTCAGCTCTTGATCCTATGTCCTTTCAGCTCCTTCCACTCCCATAAGTTTGATGTTCTTTAATACCGATGGGGCAAATTCAGGTCTGATCCCTGATTCTCTATTCTGGGTTAGCTACTCTCAGCAGAAGTAGTTAATAAAAACAAGGAGTAGGAAGCAAATTTCAGGGTGGCCCCATATGAAATTTAAATCAGCCTCAGAGCTACTTTAATATACAGCTGTTGCCTATAACACTAAAAGGGTGATTGAGAGCCAGGAAAAGCTGAAGTTCAGTAACATTTCTACTGTATGTGTTTCACCCGGCCTCTTATACAAGGGGACGACAAATCGGACAACTGATTACCGCAACTGTAGCTTGTTAGAGCTTAGAATAACTATCTTGCAATATAGTAGATCTTTATTTGACTATATTAAAAACAAACAAGAAATAGTTAGAATTAGCTGAACCAATAAAGCACTGGTTTATTAGCATTAATTTCTAGCAATCTGGAAACAAGTTAGCCTGTAACAAAAAGGTTTTATGGATAATCTAGGGTTGTCAAGTTTGTTTGTTTATTTTTTAAATTTAGGAAAACATAAGAGAGGCACTGATGTTTATATTATTAGTAAAATGTATAAATGTAAAGATACATCACTGAAATAAGATTTTCCATTTATTGATCTAAACCATGGACTTTTCCACAAAACAAGCCATGAGAGATGGTGACTTAGTCATGAAATCTGCGTTAATGTGATTACTCTCTGAAGGCTAGTGCGGTGGTTGTGTTTTGTTTTAGCACATCTCCCATAAATGTTGTTTTCACTAATCAAGCGAGAAAGCATAAGAGTCTGAAAGCTCTGCTGAAGTCATTCTTTTTCTCCTTCTCCATTATGTCTCTCAAGCACCAGCCTCAAACTGTCAGGGCATGAGTGATGCTGATGGCTATTAGAAGTGATTACTCACTAGCCATTGGGGGCTACAATAAATTTCAGTTCATTGGCCGAAGGAGGTCCTTTGAAAGTTATGAAAAGTGCTCCCTCCTCACAGAGGCTGATGCATGTGTAGCATCTGCAGTTGTCAGAAGTATGAGACTAAGCACCGTCTTGGACGTGTGACTACAGCACTCCAAAGTGCTTCTGCTTTGTCAGAAGACAGATATTCCCTGCATTTAAAGAGAGAAATCCCTCCTCCTAGCAGTAATGCCAAAATCTGTGGTAAAAAAATAATTTTAAAGGGCCGCCTCTCTTACATGTGTATGGCTTTGTATGGGTTGAGAAAAAGTATCCCTTATGAATTACAAAATTCCTCAATCCACCCTGAAAAGCCTGTTTCTACATTTTTGTCTCTGGAAAACCTAAGTATGAACTCCACAGATTTTGTGGAGCATAAAGTACATGGCATAGAGGCAGGGCCCTGTCCCAGCCAGAAGTCTATAGGAATGTATTTACTATATGTGGAACCTAAATCCTGAATTTGTCCCCCTACAATTCATAGGAACAGCAGAACTGGTTAAAAATGGAGGTCCAGCCTTACTTCTGAATTTCCTGACTGTGCGTTTTAACCAAGACCCATTTGGTATGCTTTCATAAGTTAATTCTTAAAATTATTTAATACAATTATTATCTTTTATGAATTTTGTTCTATTTTTGAGCAGTGAAGGACAAGTAAAGTGCCAGGAAATAACAAGTTTGCAAAACTATACTCTCTACAGTTTACACATCAAGACAGCAGATGCACAAAACCTAGAACAAAAGAAATCAGAGAAATATCATTAAAGCAAAGAGTTCTAAGTGTTTCTTCAATATAGCTAAAACATCATCACTATTTTGAGACTCTCTCATGTTTGTCTTCTGATGGACTCCCTTCAGATTTTTTTTTCTCATTGCTAGAGGAATATTTAAATACTTAATAAAATAACAAATTCATTGCCACGTCTTGCCTGAAATGGAAGGGGAGAGGGAGATATGCAGGATGAAGGGGAAGTTGACTGATTTTTGTGAAGTGAAATATTTTTGGTTTATCTCAGAGTTTTGTAAGTTGGTTAGCATTTTTGTTTCACTGGTTTGCAGAGAAGTCAGAGCAGCCTTTGAAGATGGAAAAGTGCCATTTTTCTGTGGAAAAACTGCCAGTTTTCCTACAGAGACATTTCAGAATTTGAACCAAGGCAGGATTTTGTCCCCCTCCCCCTCGCTTTTTTGCTATAGAAATCCACAGTTGCAGAAATAACAAATTTTCAACCTAGATCAGGTAAAGAAATAACGAAAAATCTCAGTTCTTGCATACCAGCAGCTCACAAAGCAAAAAAACATAGCTTCACACAGCTCTCCATTCATTACTGGGTCTCAGGCTTCATGCCACACACAACTGACAGTTTCTGCTGCAGAGAAGCCTTGGTTTGAACTAGCCAAGGAGATAGAATTACCACCGACTTTTAGAGAACAGTGCTATCTTTAATTCATTGCTGACAGTTTTCAAAATAGCAAAATAGATAAGTTTTCTCCACATTATCAGAGTAGTGAATTACAGATTTCTAATTTCTCATTTAATCCTAAAGCCTGTGTCATTAAAATAGGAACTCAAAAGGCTTCATTCAGTAACAGTATATTCTTCCTGTCTGTCTCAGTCTCTCAATGGAGCTGGAAATGTTTGTGCTTTAGTGCTAAATCTTTTAGGGATACCCCCCACTCCCATGTAAGCTATTACATTTTCTTAGTTTTACTGTACATCTTATTACTACATATGAGAATTATCAGAGATTATTTCTGCAAAAATGAATTTGTATTTAGTTACTCTCATGCTCTTTTAAATGGTTTGATTTGTGGATTTATGGGGCAGTTGTCTCCATTCTTTTACCCTTTGTACTTCATATAAAATTACATTAATGTTTTGGCAAAGCTAGAAAATGAACAATTAAGATGCTGTACTAGACTCTGCTATGTCCCATATGAAAGAATAAGATTTCTTCTTGAATTTTATTTAAAAATATAAATCCACTTTTAATTATTGGAATGTACAAAACCAACTGGAAATTTCTTATCTTTGAGACCTTGTAATTCAAACCACAAAACTATTCTCATTTTGAAGGACAATTTAAATCCCACGATCAGTGTTATACTGAAACTAGACACCTTTAGAAAAACAGGAACTACAGTTTTTAATGGGTGGTAAGTGCCATACAAAGAACACTTACTCAAGACAAGAGAACATGAGACATGATATTTCCATGTAATTTGCAAGGTCTTAAACTGCTATAACTTCATATCTGCATAAAAATATAAAGCAAATAGTAAATGTGTTAAGAAACAGATTCTTTTTTAAAAATCTTACTAAAATCGCAAAATGTTAATTAAATAGATTAATTGACTTAAAGATATTTCATTCTCTTGGCTCTAGCCCCCTGTTTGGCAGAGTATAATTACCCTTTGTTGGAATTTAGGTTATATCTTCATGTGTGTCTTTCTCTGTTCATGAATAAAAATCTCTCATCTGAACCCCCTCTTACAAATGAATTCAACACCCCCCACTTTTGTTCAGATGAGTGATGTGTTTTTATACAAATAGAGAATAAACACTGGTTTCAGGGGAGTGTGAACACTAATGCAGCTACAGAAAGTGGGCCTGTGGAAAATATCCCTTCTGCCCATATAAAACACACATTTGTTTTCATATGGCATTAATAAATAAAATTGCTTACAAACATTCACTGCTCACTGACGGATAGCACAAATCCTTTAGGTATGGTGCAGATGTAACAAAAGATGCCAAGCATCCTTAAGGGTGTTGGCATTCTATCAGCAGCGTGAAAACAAAAAACTTGCATTTCCTTAGATGGAATTCTGATGCCATTGTCACTCTATCATAGGTGGCTGGTCTCAGTCACTACAGATCTAGGTGACTGATGCAAAAGTCTTCTGGTAATTGTTGGAGGATTTGCCACAATGTCAGGGGAGAGGGAAAATCAAACTATTTAACTGGCTTCAGATAAGAACACAGAAGTAGTGGCATGGATTTATGAAATGAAAGTGGATTGAGCTTGGGTAACAGAATGAAAAGCCAGGGAGAGAGTAGTTTGAGTTACAAGAGCCATAACAAATGCTGCACTGCACGTTTTATTTTGAATGACATGAACTCAACATGCACACTGTTCTTTTGTCCATAGCACCTGCTTGCACTCCATTGTACCCCATTCATGTTCAACTGCTACCCATTAATACTTCATAAAGCTGCACAGCTGCAGTAACTCAGACCACTGCACTTCTCTATAAGCAGAAAAGCTATTTTATTTGTCCTGCTTGTTGTCTTTCTAAGGCTTTAAAGATATGAGAGTTGAACAATAGATCTGAGGAGATTCCTTCTTAGAAACAGAATTAGAAGAAAACATTTAAGAAAGTGATATATTAGTATGAACATTCCAAAATGAGTTATTTTCCCCATATCCCAGGAAATCCAGTATATCCTTTGTCCAGTCTTTGATTATTCTATCTTGAAGCACGTTTCCTCTGCTTTTAGGATTCAATGAAGAATTTGCCCCAATAGCTTTACAGTGCTGCACAGTGCCAGATTCAGCTCATCAGGTTAACAAGATAATGTGAGCAAATTCCCAAAAGTGCTGATTATAGGGGTGTTTTCCCTTCCTCATAGTTGCCTTTTACGGGCAAATTCCCTCAAAGCCACTTTGGGCAGAGGGAACTCACTCCAGAACCCTAGAATAAATGTACCAGACTCTCCCTCTGCAGCAGCTCTTGAAACTGAATCACCACCACCACCACATTTAATATGTCATTGATAGAGATCCTTCCCCAACACTGAACTCCTGACTGTTTCAAAGGGGTAGCCGTGTTAGTCTATTGTAGAAAGACAACAGAGTCTTGTGGCACTTTTAAAGACTAACAGATTTATTAATCGCATGAGCTTTCGTGGGAGAAAATCCCACTTCCCTGCATTTAATTTCCTCCCACTCTGTAACTTTCCTATCTTCAAAGCGTCTGACGAAGTGGGATTTTCTCCCACGAAAGCTCATGCGATTAATAAATCTGTTAGTCTTTAAAAGTGCCACAAGACTCTGTTGTCCTCCTGACTGTTGTCAGACTACAATGTTCTCGTACTGGGGGCAACTAGAGTAAACCAATCCAGATCTTATTTGCCACTTTATTATTTGTTCACTTTGTATGATACTGTCATCCACACTCGATTCAGACTCATTAATTCTGAACGTGCCAGGTATAAATGTTACCCGAGTATCATTAAACTTTGAGCGGGGGAAATACTCGTGCAAGTTCTTTATCCACAAAACTTGGAATTCAGTCCAACTGTGTCCATATCCTTTCACAAGTTTGAAACTGCAGTTTTGCTCATATGGGGAAGATTAACCCATAATATTTTGCTTTAAAGAACATTAAGGGCTGAAAGGAATTGCTCTCAGGTTGAAGAGGCACCGTTCATTATTTTTAGAGTAATTACATTTAATTAATATGTATTTAAAAAAATGTTTTCCTTGATCATTTATCATGAGTTACTAATAAAAATACTGGTTTTCATTCATTTAAGTTAGTTTTCTGGAAGCAGTCAATATGCAAAATCACAAATTTAAATCTTAGCTGCTAAGATGTTTTATAAAGATCATTACTTTATTTAAAATTTAAAACATTTCTCTTTAACTTAACAGCTCCCTCAAATAAAGACTCCAGGTCCTAGTGGATAGAACAAGGGACCTAGGGAAAGCTGTGTTCTAGTCCTGTTTGGGAGTGATTTAAGTGAGTCACTTCACTTCTGTGCATCTATTTACTGATCTGTAAAATATAATAGTGGATTACTCAAATAATCATATACCATCTAGTTTGACATCAGTCCCTGGACAAATCATGGAAATGCTCATATGTGATACAATCAGTAAAGTTTTATGGGATGATAACATAATTGATGCCCATAAACCATGAGTTTCATTTTACAAAAATGTGAAGTTTCTGATTTTTTTCTCCCTCCTTGCCAGATCAGGATGAAAATAAGACTTCCGATTTTAATTTTAATTTAATTTAATTTAAAAAAAACAAAACAAAAAAAAACCCAGAAAGAGCTCCAGAATAGCCCAGCCATTACACCTCTCATTGGAATGTCAGAAATGCAGCTTCCAGCCCCTGCTTGGCCTAAGTCAGTCTCTCTCTCTGGCCCAATGAATATTCAAATTATTTATACAAATTAAAACAGCTCCAACAGAAGAGGTTTGAATCTCTACTCAAGTTAAATCACTCACCTGTGACTTAGTAAGGTCGATTTAGGCACTAATCCCTGTCCACACTGGCATAAATCAACCTAATAAGGTCGATTTAAACGTTAAGTCAACCTAAAACGAGGTGTTATTAGGTTGACTTAACTTTTCCTTAAGTCGACTTAAGGACATTCTTAAGTCGACTTAAGGAAAGCCCAGTGTGGACGCGGAGTAGTTTAGGGCGACTTAAGCCTCCTTAAGTTGACCTAACTTGTAAGTGTAGATGCACCCTTATAGTGAGTGACTTCAGAAGCACAATCTATTTAATTTATGCAACAGAAAGATAGAGGCGACTTGATCACAGTCCTGCATAGAGAAAACATTTCTTATGATAGCAGGTTTCTTAATCTAGCTTTCAAAGGCAGAACAAAATCCAGTGGCTGGAAACTGAAGCTGCTAAATTCAGACTAGACACACGATGCAAAGGTTTGTTTGTTTGAACAGTGAAGGTAAACAAACATTAGAACAACTAGGGATGTGGTAGATTCTCCATTACCTTCAGTTTTTAAAATCAGGATTGCAAATCTTTCCAGAAGATATACTACTTTGGTTCAAACAAAAGTTATTGACTTGACGCAAGAAATAGTGGCTATGGGTGAAATATATTATTTGCCTTTGTTATAAGTTTTTGTTCTTGGCTGGTTAAAATTTCAAGTTCTGAACAAGTACCCTAACCAGTATAAGTTCACGTGATATGGCCATTTTTGAGGGAGTTATACAGCTTTCTATTGGTCTAAAAATACCAACAGTGTAACAGCCCATACCTTGAGGGATTATCTACTTATGACTTATACTGAGTGAAAACAGCAGCTCACCAGAACAAGTAACTATGCATCAAAACAAAAACTAAAAGAAATGCTAAAAGAAATGATCTTTAAAATGTTCTGTCTAACCAAATGATTCCTTAAAAGCTCTGAAGAGCACATTACTATCTGAAATAGCATCAAAGGCAATAATTGGAAGACATGCACTGCATATAGAATAGTAAAAGAAATACCCTGTACATTATAAATGTTATGCAAAACTATACATTTCCTAGGAGAGGAAAGATAGTCCAGTGGTAAGAGCACTAGCTGAGATATGGGAGATCTAGTTTATTTTCTGTCCCACCCTGCGCAACTCATTTATGGAAGAGAGACTATCTATAAAATAGTATCTTCCTGCCTCACAAGGGGGTTGAGAGAATAAATGCATTAAAGCTTATGAGGTATTAGATACTGTGGTGATAGGGGATCATATTAGAAAGATAAAACAGAATTATGCTCAACCCACAACTCTATGGAAGTAAGTTCTTCCTCTCTAAATGTGATCTTGAAAGGATTTTTTTTAATAAAACTGTCTTGCTCCTTTCTTCTGCTTCTTTATTACGTAATAAAGAAGGCATGAAAGGGTTTGTTTGTTTATTACTGTTTTCTCTAATCTTAGAAATATCAAGAATCATGCTGATCTTCACTACTTGTGTTAAAGATTTAACACCCTCACACTTCAATACACATAGGCTAAGCTATGAAGGTGTGAGGGTGTTAAATCTTTAACACAAGATTCCCATAATCAAAATGTTATTTAGTCATTTACACCAAGCGTTAACAAAGTCAGACTGCCTTAAACTGTGTCTCTAACTGAAAAGCCCTTTTCCTCTCAATTGCTCAGCTCTGGATCTTGTTTTGTCAGTTCACCATTCTCTAGTCATAGAATCATAGAATAATAGGGTTGGAAGGGACCTCACGAGGTCATCTAGTCCAACCCCCTGCTAAAAAGCAGGACCACTCCCCCTAAATTACCCCAGCCAGGGTTTTGTCTAACCGAGCCTTAAAAATCTCCAAAGATGGAGATTCTACCACCTCCCTAGATAGCCCATTCCAATGCTTCACCACCCTCCTAGTGAGAAAGTTTTTCCTAATATCCAACCTTGACCTCCCCAGCTGTAATTTGAAACCATTGCTCCTTGTTCTGTCCTCTGTTACCCTCGAGAACAGCCTAGTTCCCTCCTCTTTGGAGCAAACCTTCAAGGAGTTGAAGGTTGCTATCAAATCTCCCCTCAGTCTTCTCTTCTGTAGACTAAATAAGCCTAGTTCCTTCAGTCTCTCCTCATAAGGCATGTGCCCCAGCCCCCTAATCATTTTTGTTGCCCTCCGCTGGACTCTTTCTAATTTGTCCACATCCTTTCTGTAGTGGGGAGCCCAAAACTGGACACAGTATTCCAGATGCGGCCTGACCAGTGTCGAATAGAGGGGAATTATCACATCCCTCGATCTGCTGGCAACACTCCTACTGATGCAGCCTAATATGCCATTGGCCTTTTTGGCAACAAGGGCACACTGTTGGCTCATATTCATCTTCCTGTCCACCATAACCCCCAGGTCCTTTTCTACAGCGCTGCCACTTAGCCAATCGGTTCCCAGCCTGTAGCAGTGCATGGGATTTTTCCGTCCTAAGTGCAGGACTTTGCACTTGTCTTTGTTGAACCTCATTAGACTTTATATACACCCCCCTTCTCAAACATTCGACTGGCAGACTGCAACATTCCTGTCTTTAAATACAGTTGGTAGCTCAATTTAAAAAGTTCATAATCTTAAATGACAATGGAATTACACCAGAGATGAATCTGGCAACAGATGAATGACCAAAAACATACGGATTTTGTCACAAGGTAGAGAATGTATTTTAATATAAGACAGACAGGATTATTGAAGAATAACCTATTACAATGATTGAAACACCAGGTAGGTATACAGATTAGGATAGTTTTATTTCTTTCATAAAGTGGACAAGAAATTTACAATTACCAATGAATTTTTATACTAAAAGAAATGCCAGTTAGCCATTAGAGTCAGAGCTTGCTATTTAGTTGTAGAATCAAAAATTCAATGTCTAAGTTCACTGAATTACTGACTCTCATGAATTCTTTTTCTCATGAAGCTTGGTGGCCATTTGAATAGTCTCAAACAATTAGCATGACCACAATGGAATTCAGTCGGCTTGTGACTTCTTTTCCTTTTATTTCACCTGTTCTCTTTAAAACATTGGCTTGCCACTCATGAATACTTAAAAGGTTGAATATGTTGTTTTCCCAATATGCTATCTATTCTAGACAACAGAAGATAAGGAATAGATGTTAAGACAATGTGAGACATCTTGATTTTAGATTCAAAAAAGGGTATATCTTGTTTTGTTCCCTCCTTGTAACATTAAAGATACATATCAGAAAACATTTTTAAAACCACTAGCTGAAAACACAACGCACCAGGAATGAAAAAAAACCCTAACATTAAAGCAGAACTGCAAGAAATCATTAAGTAGCTCTTCAGACACTAAACTGAAGAGATAAGTTTCAAAGGAAATAGAAGGCATTTATAGTCACAGTTTCTTTATAAAAGAAATCCATCATTTTTGGCTTGATGTTTTAAAAAAGTCCTTATTAGGATAAAAGTAAAGGGATATGGATCCTGTACTAAGATTTTTCTTTAAATACATTTATCAGCAGGCTTGAATTTTGTAAACAGCAACCTACTGAACATAAATATGACTCTGAAATATGTTAGAATACGAATATCAGATAGACAAATTACCAAATCCTCTTTCAGTCAGCTTCTGCTCTGTTGGATTTCATGTTTATTGTATCTTATGGATTTGTATTAATAGAACTCTACTTATAAATAAAATAATTTTTGTTTTGTTTTGTTTTAACTACCAGACCTGAAATTTACTTTTTTCTGCTCAGTCTAAATTTTCTACTTCTCCTGTATCACCATGAGTAATAATGAATTGTCAGAAAACTGTATTGATTCAATTATACTGCCTGTTGTCTTCAAATTATGGCCTCTTTTACGCCCTGGCACCCAATGAGCCTTCAGCTGGAAATCCTTCTCATTTAAAAGTCAGGAGCAAATCAGGATGAAAACCAGCTCGGAAGACACAGTTCTATGTGGTAGTAAGTTGTGGGGCCCACTATTTAACACACAGTGCTGTGAAGTACTGGCAGGTGGCTACTGCTATCCTAGAGTTCTTTCTAAAAAAATAAAACTGGCAAAAGATAAAATTAACTTGTCCAGTTAATTTCACCCTCCTCTTTGCTTCAGTTTATTGTACAAATTAAAGGCAAAATTATGGCTACCGTAGCATGGGTGTGGTAGGTGAGAACTGGTTCAGATAAACCTTCTGCCATAACACACCTGCCTACATTCCTTAAGAGAAAAAGGTCCCACTAGCACTGTGTACAGCACACAATACCTTGTGTGCCTAGCTGCCAGGGGACATAGCATTGTTGCATGCAGTTAATGTTGTTCCACAGACTTTGGCCCTGATTCCGTACTCCCAGAGGTGCAATTCCATTGGTTTCAGTGGTGTTATGGGGAATTTACATTGGTCTGAGTTCAGAATCAGGACCTTACTAGTTGCTGGTGATGAGGGCCTGAAAGAATGGGCCCAGATCCTCAGAAGTATTTAGGTTCTGGTCACGGACCCATCAGCTCAGTCCCTTGGCATGATACCTGGCGATGGTATTTGGGGAATTCAGCTTAAGTCCACCCCCCAAAATCCAGTGCTGTCCATGTTCTTTAGCCCTTCACAGGGCGACTGAGTCCCAGTCCAGGTAACACCCGTTCTAGGGAAAAGTCCAGTCCTGGCAGCCCACTCAGTGGCAGTGGCTGCCTCAGTTTCTTCACTGCTCTCACCAGCAGCACAGGGAGAGGAACCCAGGCCCACCCACTACTCCAGGCCCTGACCTGGAGACCCATACCAGGTGTTGCTTCAACCCCCAGTCCAAGAAGGGTCTCCTGGGCCACTTCCCCACAGCCCCCGTACCTTCTTCCACCTCTCACAGACCTTCTCCAGGCTTCTCGCAAGCCCCACAGTCACAGCCTTCGTTGGCTCCAATCCAGCTCCTCACAAGCTCCGGCAGTCTCAGTCCCCCTTGGTTCTGCTCCAGCTCCTTCTGAGTCCCAGCAGTCTGAGTCCTGGGCTCCCTCCACAGGGATCTCTGCAGGCCACCTCCTCCAGGTTACAGGTCCCTTCTCACCCAGAGCCCTGGTGCCACAGTGAGCTGTTCCAGGTGCGGATCCCTCTGCCCCTGCTAAGCAGAACCTTCTCTGCCAAGCACCGAAGGGAGATTGCCTCTGGTCTGCCTCTGCAGCCTGCTTTTCTACCCTGTCCTGGGCGCTGATTGGTTGCTTTCTAAGCGGCTTTCCTTAACCCCTAAATTACTAGTGCTGGGTAACTGCCCCATAACAGCATCTAATTCCCATTGAAATCAATAGGAGTTAAGAATAATATCTTTGAGGATTTGGCCAACTGTTTTTGTCCCTGAGCATTATAGGCATAATGCTTCCAGTTGCCACTGCTGAGACGGTGCATCTCCTCCTTCCCTCACATCACAGATCAGAATCTTGTGGTATGTCTACAGTTCAAGCTGAAGGTGTGATTCCCAGCTCAAGGAGGCAAACCCACACTAGCTCTTATCGAGCTAATGCACTAGATATAGAATGTAGTGTAGCTCTGGAAGCATGAGTATTGGGAGTGGCTAACCATTCTGCACATGTACCCAACATCTCTGACAAGTTCACACTTGGGGCAGCTAGCAGCTCTTGCCACTCACATTGATACAGCAACATTCTATTTTTCCTTGAGCTGGGAATCACACCTCCAGTTCAAGTGTAGACATGTTCTCAGAGTCCAGTATTGCCAAACCCAGGCATCCATAAGTCAGGCCACACAAATTTATAAGGATTGTCTTAAAAATCACAAGGTTTAAAATTCAAAATGACCTTGAAAATTTGGAGTATTCATCTGAATTCAACAAGATGAAATTCAATAAAGACAAGAGCAACATACTTTGGTTAGGAAGAAAAATTCAAATATTCAACTACAAAACAGGGAATAATTGTCTAGCTGGTAATACAGATGAAAAGGATATGGGGTTTATGAATATGATAACTAAACAAGTCAACAATATGATTCTGCTGCAAAAAAGACTAATATTTTCCCCCATTGGAGCACAGTGACCAATTCTGGGCAACACAATTTAGGAAAGATGTGGATAAAATGGAAAGAGTCCAGAGGAGAGTAACAAAAATGATGAAAGTTTAAAAAAAAACAAACTGATCCATAAGGAAAGGTTAAAAAACTGATCATGTTTAGACTTGAGAGAAGACAACTGCAAGTGAATCTGATAAACAGTCTTTCAGTGTGTTTAGAGTTGCTATAAAGATGATAGTGATTAATTGTTCTCCAGGTCCACTGAAGGTAGGACAAGCAGTAATGGGGTTAATCTGAAGCAAGGGAGTTTTAGGTTAGATATTAGGAAAAGCCTGCTAACGATAAGGATATTAAGCTCTGGAATCAGCTTCCAATGGAAGTCATGGAATCCCCATCACTGGAAGCTTTTAAAAGCAAATTGGACAAAACACCTAATAAGGTGTGGTCTAGGTTTACATGGTCTTGCCACAGCGTTGGAGGCTGGATATGACTTCTTGAGCTCCTTACAGCCTTATATTTCTATGATTCTATGAGACTTTAAAAATCAAAATTTGGAATTCTTATTTGAATGCTTGTTTGTGAAACCTTAGGGTTCACATTTTCAAGTTTTTCTGTACCATCATGAGGTCCAGAAATTTGTATTTTAAATAGAAGCTGAGACTGAATCAGCTGACCCCAGGATTATGATTTTTAATCAAAAGCACTGAACATTGTGAGACTTCCAATAAAATTATAAGAATTTACATTACTGTGAGCGTTAAACTTGAACTCTAGTCAACCGGAACACACAGCTAGCAATACAGAAATCTAAATTGTGCTGGCTGCAGTTTTATGCAAATTGTGGGATTATTTTACAATATTCTTGAGCTATTACACATTAAACTACAAGGGAAACCATGCATTTCATGAACTTATCAAAAGAATATTTTAGGTCAAGCTAAATGGCTTCTTTGTTCATTGAAATAAGAACATAAGATCTTCTATTGAATAAAATGTTCCTTGCTTAAATTTTAACATTTGATATTTAGTAATCTTTGCTTTGTTACAACCCTATAAGAATTCTGTTGAAATAAGTGATGGACTTCAATAAAAATAATGTAAATTATTGTATTTAACTAGGGATAGAGGGATTAGGCCTTAAAAGTCCCATTTTCAAGCATAAAATACCTAATAGAGCTGGAAATTGAAGTGTTAAATCATGAAATTAATTTTAACAGATTTCATCCTTATACTTCATACTTAAATAAATAGCATGAATCTCAGCTGTGCGTCTGCAAGGTAAGGTGACTGAGGCAATCATTCATTCAATCTAATGCGTTAATTTACTGATAGCCAATTCTTGTTTACAGTTAGAGTTCATTGAATCATGCTAAAAACTTCTATTTTTATTTTTAGCATACTCGCATCTCTTTTTTCATATGCTGTCCACAAAAATTCAACCAACTGAGTTTGTCATGCTCATATCAATTGCATTTCAAAATTCTCAGCTCACAATTTAAGCAAGCTAAGGATCTGCCTCAACACGGGCAGTTGCACATAATTCACAGAAACCGAATTTGAAGTAAACACACACAAAAATGTATGCTTCAAATGCTTGTGCACTTATCTAATCAGAAAATACAAACAAATACCCTGTTACTTGTTTGGCCAACTACAACTAAGCTAAACAGTTTAAGTTTCACATACTTGTGATTGTTCCAGAGAACTTAAAGAAAAATTGAAAAGGCTTTAATTGAATAACAAATACGTTAGTGGAAATCACAAATCTGCTCATTAAATGATAGCAGAAAGATTAACCAGCTGCATTATTAGCTTCAAGCCATTTACTCAGTTCCATTTACAATGGTAACTTGACCAAAATGCATAATAAAGTAAGTGCTAAATCTTGATATCATAATGACAATGGAAATTTGTATGTGCTGCAGGCACTGGAGGTGTAACACTAACAAGCTCTAATAATTTAACAGACAAAGGCTAGTAAAGGAACAATAAAAGCAAAACTGCCTCCTGAAACCAAGGGAAGAATTTTGCTTTTCTGAGAAAGTTACAGAATCTCTAGCATACTTATAGCATATCAATGAAACTTTCTATTAAAAGTTAGAAGAACCATTACCTTACTTTGTAACTTAACTTTCAGAAAAATGGAGACAAGTAATGACTTTATATATCCACCAGTAGGGATCGTTTAAAGATCGTATGCTCTGAAATTCAATCTTGTTACAAGGTTACAATTTCCTATCTTGATGGGAAAGGAATGCTTTCTAAGCAAAAAGATCATGTGTAAATTTAATTAAACGGCTATTTACTTTCTTGTCTTTCCATTTGGGACAGGTCATGTTACTAGAAAATCAAGTAGCTAACAAATTTATATTGATTATTTCAGACAGAGTTAAAAGTTTTCTGATTCACATTAATATACAAAAGAAATAAGTAGTATCTGATTTTGCCAATTAAACAATTTGCTAATGGGTTTAATGTTCTGTGGAACAGGCTGGTTAGATCTTATTTAATTATTTAAAACTACTCCAGAAATGTGTGATATTTGCTGTGACTGGGTATACATCACTAGGTATAGTTAATGAAGAATTATTATTATTATTCATTTAACTGACTGTTCATTTTAAAGGAAAACTGCCTGCAAGTACTGTGACAAATACAGCAATGTCCTGCCACATCCTTGGAAGACTGTATCTCTGGGGTCCATTGTATTAAATGAATGATTTATGTATTATTGTGAATCAAGATGTAGGTAACCTCTATATGTCACAGTTTCAGAGTAATTACAGTTGTATTCCTCCTCCATTGCCTCTCCAGGGCACCCATTAGAAGTTTCTAGTTTCCAACCATCACCTGTCCTGGGTAGAGAACTACCTCTCCCTCCCTCCTGACTGGTGGTTTTAAGGCTGTATAGTTTTCTGCCAATATTCTCAGCAAACCAGACTGACTAAACAGGCCAGCATCTATGCTCTGCTTTCCTTCCAAAGGCTATGTACAGCGTAATTGCTCAGTTACAAATTACCACACATCTCTGTCTAAGCAAGCACATTTATTTTTAAGGTGAAAGCATTACAGAGAAAACATGTTAAAACAATAAAAACCTACCTGCATGCTAAAACGCTCAAAAGACACCCCAATGGTGACCGTGGGCTCTGTCCTTCAAACAGGGCCAGTCTTACTGGTGGGTGAAGTGAGCAATTGCTAAGAGCACACAGTCAGGGGAGCACTGTGGTAAAGAGGGAAGGAGTGGTGTGAGCCTGGTGTGTGAAGACATGGAAGGGAGCTCGGAGTAATGGTGTGCGGAGTCAGCATGGCCCAGAGGCTATGGGAGAATGGCAGCGAGGTAGTGCTTAACTGGTAATGAAAGAGGTGCTGGGACTCAAGCTGGGAATCTGGAGCATGGCAGCTCTTGGCTAGCACCCAGCTCTGGAAGTAGTGCCCTTACTTCTGCACTGCTATTCAGAGTGGGGCAGCCAGTGAGTGGCAGCTGATGACTGGGAGTCCAGAGGTGGTAGAGCTACGAACTGCCAAGACTAGGAGTGCTGGGGCTCAGCCCTGGCAAGTCCCAGCACAAATTAAGCACTACAGTGGGGCCAGGAGTGCTTTGGGGATGGACAAGGAGCCAGGGGACGCAACAGGATCCAGTACTGCCAAAATACAAGTTCATCCAGGGCGCCATTTTCCCTTCCAAACCCACAGTTCAGTTTTCCCAATAGTTATAAGTTCATAACTGTCTCATATTCAGAACCAGAACCCAGGCTTGGCAGGTCAGCCATTTCTTTACACAGCTTGGGCCTTTGTTCTCCGAGTCTTCAGGAACAGGTAATCAGAAAATCTCCCATTCCTTGGGACCGAGCTTCAACACTGAGTTTTTACGTAACCAGAGATGGGAACGTGCATTCATCTCTCCCTAAGTATTCCCTAAAATCATTTAACATTTATTGTCCCAGAAGTCCATTCTTGTCTTACACATTGCTTAGTATAGTTCTTTGAGCTCACATTACCCTATAGAAACATGACATAAAATCCTGTCCCATACTAACACATAAATTGTTCATTAATTCAATGGACCTCAAAGATATTTATATTTTTAAATGGAAGTCTCCCAAGGATGTGGACAGACATGGTGATATCTATTACAATTACATCTACAAATATCAGAGACTCCACAGAATCAGACAGATTTATTGGATCATTTATGGATCTATTCTACGGAGCTCTGAGTATCTCCTATTGATGTCAACAATTAAGAGGTGCTCCACATCTCATGTAATAAGTCTTTCCAGGATCAGGATACTAGTATTTCCTGGTTACATGTGAAAGGACAGGTTTTCAAACTAAAAACTGACCTTTCCATTTTGGAGATGCTCTCTCTCTCTCTCTCTCTCTCTCTCTCTCTCTCTCTCTGTATATATATATATATATATATATT
>ML685793.1:1190142-1214736 GCA_007922175.1 Pelusios castaneus | reverse complement strand
GAGAAATCTAATTTTGAGGTATATATCCAATACTGAAACCTAGATTTAGGAGAAAAACTTTGGGGTGTTTTTTTTTTATTGTTATTCATTTATTTATTTTAGAAGTTTTCCTACTTTTTTGTTGAACTTCAAAATTTTAAACAATAATTGTTAACCATGTCTATTGATAACGTTATTGCCACTTTTTACAAAACAATATCTACAAACGACTGTGCAAATACTCCCTGGAAAGTAACATACTAGCCAGTATTTGTATACCAAAGCCTTTCTGTACTAGAATAGCAGCCCCATCAAAGTGCACATCATGATTCGCCTTTATTACTAATGGCAGAAGCTTCTAATACTGGAACAGAAGGGTCTGCATTTTATCCCTGTTTATGAACATGAAAGTCCTGTGGGTATCTAATAGCTTAGTGACTTCCGAATCATGAAGGTCAGAAAATCAGGGATGTCAATCTATGAAGTACTGCCATACAGAGCTGTGCCTTCCACTTCCTGGTCTGCTACTCTAAATAATATACATTTTTTAAAGAACAAAAATGTTGGCATAAAGACTAATTATTGTGTAGTTAAACTACAGTGGTGTTACTGAAATCAGTAGCTGGTAGACACCACACCTGTAATAAATAAGTTTAAATATTTGCTAACAGTTTAAACTAACTTTACTTCCAATAGAAAAGAAAGTCCTGTGGTCCACAACAGCTTCCTCCAATCCTGCAGTGTGCTTCACGTGCGGGGTTCCTAGTACCTATATGATTCACAGCCACTAAGTCTGGTACTCTGCCCCCAATAGTAGTGGCAGAACTACATAGGGAGGTTGATGAGCCTGCTGTTGCCATGGCTACGAGAACAGTGGGTTTTTTGCTCACACAGTAGCAGTTCGTGTTTTTAGAACCAGAAGTCCTGCATTCAGTCCCCACTACATACTACACACTGAGGAGCACAGTGTTTCTCATGGGTCTCTCCACCCTAGAAATCTGATTGTAGATTCAGGCTGTATGAATTCAGATACAGTGAAACCTGGATTATCCGGTCCTCAATTAACTGTACATTCGGTTAACCGGGATCGCGGAACCATGGGGGATTGGGTGGCCGCAGAAGCTCCCTCAGAGCTCCTGCGGCCACCCGAACCCTTGGACTGTGCTGGGGGACCGGCTCCGATTCGAGCCGACCCCCCCAGCTCAGCTCCGGGGCTTGGCTCTCATCAGGAGCTGCGGCGGCTTAACGCCGCAGCTCCTGATGAGAGCTGGGGGATCGGGTGGCCACAGGAGCTCCCTCGGAGCTTCTGCAGCCACCCGAACCCCTGGACTGTGCTGGGGGGCCGGCTCAGATCGGAGCCGGCCCCCCAGCACAGTCGAGGGGTTCGGGTGGCTGCAGAAGCTCCGCCGGATCTTCTGCAGCCACCCAATTCCCCCAGCTGGTTGGCTATCAGCAGGAGCTTCGATTATCCGTGCTTTTTGATTATCCGGCTCACGGGCGCCGGTCATTAACCCGGATAATCGAGGTTCTACTGTATATAGGAAGGCATAAGTAATAATGTAGTATATGTTTATATGAAATATTTTTCTATAAAAAGGCTCTAGAAAGCTCCCAGAACTATTTATGATTTTAAAAGTCATAGAAAATGCATCAGGAAAACTACATTTTGAAACACAGAGGCATTCACTGCCCTTCAAGATTTCAGTGCTATATAAATAGCCCTTTATTACTGTAATGCTTTGAAAAATATTGCTTTCAGTCTTCAATTTTCCATACTGAAAACAAGACATGACTCTGCCAGTTGACACCATTAAAAAGAAGCTAAAAATCAAATTTAGAAAATAGATTGGGAGAGAGAAACAAGTTACAAAATAGAGTTAAAAACACCAACAGGGATCTTACGGCAATGTGTGTGTAGATTTAATGATGGGTTTATCCCTATCTTATGATGGCTTAAATAGGTTCCCTGCGATGGAAAGCTCACTTGGGGGAATATTGCCATATATGTTCAGGTTTTGTAAGGGGTCAAAACAGGCCCATGTGAGCAGCATGGGCAAGGAAGAAGGAATAGCCAGAGAAACCAGGATATACATTTCTGTGATTCTATGTATCAGTGTAGAGCTAGAAGGGACCCCAAAAGTCATCCAGTCCAGGTTCCAGTAACTAAGTTCAGGGCATTCCCTGAGCTACCATAGCTCGTAGTGTTCTATGGAGCTTCTGCTACCTCTTAAAGCTGCCCCCTCACTCGGGCGGGAAATTCAAAGAAGGCGGCCACTAAGTAATTGCCTTCCCTTCCTCTGGATGAATCCCCCAGGGCAGTGGTTTTGGACCTTTTTGCAGGTGGCGACCCTACAGGATACAACAGTGCCCCCCTCCCACCTCTAAGGCTGAATCCAACCATCTCCCCGGCCCTCTGTGACACACTTACCACTGTATGGGGATATAGTAGTGTGTCCTGACACGGTGGTGGAGAACCGCTGCCCCAGAGGCACAATGAGCCTTCCTGGAACAGGGTAATTTACATGCTCCCTGGATGAATGTCTATAAATAGGACACGTCCACATCAATTATTGCTCATGGTACTGGTCAAAAATGGGAAAGAATTTCTGTGAAACATTTTAAAACAAACAAAACAATTTTGGTTTTTAATTAACAAATTTTAATGGAAAGTCATGGTTGATAGATGAGAAACTGAAAACCAACCAATTTTGCTTTTAAAAAAAATTCAGGATTTTTTTTTTGTTTGTTTTTGGAGGGCATGGGGTGAAAGATTGGGCAAAAAATGGAAAATTTCAAAAGATATCTGGCACAAAATATTCTGTTTTGAAAAAATACCTTAAATTTCAGGTAAATTTTGACCAACTCTAATCATGTAGTAGTATTCTGATTTTTTTTAAAGCTTGTTTGCAAAGCATTCACATGAAGATTTATTCTATATTGTATACCATGATGGGTACTTAGCAGAAGATATTTTACCTACTGAAAAGGAAGACAACTCATTTAAAAGATGAGCATTAATTACAAGGTCAATAAGAAAATCCTGTTAACTTGGTTTTCAGAGGTGATGGAACTACTCATATTAGTTTATATGGGAATTAGAAGGAAGGGGGGAAAAACAAACAGTCCAATGAAAACCCACACAAGAGACAACCGTTAGTCTACTTTTTAATCTTAAAGAGATTTTCACAAAAACGTGCAGTATAATTCTGCTTCACTTAGTTGAAAGATCAGCTCTTTAATTAATTTTGATCACTACTAAAAATTTCCCTAAGTAATGCTGAAAAATATATTTAATTTCTGACTGATATGTTGCCAATCACAGTAAACGGTTTTAAATGCAACCATTAAAACTTAGAAAGGCATTAATGTAATGTTTCTTCCAGATAGTTAGATGTAGCTATTTTACAATTAACTATAAATGTTAGTTATATGACAATATCTTTTTATTTTTAAATCACATTAGATTACTTTATATAATTAGAATATAAAATTTGGTTTACCTGTCTTTCACAATACGACTTCCACTTATTTTAATAATTCAGCATTCTATGTTACTCCATGTGAAATGTTTCCTTCTAGCAATGAGTATTTTTGCAAAGTTGTCTCACATTTCCCAAGTTCTCTGCAGCCTATTAGACTTTCTAAACAGAGTCACTCTTCCCAGAATCTTGTTACACCAGTTTTCCCCAGTTTGGCAGATGATGCTGTGGAGAACACTCATTCCCTGCATATCCCATTCCCTCCCTCATGGGTTTGTCACAGAGCTATTTCCATAGATCTGGGCAAGATGATAGGACCATGCCTTAGAGCTGAATCTCTCCCCTCCCTAATTGATATTTATGTATTTGTTTCTTTGATACTCATCATCATTCAGTAAACACATTGGCTGCGTCTACACTGATAAATTAAGTCGACTTAAGCTTGCTTAAGTCAACTTAATTTACTCTGCGCCTACATTACACTTTGCTTAAGTCGACTTAAGCAGCTTGCTTAAGTCGACTTAAGGAAAATAAAGTCGACTTTATTAAAATTAAGTCGACTTTATTAAAACTCCTTTCTATTAGACCTAAGGCTTAAGTTGACTCCCTAGAGTCGACTTAAGCCAGTGTAGCCATGGGGTAGCCCTAAGTCAACTTAGGGCTACGCCAGGGCTGTACCAATGCCCTTCCTGCGGAGGGGGGGGACAGGGGGAACCTGGCATGTCCCCCCCACAGGGCAGGGCAGAGGCCTGCCCACCCTGCCCCTATGCCCTGCCAGAGTTCCTCTCCCCCTTTGCCCCATTGTACCTAGGTACAATGGGGCAAAGGCTGAGCCCCCTGGCATTGGGCAAGGGGTGCCCCCCTGCCCCTGTGGACCTCCCCTTGGTCACCCTAAGCCCCTAGAAGTCGACCTAGGCGTCCAGTGTGGACGCTCTAGGTCGACTTTGTAAGTTCCCCCCAAAGTCAACTTTAATTTTCAGTGTAGACACACTAAGTCAATTTAACTAAGTCGACTTAAGGTCGACTTAGTTAAAGTCGACTTAAATTACCCAGTATAGACATAGCCATTCTGAGCAGCAGATTTCAGTTTGCAGGAGGAACTGAAGTGTACAAAAATAACCTCATATCCCTTTAAATCGTTTGTGAACCTTCTAGTATTTCAGGTTTTGGGGAGGATGGTGGAGGATTGGACAAAAAATTAGAAAGATATCAGCCTCAAATAGAATTCCAGATTTCCAGGAAAGCCAAAATATAAAACAGTTTAGAAACCTGGCAAAGCTGCTCTACAGAACTGTTTGAAACATTTTGGAACTCAGAATTTAAGGAAGAATATTTCTTTGGGAAGGAAATTTGAAAGGGGAAGTTTCCTTATTTTCTAAACAGCTCAATTACCCATAACTCTGACATTGTATAAATTGTTTCCAGAGAACAGTTTAAATCCCAATTTGAGACTCAAGAAAGTAGACTAGGCACCCATTTTAGCCTCAAGCAACCAATAGTTCTGTTCCAATCTATCAAATAAGTTAGTGCAATTAAGTATGATTGACAATTGTTTTCAGGAAAGAAGAAGAACGAGCAGGCAAGAATGAATAACTTTTTTCACCTAGTGAGGACAGCATTCCCCAAGATAGAGTTGAGCTAATTAACAGGCAAAATGTGGACAGTGAAGTAAAATACTACTGCTGTCACTTGCTTCCACTTCCTTTATTATCATAAATGCTAATATTCCCCACAATACAAAACAGGAGAGTGCTCCATAAACTGGCCTTTTCAATATACTTAATTGGATGAGATTTGTATCTGTGCAGCTCCCAAATGATACTGAAAATGTCAATCAGTTGCTTACAGGTAATGAAATTGATCTACTGTGTTTCAGCTAAATGTGCAGTAACAGGCCACTAAGGGGTTTTCAGCATTTTTCTGACATTTCCAAAATTAAATAGCGATTTATTGTCTCTGTAAAAAGGAAAATGCTTATAAATGCAAAGACAATTGTTTTTGAATCACTGAGAATTTGGGTGCTTCTAGAATATCTTGAAAGGCTCATCATTTGCTAACATTTTAATTACAGTAATCCTTCAGTTTCATTTGCCATCTTATTATACCACTGTACACATGTTTTTAAATGGTCATTTTGTAACCTCCAAACCTTGAAATCTCAAATTGCTAATCTCTTAGGAGAGTATGGTAGTAGTAAATTTGCTGAAACTGCTATCATTTTAACTTCACTTTAATGCATCTCATTGTAATCCAGCAATATTAAAATAGAGTCCATACTCAGGTGAAACTTGACTGCAGTACCGGAATCCGAATTTATGCATACAAGTATAAGTATGTTGCTTTTAAAAAAAATAGTCAGTATTTGCTTTGCATTCTGACCCCTCTCCATGCCTGCTTCGTCCTCATCATAACCTGCTCGGGATGAAATGCAACAGATACAATAGTCACAAAGACCTTTTTTTAGTGAGATAAAACCAATGTAATTAGAGGAAGTTAGAGATCTTTCATCAAGCCAATTTTAAGATACCTTTTCCCATACAACATTTTCTTTGGTAACAAACTAATTTTCTGCAGATTTTTTTTAAAAAATTCCTGTGGTTGAAAAGATCTATGGAGTTATTAGTAAAGTCTCATTTGAGTAGTCTTGATACTTATAAGACTATCCTGAGGATCCAAAATAAAGGAAGAAGAGACACAGACTCTGACACAGATGATTTAATATCTCACTAATGATAGAAAGGGTCATAATTCCATCTCCCCCCTCCCCTGATTGGCTATGTCTACACTTAGAAACATAAGTCGACTTTATTAAGTCGACCATATGAAGTCGACAGATGAAGTCGACAGAGTCTACACAAGACTCTTAAGTCGACATACAGTTGACCTTATTAAGCTGACGTAGAGAGTCTACACTAGACTCTCTAAGTCAACTGATTAGATCCAGGGGGAGCGGAGCCTTGGCTCCCCAGGCTAGGGGGGCTCGTCCTGCGGCATATCCTGGAGAGAGCCGGCTCCATGGACCGGCTCTCCCTGCAGGGACACACAAGCCGCTGGCGGCTGGTGGCATGTCCCCAGGAAAGCTGGCTCCACGGACCGGCTCTCCCTGCAGGGACAGGCAAGTGCAAGCGGCTTGTCCTGGGGAGAGCCAGGCCTGCACCGGCTAGTTCTCTCCGAGACAGCAAGCCACCAGCCCCAATCGGTCCTGGGGAGAAAGGAGCGTGGGGCTCCCTTTTGGCCGGGACCACTCGGGTCCTGGGGAGAAGGGAGCCGCAGCTTGAACTCCCTTTTCCAGGACCAAGCAGTCCCAGCCAGAAGGGAGCCCTGCTCTCTTCTCCCCAGACCGCGGGTTCCGGACAAGAAGGGAGCATGCTCCAGCCAACAAGAGATCCCCAGGGTTTCCCCTGTCAGCTGGAGTGTGGGGCCAGCAATTGCTGGCACTCCAGCTGACAGGGGATCCCCAGGGTTTCCCCTGTCAGCTGGAGTGCTGGCAATTGCCGGCAGGGCACTCCAACTGACAGGGGAAACCTCAGGGATCCCCTGTTGGCTGGAGCATGCTCCCTTCTTGCCCAGACCCCGTGGGTCTGGGGAGAAGAGAGCGGGGCTTCCTTCTGGCCAGGACCACTTGGTCCTGGAGAAGAGAGTTCAGGCTGTGGCGTGAGAGTTCAGGCTGTGGCCCCCCACTTCCTTCTCCCTGGGTCTGCTCAAGGCTGGCAGCTTCCCAATCTCGGGGAGAACCAGCCCCACGTGCGACTGGCTCTCCCCAGGATGAGCCGCTCTCAACTTGCCTTTCCATGTGGGGAGAGCCAGTTGTGCATGCGCTGGCTCTCCCTGGGACAAGCCACGAGTATCTTCCTGGGGAGAAGGGAGTCCCCGGGGCTCTCCAGCCAGGGTTCCAGCGGGGGATCCCTTCCTGCTGGAGCCCTGGCTGGGGAGCCCTCCTCCCCGGGACTGCAGCTCCTCTGGCAGGGAAGCCACGGGTCTGGGGAGAAGGGAGCAGGGGCTCCCCAGAGGACAAGGGAGCCATGGTGGCTCCCTTCTGCCAGGGAGTCATGCGAGGCTTTCTTGTCCCCCCGCCCTAGTTTGACTTTTAGAAGAAGTCGACTTAGGGCATCCACACTGGCTTAAGTCGACTTAAGAAGTAGACTTAAGTGCTAGTTTGAATTAAAACAAGGTGTTATTAATTCGAACTAACTTTTCCTTAATTCAACTTAAGGAGCAGCTTAAGTCGAGTTAAGGAAAGCCCAGTGTAAACGCAGAGTAAATTAAGTCGACTTAAGCACCCTTAAGTTGACTTAATTTCTAAGTGTAGATGCACCCATTGATATAATCTTTTGTAAAAATAAAATAAACCCCCTAGTAATATTACCAATTACAATCCAATTTTAATCATTAATTGAATGATCACCTTTGATACTTCTTCCTGGAGTTGCATAGCCAATCATGTTGCTAAATTTTCCACAATCTCCTAATGATGAGGACTCTGGAGTGCTCAAAACTAGACTGAATATGATTTATCAATTACTTAGTTTTCAGCAACTGACTACCATAATCCAGAGTTTTCTTCTTTTTTTTTAAATGGAATTTCTCCTATTAGATCAACATATTTTTAAACACACAGGTTCCTCCTTTCTCATTGGCTTCACATATTTTTGATGGCTAGGCAAAACTATAATTACAGAGTAACTATTTGCCTCACACCAGAATACTGACCACCACAGTCCAGAGTTTTCTTCTTTTTTTTAAAAAAAAAATGGAATTTCTCCTATTAAATCAACATATTTTTAAACACACGGGTTCCTCCCCTCTCATCAGCTTCACATATTTTTGATGGCTAGGCAAAAATATAATTACGGAGTACCTATTTGCCTCACACCAGAATACCTACATTTTAAAGAGATAAGAGTAGCTCTAGGAAAGAGCCAATTCCAATATATGAAATTTCATTTAGCATCACCTTCTGCTACATGGGCAGAGGATGTACAGGTTTTAAGCTATTTTGGAAAAACTCTCATAGGATGGAGATAAAGAAGATTTGGACATGCATGTTGAGCTACTACCACAAACCTGTACCCTTACGAGTAGTTGTTCATGTGATTAGAGTCACTGAAGATTCTTCATCTATGACCTTGATCCTGCACAAAACAAAGACTCATAGATTCAGACTCTAAGATCAGAAGGCACCAATATGATCATCTAGTTCAGTGGTTCTTAACCACTGTGTCAGGACACATTGCTGTGTCACCATACAGTGGTAAGTGTGTCGCAGAGAACTGGGGAGATGGATGGATTCAGCCTGGAAAGGTGAGCTGGTGTGTTCTGTAGAGTTTCAATATGCCACCAAGTGTGTCGTGATCCACTGATTTAGTCTGACCTCCTGCACAATGCAGGCCACAAAATCTCACCCACCCACTTCTATAATAAACCTGTAACCTATGACAGTTATTAAAGTCCTCAAATCACGATATAAAGACTTTGAAGTATAGAGAATATACTAGCAAGTGAGCCATGCCCCATTGCACAGAGGAAGGCGAAAGAACCCCAGAGTCCTTGTTAATCTGCCCTGGGGGAAGATTCATTCCTGACCCCAAATATGGCAATCAGTTAAACCCTGAGCATGTGGGCAAGTCTCACTAGCCAGAAGCCCAGAAAAAGAGTTCTCCGCAGTAATTCAGAACCCACCCCATCCAACGTCCCTTCTCAGGTCACTGGCATATCCACTACCAGTAGCCAAAATCAGTCAGTCAATTACCTAACCATCCTATCCCATCATACCATTTCCTCCATACAGTTATCAAGCTCAGTTTTGAAGCCAGCTAAGTTTTTTTGCCCCCACGACTTGCCTTGGAAGACTATTCCAGAACTTTACTCCTCTGATGGTTAGAAATCTGCATCTAATTTCAAGCCTAAATTTTCTGATGGACAGTTTGTATCCATTTGCCCTTGTGGCCACATATATACATACTAAACTTTACGCACTGATTAGCCCCACTGAAAGGTTAAGCATGTGTAAATACTTGTAGGATCAGAGCTGACAAAGGTAAATCTATATTCAGCATCTATGATCAAGTCAGTGGGACAATGTATGTACAGAAGGCCCTTTGTTTTCAGTTTTACTGAATTTCAATTAAAAAAGTCTCCATTTTGAAAGAGCCCAATATTTAGATTTTACCTATTTTTAAACCAAATTTTGAAAGTGATGATTGAATTCCCTGGACTCGACTCTCCCCTTACAGACTCCCTGCCAGATGGTACAGGGGACTGTGTGGAAGAGAGCAACTGTCAGCTAGTAGCTGCTGCAATGCAGTTGGGAAGCATGATGGGCAGGGAGCCAGGCCCCAGGAGCTGAGAGGGCCTCTCTGTTCATCTTGTCCATCTCAATTCTCCAATGCACAGTGTAAAATAGGCAGGGAGCCAGGGTCTGGCAGTTGAGACCCACCACTACTTCAATATCAGGACTGCAGGGATTGGAAAGCTCCTATAACCACCTTACCCCTTCGCCACCACACACCTCCAGTAAAGACCAGGCACTCTTCACCCAACTCTCTTCATTTTTTCCCCTTGATTGTCACACAACTTTTGGTTTTAAACACTGGGAAATTTTTAAACATAATACAACCCAAACCAGTTTCATAGAATCATAGAATAATAGGGTTGGAAGGGACCTCACGAGGTCATCTAGTCCAACCCCCTGCTAAAAAGCAGGACCACTCCCCCAAATTACCCCAGCCAGCGTTTTGTCTAACCAAGCCTTAAAAATCTCCAAAGATGGAGATTCTACCACCTCCCTAGGTAACCCATTCCAATGCTTCACCACTCTCCTAGTGAGAAAGTTTTTCCTAATATCCAACCTTGACCTCCCCAGCTGTAATTTGAAACCATTGCTCCTTGTTCTGTCCTCTGTTACCCTCGAGAACAGCCTAGCTCCCTCCTCTTTGGAGCAACCCTTCAAGTAGTTGAAGGTTGCTATCAAATCTCCCCTCAGTCTTCTCTTCTGTAGACTAAATAAGCCTAGTTCCTTCAGTCTCTCCTCATAAGTCATGTGCCCCAGCCCCCTAATCATTTTTGTTGCCCTCCGCTGTACTCTTTCTAATTTGTCCACATCCTTTCTGTAGTGGGGAGCCCAAAACTGGACACAGTATTCCAGATGCGGCCTGACCAGTGTCGAATAGAGGGGAATTATCACATCCCTCGATCTGCTGGCAATACTCCTACTGATGCAGCCATGTACATAGATACGAGTTACTCCCATTAATAAAGGTTTTCTGGTAAGATTGGCCCTTTACTGTCTTCATGGAGAAGAGTTCCACAAGGCCACCAGTTCAAATCAACCAGTTTTGGTGGATAAATTTTGATTCATGAGTTTTCAGCCTGTGATTTTGCCATAGGGAGACAGCACTATATATTGTATTCCTCCTGGTTTTAAAAAGTCCTTAAATGTGGACACCCAACTCAAATTCATATTCAAATTATGAACCTTAAACGGATACTCACCAGCAACTATAGACCATACAGCAGAAACTGTAAGACAGGCACATATCTTGTCAACAAACTCTGCTGCCAATTCTGCCCACATATCAGCACTAATATTACTATCATAGGACCTAATCAAATCAGCTATTCCATCAGGGGTTCATTCACCAGCTCATCCACCAATATGATATATGCCATTATGTGCCAACAATGCCCCTCCTCCTCATACAGCTGACAAACTGGGCTGTCTCTGCACAAGAGAATGAATGGACACAAATCTGACATCAGAAATAAGAACATTCAGAACCAATAAGAAAATACTTTAATCTCCCACTGCATTCAGTAATGGGCTTACCTTCTCCAGCAGCCTATCCACTGTTGATTACAGAGGCAGACAAAACCTGTAACATGCAGACAAACTCTGTATTTGATGGAAAAGGGAAAAAAGTGAGGAATACTGGGAAAATGCAGGGGTGGATTTTCAAATTAGAGACCAGTTTGGCAAATTAGTTTGAGAGGATGGGCAAAGGTAGAACCTAGTGCGAGACTGGGAAAGGAGTGAGCAGGGGCAGCTGAGGTGCATCTACACTTACAAATTAAGTCAATTTAAGGAGGTTTAAGTCGACTTAAAATACTCTGTGTCTACATTGGTCTTTTAAGTTGACTTAATAAGCTCCACCAAGGCGCTAATCCCCATCTCCACTGGTTTAAGTTGACTTAATAAAAAGTCGATTTAAGCACTAGTTCGAATTAAAATTAGGTGTTATTAATTCAAACTAACTTTTCCTTAATTTAATTTACGGAGCAGCTATACTCGACTTAAGGAAAGACCAAAGCGTCTGACGAAGTGGGATTTTCTCCCACGAAAGCTCATGCGATAAATAAATCTGTTAGTATTTAAAAGTGCCACAGGACTCTGTTGTCTTTCTACAATAGACTAACACGGCTACCCCTTTGGAATTATTTTAATGGGTATATTTTGTACCCAATTTCCCACACAGCTGAAAAGGTAATTGTCAGAGTGGTGTGTAGAAGTCTTAAAAAAGAACAAGTACTTTATTCAGTATGGTTTGCTACTCTGAAATTAGACTTTGGTACTCAGGACATTTTCTCATCTCAATAAAAATTCAGCATATTCACTTTTGAAATGGGTGCATTAATAGCTGCTTTATAAAAAGCTTAATCCTAAACAAACTCTGAACATTTTATGTGCCTAACATTTTATAGTAATTTTATTTTATTGCATTTCAAAAGATGCCTGGGGCTTTGTGCAATATACAAAAGCAAATTAAATGTACAATAAAAACAATGAAAATCCACCTTCATTCAGGCAGATCAATGCAAATTAGAATATCCAATAAAAACGAAGTAGGAAAGGGATAGAAGGAAAAAGGTAACAAACAGGAGGCCCAGCAATGGTCATTGGAAAATATAGCTTCAGGATAAAAAAACTGAATTGTTTCTAAAGTGTGGGACAGGGATAGATTTGAGAAAGTTCCATGCTGCAGCACCCAGGAGTACAGAAGTAAAACTGTGGTGAGGGGTTTTTTTTGTTTGTTTTTTGTTTTTAACTTCAGAAAGCAATGTCGGGATCGACTGGGGAAGAGGGGGTGAGAGGAGAGATAACTAGAACAAATTCCTGCTGGGATGATACTTAAGTTCTCTATTATATGCAGGACCTATGCAGTTAAGGGCTTTAAAAGCCATTAGCACCAACATAAAATAAATATGACACTTCATAGCAGCCAACATAAACAGCTGAGGGGAGCTGTTATACACTTGAGCAAGTGAGCGAACATGCTGTGGTATTCTCAACAAGCTGTAAATGAAAAAGTGAAGCCATGCTGTGGTCTCTGCCAAGAGGAAATTACCGTGATCAAGCCTTGTGGTCAGGAAGCCATGTAGCATTGTTGCAAGGTCATGACAGGGTAAATAAGGGAAGAGCCAGCACAAATCATGTAGCTAGGAAACATATCTTTGTGGTATTCTCTGGAAAGAAGATACTTTGAATGTAATTCCAGGATCCTTCCCCTACTTCACTTCCTTCCAGTGAAAGGCCTTCAATAAGCTGGCAGACAAGCACTTATCAGCACAGGCTTATTTTTAAGCATGCAAGTAATTCTACTGAAGTCTGTTGCTGGATCACAGTCTAAACGGAGACCAAAAAGATAAACCAACCAACCTCATCACCACTTCCTCTACCCATTCGCAAGACTTCTGTTTTCCAGAGTGAGGACAAGACAACCTTGATGCACAAGTGACCCACTGATCCACAATTCCCCATTTGTGCCTGATTTACAGAAGATGCAAGTCTGTTGCATGCCTCAGCTACAGAGCCCCGTCCTTTAATCTAAGCTACAAAGATCATGTTGTTAGCTATGGAGGTCCCCATTTCAATCTGCAGTCTGTCAGCTAACGTGGCAGCAGCCAGCCTTCCTTGTTCAGTTCACCAGATGGACATATGAGTGGATAGAATTAAGATTGCAAAGGCAATTATAAATCTGGCATTTGCTAATTTTCAGGTGCCTGACTTTGCCATCTAAATACATTCTTTTAATGGACTGTTTTCGTAAGTGATGTTATTATAGGGCAAACTATCATGCAATTGATCTAAACTATACTATATGAATAGCAGTGACAAACATTGTTTATTGCATAAAGTACTGTGAAATGCATGCTAAATATTTACCCCAGCATGCTTTTCTTCCATCCTTTTAAAGATTAAAATGGAATTCAAAGGAGCACTGTGTCAAACTTACTGTCTAATGGCCAACTGGCCTTCTTTGTCCATTGTTTGGAAGGGAACCCAATGTGTCTTGAGCATGTGAACAGCAGGGAGAGGGATGCTGAGGAGACAGATCCAGAAAATAGGCAACAGAAATGTGAAAATTCATAGTTCCATAGGATTTGGGTACATCTCTTGTTTGTGGAGAGAACTGGGGGAAATGGCATTTTAAAATGTATGGAGCCTCACAAAAAGCAGCATATAATGAGTCCTAAAACCCCACCCAAATGAGTGCTGCAAATGCACATGGAGACTCTAAACTTCTGCTCCATAGCTTCTCTCTAGCAGGAAGTAATACACAGCCAGACACTGAAAGGACAGAGAGCAGTCTTGGTACTAAGTCAATGTGCTGTCTGGAGAGGAGAAACAGACAGGCCATCTGCATGGATGTCACAAGACCTGCTATAAAGAGCCAGGGTTCCCCAGGAATTTTTGATCTCCATGCAATTAGATCAGCCCAGCCCTTTTGACCATTCTACCCATTTGACAGCTCATCCCCAAAGAGGCCCGGGAAGAAAGAAGCCAGCTTTTCCATTGCTACAAACACATGGGAAGTGGTCCAATTTCTCCTCTTCCATGTGTTTTCTGTGGAACCATTACAATACTCTTTGCTAGTCTAGAGCACCAATAGAATACTGTATTTCACATTCTAATAAGAAAACCTACCTCTTGTAAAGAGACCTACAAATGAAAAGCAGTTTGCAATTGAAGTCAATAACCTTATACTCCCTTTTACAGATGGATAAACTGAGGCACAGAAAGGTGATGTGAATTTCCTAAGGTCTTTCAACCCAGTAGCAGAACTAGGAATTGAACTCGGGTCAACTGAGCCCCTATTCAGAGCCCAGGGTGGTCAGATGTCACGCTTAAATAGAGACCGTGCCAATTTGGGGGGCTTTGTCTTATACAGGCATCTATTATCATCACAACCCCCAGCCACCCGACTCCTTGTCCCAATTTTCACCCTTGCTACCTGGCCACCCTATCAGAGGCCTGTACACTAGGTTGTACTGTCTCCTTAATGCCAGAATAGGATATTTACTAGCAGTTATAAATAATTGTTTGAGAGTTTGTTCTTTGGTGCATTTGTACTCTAACCGTTCCTTGAATTGACGGACATAATTTAGATTAATAAATTAATAAACTATACTCTTTAGTTCAATAAAAATGTCTGACAATATTTATCTGCATTTATGGAATGTATGGAATGATGAGGAAGGTTTGCCAACTGGTTATGTTAAGCGCTTAGAAAGAAAATTGCTGTGACTTTTAGTACTAAAGTAGAAAATTGCTTGCCATATATAAATTAAGAGAAATTTTACAACAGTCATCTACAGTCATCTGCAGATATTTTATATATGAACTGGAAAACTAGGTAATCCCTGTTGTACCCCATTTTAGAGTTCGATTCCGTGGGTGGAGAGCACCTTGCACGTAAACACAAGTTAATAAGTGATGGGAAGAACAGGGAGCAGTGAGGAACCTGATTCTGCACTAACAGGAGAACTACTGCATTGCAAACAGATCACGCCTACCTACAAGTGCCAGCAGCATAACTATCTGTCCATTCCACTTCCCTTTTTCCAACCCTGCACAATTAAGAGTGGGCACAGACGGGACTTGAAAATTATTATTGCTTAACATGGAGGAGGCTATTCCAAGCACTTTCATTTTTTGATGCACTCTGCTATGCACCTCAAAGATTTGCTAGATTAAAGTTTTAACAATACATGCAATAGGAAATACAGCATGCAAATGTCTATCAGGACCAGAAGAGTTTAGTTGCAGGCAGACACATAGGCTATTAAGGAATTAAGGAGGCTTAATTCGAACTAACTAAAGTCATGGCTACACTAGGCTTTAGTTAGTTCGAATTAAGGGCTACCTTAATTCAAACTAATAAATTCGAATAGGGTATTCAAACTAAGGGGTTAATTCGAACTAAGTAGTTCCAATTAACCAATGTGGCCATGTTAATTCAAACTAATTTCTTAGTTCGAATTAACCGGCCACTGAAATGAATGGGGATCGCTAATTCGAACGAAGCAAGTGCTTGCTTAGTTCGAACTAATGTTCCAGTGTGGCCATGCTAGTTCAAATTAAGCTAATTCGAACTAACTAAAATTAGTTCGAATTAGTTAGTTCGAACTAACTAATTCGAACTAATTTTAGCAAGTGTAGACGTAGCCATAAGGAACAGGAAGCATTTTGGAGAGCATGGACGAGAGGCAAAACACACTCCACTACAACCCATGAACATCTAATTAGGACAAGAATAAATATTACATAGGTGTAGAGACAACTCCAGCTCCCTCGAAGAGAAGAAATGTGGAAAACTCCTCCTGCTACTGATGTGTCTGCCTGTAACTGTGAACCATTGTTCTGGATGAACTCCTCAAGATGACTGTAGGGCTACTCCCTAATTTATAATTTACATGTTTATAGTGTAAAATGTAAAATCATTATTAATGCTGTAGATAAATTGTAAAACAATTTTTATTTCATTCCAAATTTGGAGGCTTTTCTCTATAGAGTATGGTGTTTGAAAACTGTTAGATCTGTGATCTGCCACTTTCAACTCAAAGGGGTTTTCCTGGTCCTACTTGCAGGTAAGGGGTTCTGTAGGAAAAAGCGGACAGGATCAGTGTCAGTTTGCAGAAAGCCTATAGTAGAGAGAAGCAAGTGATGCTGTTTGTTTTAGGAAGCAGCCTGCTTTCTCGCTCTCTCAGGGTTCTTTTCTGTGATCATTCTGAATTCTGCATCTGAGTCAACACTTGCCACACTTTTTGGTGGCAGTTGACGGGAGACACACAAGGTGCATAAAATACCTTGCATATCTCCCAATGACTTACTAAATACTCATTACATACTCTGGGAAGCCAACTGGAAATGCCTTCCGGTCAGCTTACTGATACTCCAGTTCCAGGGCTGGAGTTGCTATGGCGATTTCCGGATTAATTGAGCACGGCTACACAGACCGCGCAATCGTACCCAGAAGATCCCACTGGCGGCAGCGATTTTGCCCCTCTCAGTATAGACTAGCCCTAAGAAATAAAGTAGTGCTACCCTGCAACCTTCCAGCAGGATTATTTTATATTTTTAATTTAACTTCTGTTTTTAGGCCAGGAAATATAAAGAAGTCATTTACTACACTCTAAATAAAATCATCTTTTTGTAAGATGAACCCCAAGCCACAAAGTTCAGATCCAGATCCACAACTCCCCAGAGTCTGGGATGGTTCAGATCAGCTGTTTTCTTTCAGTTTGTAGTAGAGAAATTGAGCGGCTGGAAAGTTTGAATCTAGATTCAAAGTCTCACTAAAATTTAGTTATGTTCTGATGAATGGTTTGGTTTTGGGACCCACATTAATCTCCCCTCATGGAAGAACTAGCCGTGGACAAAATTTCTTCAGAAACATAATTCACACTCCTACTTTGATCATTTGCCCTATTTTAGAAATAAACAATGCAAACTATTTCCCCCTCCCCTGACTAGTTACAAATGATTCTTCATACTTGTGTTCTTGATCAGCATTTCTCAACCTTTTTGATACCAGAGCTGGGCTTCCTATTCTGTGTCAGGGACATCTCAGAGACTGGGACTGGTCCATGGACTGGTTGTTGAAAAACACTGTTCTAGAAAATACCTTGACTGGATATGACAAAACACCCCAAAGAAGCTGCTTCATTTTTCTCCCATATTTGTGTTTTATTATTACCACCAGATTTACATCTATGGCGGTGGTATTTGGGTGTACACAAAGTGATCTTTGCTTTTGTTTTGTAGTTTGTGCCGCATTAGCATAATAACCATATGAAGATGTATAGGTTTCTTTTAGGTTTACTGTCAGATTCTAAACAAATACAACTTTCATCTCTTCGCCAAACAGCCTATTTAGGAAGGCCAATATTGCAGTTTGACAAACATAGGTCAGGGTACTCTTTACTTCCTTACTGTAAGCTGTTTTTGTACAGCAACAATGAGAGCTATGTGAAATGTTCAGATCAGTCCTAAACTGTTCTCAGAAACTATTGAGTATTTACAATACTCAAATGTAAAGCTGTACAATAACATCTTGCAACAAGATTATACATAGAAACTCAGAACCTACTCCACACTTAAAACCAGAAACTGGAAGTTAACTAGCAAAAAACAACCCCCCCTATGTTCTGAACTCTGGGTTTCATACACTATTGCCAAGTTGCACCCTTACCTACCACAATAGTTATTTACAGTGAAGTTTCTCCCCAGTCAATACCCCATTGAAAATAAATTTAGAGTAAAGTTATACACTAATTTGTAAGAGTCTTGGAAAATCTTGTTAGCAACTCTATAGAGAGCCCCCTAACATTGACAAGAACTTTAGATTTAAGACAGCAACTTACTGGCAGAGCTGGATTATTGCAGGAGCTATAGGGCTGAAGCCTGAGGCCCCGGCCTAAAGGGGGGGGCCAGGTTCCAGCCCCTAAAATCCCTATCTGATCTGCCCCTCCCACCCCCAGCCTCACTCCACTCAGCACCAGCAGGGCTTGGGGGAGCTCTCGGAGTGCTCCTGCCCTGTCGGCGGGGGGGGGGGGGGGGGCAGGGCCCTTTATTTAGAAAGGTATTTAGAGATCCATCAATAAGCAGGTAACTCCCAAAGATGTCAGCAATTAGCTGAATTTCATAAAAAGGCAGCTAGATCAGATCAACACATATTACTTCCTCAAATATCCTGAAAATTTTATAATGAGGCAGGGCAGGGGCTTCTTCCAATTCCTAGCAAAAGATTAATAAAGAATATCATATTACAAATTTGCTAAATAGCAAAAAAAAACAAAAAACCCTTCTGTTATCTATGTAACCGGCATTTAGTCTCCCTTTGTTTCTTATGATGGCTTCCAAGATTCTAAAATCAAATTTACTGTTGGTCAGTATCAGAGTGAAAGATCAATTTTAATTATCTTAACTGAAGCTTTAGTGAATGTTGCTTTTTATTACTCATAAAAAGGCCACTGTCTCTTCTTGACTAAAACTGGGTCTCTAGAAGCTAAATTCTAGTAAGCTACCTACTTGTATTAATAATTTAAAAATAAATCTAAAGACAAAACAACAGCAGACTCAATTAATCATTGTATCTGCCAACTTGCCACTCTCATTGCTGTCTATGTTGACAGGAAGGTAAATAAATCATGGACCATATGGAAGTTAAATGTAATAGTCAATAAAGTAGCTAAATGCAAACAGCGGTGCTCAGGCTCCATTGCAGGATCCAATTCTGTAACGTGTGTCTGTGTTAATGAGCTTTTAAGACAATGGAAATTTGGCCAATAGAGACTACAGGACTGGGCTTATGGAGGAGATATGAAATGCACAAAACAGTCAGGAAAGGAAGAGTTATGGTGCCCATAACAATTGTAACTCTGCCACTTTACACACATAAGGGCATAAAAGTAATATATAACGTGGCTGTTACGGTCATTGTGGGAACTGTAACTTTGAAACTCCTGATTTTTGTGCATTTAAAATCTCATGCTTAGAACTGTATTAATGTCTGCATCATCATATTGTATTTTTCACTCTCCATCATTTCTCTTTTACACAAATGCTTGGTACTGTTCTAATTCATTAACTGAGTCTGTCTAATAACAACACAATAGTCACTGATGGTAGGGGTTCAATTCATTCATAATTTTTTTTTGAATATCTTTTAAAAATATTTTCAAGTGTACTGGCAAGAAGTACTGTACCCACATAAACCTAGCACAGCTCAGAGTGGCTTTTTATCACCCCAGGAAAATAAAAGAACATTTAGCATAAGTATTCTAAGGCAGCGGTTCTCAACCACTGTGTTGGGACACATTAGCGTGTCACCACACAGCGACAAGAGTATTGCGGAGAGCTGGGGAGATGGCTAGATTTGACCCGGGGGTAGGGAGGGAGGATGGGATGGTGGGTCCTGTAGGGTCACGATGATGCCACCAAGTGTGTTGCAAGCCACAGGAGATTGAGATCGACTGTTCTAAGGGATTATTCAAGGTGAAGTGGACCTCAATACTCCTGTAGTCATAGAACGGGGGTGGGGTGGGGTGGGGTGAGGTCGGGGGTTACAGATTGCCGTAATAAGCCGTTAATCTGATGTCTTTTATTAAGACCATGATTTTTAAATGTCCAGCAAAATTATCAATTTAAGATCCCAGGCAACTGCAATCCATACTAAATGAGGACCCCATCCTGACACACAGTAGAGAAATAACTTGCATAAGGTCTCTCAATGAGTCTTTGTTACAACTGGGATCAGAACGCAGGTCAACTGACTCCCAGTTCCAGGCTTTAAACACAACACCATGCTGCCTAGAAAAGTCACTGTTTGATTTTCATGCTGAATAATATTCAGATTGCTGTTCTGTCAGCTCTCTTTGAATGTGCTAGTTTGAGGTCCTCGGATAATTTCTGGAAGGAACACCCATGGCCTGATTCCCCACTGTGGCTACGTCTACACTAGAAAAGTTAAGTCGACTTTGTTAAGTCAACTTAATAAGGTCGACTTAACAAAAGTCGACTTAGGCTATGTCTACACTAGAAAGGTTAAGTCGACTTTTGTTAAGTCGACTTAATGCTTTAAGTCGACTTAATAAGGCCAATTTAGGCAGTAATCCCCGTCCACACTGGCTTTAAATTGACTTGAGGAGTCGACTTAAGGCTTAAGTCGACCTAAAACAAGGTGTTAAGTCGACTTAAGGAAATGCTTAAGTCGACTTAATAAAAGCCCAGTGTGGACGTGGCTTCGTTTAGGTCGACTTAAGCCTCGTTAAAGCAACCTAAATTGCCAGTGTAGACACACCCTACAGTTTTATGCCTTGATTGATTTAAAATGGCATTGATTTAAATGGCATTAAACCTGTATAAAACTGGAGTAACACAATGGTTAATCAGGGCCAGAATAGACAGTGGTTCCAGAATGAGCTCTTTGGAGACAGTCCTGGTAAATCCCAACTTTCAGGGCTGCCAGCTAGAGCAGTAAAGTCAAAAAGTACTCCATGATGCTGTATATTTCCCCTAAGGAAGAAAATTTAAAAAAAAATGTACTGGTCAGTTTTGAATGATGAAAAGCATCAGGGAATTTAAGACAGTGACATGAAAATCATAGTGAATGCTTCCGTAGTTGAAAGCAATAGTCTCCAACCACTTTCTATTTTTAGTTTAGTATGCTCGACTGAAGCACATACACACAACAAATAGTGAAGGGAAATGGACTCCTGACCTCAGGTCTCAACATATGGAGTGAAGAGTGTCAGATCTAATATATTAAAACAGGAGATGAGTCTGATGAAAGAAAAAGGATGGTTCAGTGTAATTAACAGATGGAAGAAGAGACACTTAAAAGCATTGGGGAGAAAATAGGGTAAGAGATGAAGCTCTCATAAAAAGAGATAGAGAAAAATCTAAATGGATTGTATAGTGATGAAGGAAAAGAAGTCTCCCAGGAAAGTCAAAGCAGTCGTGTGGCTTATATACCTAGACAACGGGTGAAATTTTCTGCTGACACCAGTGTAACTAACTCCAGCAGAGACAGAGTTGCTCAAGAGCTACAAAGGAACTTGGTCAAGTTTGTTTTTGTTTTTAATATAACTATATCCAATTCTGACCTCCTTACACGTGTGTAAATCGGAAGCAACTTCACTGCAGTCCACATGTACTCAGACTCACAGTAAACGGACCCAGAGAACTGCACAAAGCCTTGCAGCAAAAAGTGGGGTCAGCTTATTAACTATAAAGGACAAAAACTGTGCCTTTTGATCAGCAGACATTAGCTCTTATCCTTGATGTGGACGACAACCTATTGTGCTGACCAACATTGCCTCATTGTTTTCTGTACCTCCCCTTCTGTTTGTCTATATATCCACCTGTGATCTCAAGGCTTTTACTTAGCAGTGTAAGCTCTTTGAAACAGGGACTGTCTTTTTGGGCTTTATCCAGCACCTTGCACAATGAGGTCCTGGTCCTTGAATAAAGCCCTGGCACTACAATAATTCTAACAGTTATAAATAATTCAGCACTCTAACAGTACAAGCTCTGTACAAGGATCAGCTGCAGAACAGGCACAAAAGTTTTGCACAGAGAGCTGCAATGCAGCTGCAAGAGCACAATGATCTCCTAAAAGAAGAGATGCAGAGCACTTAGGGTTTTATGACAGTGCCTGAAGGCAGCAAAGAAGAAAGATGCTAATGGATGTCAGGAAGATGCCTCAATCCAGCCAGCTATGAGAGCACTCCAAACACACTATCACTCACCTTGTTCAGTCTGTACCCACATTTTGGACCAACCACCTTTATGGTTTAGCCAAGAGAGATCTCTGTGGAGCTCTCATAATATACCTTATGGGCCAGATCACCTGCTGCCAAGGTCTCCGCAGGGCACTGTGGAAGACTAGGAAGACCTCCTGGAGCTTGGTACAGCTCTCCGATCATGCAGTCTATTTCATGTCAGCCCAGCTAAGTTTAGAGTAGCCGAAGGGATTGTTGGGGTTGGGGGTAGGAGTCCACTTGAGGTTACCCCAGTTGGAGAGGTGTGACCAGTGTGCACCACTGAGGTGGTGCACAAGGAAAGGAAGGTGAGGTAAGGCCAAGATCTGCCACACATACCCACATCTCCCCGCACACACACAACAAGGAAAGCTGCAATTACTACCTATGCATTTTAAATCTTCAGTGGATCCTATTCAGAAACCAAAGAAGCTGAAGCAATTATTTTGTATGGCTCTACTATAGGCAAAAAACTCCATTTGTGGAGCTTATTAACAGAGAAAAATTTTCCCCTTCCAGGGGCATTATTTCATGGTCTTACAGAAACTGGTTGATACTCTCTTCAGAGGAATGCATCTCAAGAGCAGCACAAAGCTCAAAAATAATGAGGTTACTGATCCAATAGCTTCAGTCTGAAACCCTCTGCACTGTTTGCTTGTTTTCTGGTCTCTGTCCAGATGTGGAAATGGGTAGATTTATACAGTTTCTTTATTTTCCAGCGTGTTTTCCACCAAGCCAGAGATCTGTCAAGCTGGCCAAACTGTTTATATGCTACATGCACCCCATGTAGAATATTATCTGTCTCTTGCAGACATTGTTCCTCCCTCACTGTAGGATACTACTTTTAATAGACACTTGTGTCCTTTAGATTTATGGCTTTTAGGCACTATTACATGTCCAAGTAGTAGTTCAATGGAAGTTACAGCTCTTAAGAATCATTTGATAAAATCCCACACCCCCTTGGAGTTAATGGCAAAACTTCCTTTGATATCAATGGGACCAAGATTTCACCAATATTATATTGTTTGAGGACATCCTCTCCACTCATCCACTAAGTGAACTCATTCTTTCACAGTTCAAGACATCACATGCTATCCTTCTGAGAATGCGTTGGCTTTGACAATAGAAATTGGCACAGCTTCTTAATATTTACCTCAAAAGATCAAAATCTTTCAGAAAATTAACCTTTTTATTTCCTTCCATCCAGATTGCCAAGGAATGACCCTTGAGAGTAAAGCATTTCTAGCTGGATCAGATTCTGCACACAAAGCATCAGAAGACTCACTTTCAAAAAAGGATTCTCACTAATTCCTCCAGATAAAAAACCTGAATCATGGGCAGAGAATGTTGAAGAGATCTGTAAAGATGACAGTGAGGGCCTACATTTTTGCCTTTACTAAGTCTGTTCCAAGTTTTCTGTGACATTTTAACTACAATTAAATTTAAAAGAGTTAAAGGCTTTTAAAATAACATTTGAGAGATTATGGGCCAAATCCTGGGCTGTGGTCAAGAATTGCTTGATCCACCTCAGCTCAGGAAGGGTGCAAAATTAGTTTTAAGCTACCTTTTTGCTCTCCTGATCCTGTGGTCATCCTGTGCACCAGTCCAGCGGTTGGTGTAAATAACCCAAGACCTGCTCTACTTTATGGAGTCAGCCAATAGCCTCAAGGTCCCACCGTGGCAGCCTGAGATCAAAGTTGGCATAAAGGGGACTCCAGCCATTCCCCCAGCACTGGCTTCAGGGAAGAGTAGGAGCCACTAGCACAGATCTGCACTTCAAGAAGATTCTCTATGATGGGCAGAAATTTCCGGAGGGGTAGCCGTGTTAGTCTGTGTACAGCAAAAAAAAACAACGAGTCCTATGGCACCTTATAGACTAACCGATTTTCTTCAGTATAAGCTTTCATGGGCTATAGCCCACTTCGTCAGATGCAACATCTGATGAAGTGGGTTGTAGCCCACAAAAGGTTATGCCGAAGAAAATCTGTTAGTCTATGAGGTGCCATAGGACTCTCGTTGTTTTATGATGGACAAATACTACAGTAGCCAGCTAAGCTATCTTTATTCTTTATTGCAGCTCTGCACCAGAAGATGACTCAAAGTTGCCAAAATATATCACAGAACCTAGCCCAATATTTATAGCTATGAAAACTCTTCTGGCAGTTTATCAAATGGGCGTGGCAAAGTGCTCAGGGCATCCTCTTATAATACTGACTGCCTTTGGTCTGTCTGAGGGGAAGAGTACATTGAGTATTGGCAAACTGCACTAGAGAAAGGACATTAACATGTAGACAAATTCCAAAGGGGTAGCCGTGTTAGTCTATTGTAGAAAGACAACAGAGTCCTGTGGCACTTTTAAAGACTAACAGATTTATTTATCGCATGAGCTTTCGTGGGAGAAAATCCCACTTCGTCAGACGCTTTGAAGATAGGAAAGTTACAGAGTGGGAGGAAATTAAATGCAGGGGAGTGTATGACATAGCATCAGGTCAGGCTGTAACAGCAAATCAAAAATAGGTGTTAGGATTCAAAACACTGGGGAACAGCACAACACCTATTTTTGATTTGCTGTTACAGCCTGACCTGATGCTATGTC